>JAQFVV010006240.1:8292833-8640595 GCA_028023455.1 Epiperipatus broadwayi | reverse complement strand
TATAGATATGAACTTAGTTCAGCAATCCACACTTTTTAGTGTTTTTGGTTCTTTAATAATCATAGTCACCATAATCCTCTATTGGAAAGTATTGTTATTAAACCACTAAACACCACATGATCACCATTGCTTATGTTTACACAAGCTGTTTACACAAACAAAACTCAGTGCAAGCATAAAAAAAGGTGATCATGGTATGTTTAGTGATTTAATACCAATCCTGCCCAATAGAATTATGGTGACTATGGTTATAAAGAATCAAAGACACCAAAATGTATGGATGCTGAAGAGAGTTTAAGTCTATATGACTATATAAGCCAATGAGCTTGAATTGAAAACATTATTGTGTTTTTATTTTGGACTCAAAGCTTTATAGTTAGCTAATAAAATAAAAGATGGCTGCTGGAGAGTTGCATTATATCTGAAGATCTAGGTGCAGTGCTCTTGGATCCAAGGCTTCTCACTGATGAAAGCCATGAGCTAGAAAACTAATCTGGTGATGGATGAGTAGGCCTTACATAGGGATTTATGCACTTATCTTTCTGCATCCATTGATTACTCTGGCTTGCACTGAGTGACACTACTCTATGGAGAGTTTTGACTCTGTGTAAACAGCTTGTGTAAGCATAAAGAATGGTGATCATGGGATGTTATTAACAAATATATGTAAACTTTTGAAAATAAAAATAAAGGTTATAGCATAACTTATTATATAGTATGTTAAATGTTATGTACTGGTTATGGTTGTATATAGCACCTTCCAAACATTTGGCATTTTCGGGTAAGTTTTACTTTTAACAAATAAAATTAGTGTATAATTTTCATGACCACTTAATAATGACATTATAGTATTGATGGTTAATAAAAAAGATCATTGCATCATTTATAATGCTTTTAGTAAGATCATATGACTGGGAAAAGTAAAAGAAATGTCACATAACTCAAAGCAGATTGAGCAACAAAGTACTCTCAACCAAAACTTAGATAATTTGTTTATAGATGATAAATTTTTATCACTTGGCAAACACTTAATGCAATTTAACCCAACATGGATATTTACTATTTAACGACAGATGATAAAGGGTTCATCATACAACATTTGTTTTTAATTTTATCCCAGAAATAGTTTTTCAAAATGGCATGAAGCTGAATGGATTGCCAATTGTTATAAAAATAGTAATTTTGTAAAAAGATACACCTTTATCCTTATTTTTAAAAAAATACCTGCCTCATCAGATCATCATCCCTCTCATACATGATATGATTGATAATACTCTTACCTTTTTTTGAAAGATATCTTTCATAAAAAAATAATTTAAAATAATTTCAATAGCTGTACAGCTCAAATTCATACACACACATATATATATATTGTACTGGTCAGATTTGTATGTATATTTAACAAGAGTTAGAACCTAAGCAAAAGTACCCTAAAAACAACCATGCCTGAGATACACAAATCAGAAGCAATCATGACTTCTACCCTATTTGCTCATTCTCTAAATCTCCAACATTATGAACAACATCTCTGATGATAACAAAAGGAATGTTATTCATTCCCAGTCTCAGAGACATAGCGGAGAGACAGGAGATCTTCAGGGAATATGACATTCAGATAAGATTAGTGAAATGTAACCGACTAGCATGAGGTTAAAAGGAGTAGAAATGATATGTAACACAACCTTAAAAGATGTGTATACATATGACAACATTAAGACAAAGAATGATTGACATAATAATTGATTATGAACTGGTTAATAATTTATTAATAAATTAATGAGAGATTGAATATTTAAGTAATGATTAATGTAAATTTACTAAATCCAATTGATAAATTTATTTACATGTGATATATAAATTAATAAAGTCAGGGCTTCACATAATTAATAGCGATGATTTGCATATTCCAAGTTACATATTGTTATGAGACATTATAGATTATGAATTACAATGATGGAAGAATATGCAAATAAAAATTAAATATATTTAACGGTATCCTATATAACGTATATTCAGGACAATGCGGCTTAATATGCTAATGAAGGGAGATAGATATCAAATTTTAAAACAGATTTATAATCTTAACACTATGATACCTAAATGAGGCATTAATGATATGTATACTTAAAATGGAACCTTATTTAAATAAACCACATTTGAATTACGTTTTTCTATAACCATATATTGAAGATGCATTTTATAGATATTGCAAGCTTTATTCGGTCAATAATTATACATTATATCAATCATTTGAAATAAATAAACATTTATTTGCATAATTAACTGCATAATTCTGATTTGATAGAAACAATAAATGTTGTTTACTAGCGTATTTAACGATTGTTTAAATGAGAGGGTGGCTAGCTTAAATAAGCTTTACAATGACATTTCTAATATGTAATAATACAGAGAGAATGGTTTACAGAGATCATAGCATTATGACCTATAGATATAATAGGGCAATATAAAATATTAATCAGAAGTTCATGATGCTGACTAAAGTGATATCACTAGAAATATTGTCTGCTTTGGGATGAGAGGCTTCATCAATTATTAATGAATGTGAGAGTCCGCCTGCACTTATGACAGGGTGGTACTTAAAGAATGTGTTCCTTTATATATACATTCATATATGCTTAGCTATTTGTTATAAAAACAGCAAGAATATTTAGGCAGCACCTTTTTCTCTTACAACATGTCCACTCACTTCTATTCAGTCTCAGAGAACTTAAACTCACAATGGCAAATAAATAATTTATAAGAAAGGAGCAAGAAAAAAATGAATGTCTCAAAATTTAGAGAACAATAAGTTTCATAAATGAAATTTTATGGATATACTGTTTACACAATAAATCTGAAATTATATTAAAATTAAATAAATTATTTAGAACATTGCTGGAAATGTGGGGAATCTTTCAAATCTTATAATAATTCTAAATATTTGATTGTCTTTTCTTTAATTAATGTAATTCTTATTAACTCATTGTAGTAGAATATTACGAGAAGGTAAAAGTGTTGAAATTCAAGAGGTTTATAATGCATGAAACATGCTTTTGGTAGACCATGGCCAAAATCATAGTGCTGCATTAATTTAGAAGGTGAAAATTATGCCCTATATATTGAAGCAGTCAATCTTAGCTTAAGATTGAGCTTCATGTTTCCAACTACTAACCTGTGTTTAAACCCTATATATCCCATCCCGCTCCTTTTGTCGTATATATTTTATTAAAGTATTATAGGGTCAGCTCAAATATATATATATAGGAACAAAATACTAACAAAATATTGATTTTTTTGTAAATATTTTATTAAATGTCATTTGTACAATGTTTTCTTTTTAAAGATGCTACAGTTGATTGTCTAAAACTAATTAAAGGGTTGGAAACACTATTGTTTTAATCTGGGGAAGGTATTTTTAATTAATGTTTTACTTAAAATAACATGGGGAAATAGATTTGAATTTATTTTTGGACGTTATCTTACTGTTGCATCTTCAAAAACAATTGATAAAGAAAAAGTATAAAATGGCTGTGTTTTGAATCACAGAGACAGATTAGATTAGCTACTATAGTGAGAACTGATTTTTAACATCGCTGTAAAACTAAAAATGATGTAGTAATAAATCCACCACCCTTCTTGTACCTGTTTGGTCATCATCTTCCGCGGTCATACCATTCTGCTGCCCAAGAGTGAAGTAAAAGCCTGACCTAAGAACTTTAATGCTAATAGAAGCTTGCTGCCACCGAAAAACTTGCATTTCAATTGCTGTGCATGTGCCGTACTTTAAATTGGACTTTTAAAATTGCAAGGTAAATATCAAGCTGCAATTAAAGCTAGTCTAACTAATCTCAAACTCATCCATCAAGATTTCTTCTAATGTATTACTTAACTTTGTTTTGTTTTAATATGTAAGTTGCTCTTAAGTCATTTCTATAAATTTAACTCTCTCTCATATGCTCTTAACTTTCCTTAACTTTGGTGTGGTCATTTATTTATAGTTATTTACTTGATTATATATATATGCTTTTATTATTATTATGCCAATCTCAAAAAATCTGATGAGTTGAATTTCTAAAATTTTTTCTTCCTTTTAAGTAAACCTTCATGAATTAAGGTTTTTAATGTCCATTTAAACAACGCATTATTAATTAATACACTCGCCAGATTGTTTTTCGAGTCAACATTTTATTAATGTAAAAATTTATTTGTTTAACTCTGGATTTTCTACCTGGGGTGAATCCAGAACTTAAGCTAATTAATGCTTTGAAATCTTTTAAAATGTTTTGTTTTTATTCAATTCTGAAAGAATGACCCAGTAATTATTTTCTATAACTGCCAGTCTTATATTTTCCATACTCTTAAAATTTCAAATATTGTATTTAAATATTTCAGTTATTGTAAAATCAACGAAGGTTGGGATTTATTTATTTTAAATAACAGAAAAGGGAAGGGGGTAAATCATAATGTTTCTTGTACTAAATAAAATCTTCATGTATACTTTATTAATCTTTTCTCTATATATATATATATTATAGCGGCATAGCATGTTATTTATATAAATTATGGCATTCAAACAAAGGTCATCTATTTTAAAGCAGTAAATTATATTTCATGCTGTTAGGGACATTCAGTCATACTGCGTTACTGACATTTAGCATATCTTCGTATGTATATATATATATATATATTATGTATGTATATATATATATATATATTATGTGCTTCTAGTCTTCTAATCTGGGGGTTATGACAAGTTCAAACCCATAGATTTCTACTCATATCTCATTCCATAGATAGTTGAGCTATCCGGAATCACATTTATTCTGTATAAAAATGCCTCTGGTGGTGATTCCTGTAAATTTGGCACACGCTATGCATATTCACTTTCTTCATATAAAAGGGCCTCTGGCAGTGATTCCCTAAGTCTGGCATACACTATGCCCTCCACATTTATTTTGTATAAATGCCTCTGGCAGTGATCCCATAAGTTTGGCACATGCTATTCATATTCACTTCTTCATATCAAAGGCCAGCACATCAGCGATGACCACAGCATGCCCATACATTTCGTTCTTGTCCAGAAGCATGAGCTTTTCCTCTTAGTTATTTTTAGGTTATTATGTCAGCACCACAAACTTCTTCGTATTATTATTTCTTTTGCTTCATGACCCAGTTTTAATGCTCTAATATTAAAATTGTGTTCTGCTCAAAATATATATAAATGCCAACTATTACTAGTTTTATTAATTAAATTTATTTCAGTCTTATACAATCCCACCATCGTAATTTATTTCTGTGTTTAAGAGAATCTATATGCCTGGCGAAAAATAAAGCGTTCTTCTTACCAGCATTAAAAGAATTTGCATGAAGTATTGTATCATATAATCAAATCTATTTTCAAATGTATTTTATTTATTTTCACGACTGTAATGGCATGAAAATAGTTTGTATTATATCTGTAATGAATCTCAGAATGCTCCCCAAAAGAATATTAGTCACCATGTTTCAGAACCGTAATCCAAAGCGTTAATAACAATTTTATGTGAATTCTTTCTAATAATCGATTGGCATCTTAATCTTGGACCCACCAAAGGTATGTGCTTATTTATAATATATTATTTAGCTAATAAAGAGCATATGAGAAATATAGCGTGAATGACAATACATAATTATCTATCGTTTGGTAGACCGTTAGCTCATTCACGCACATACTAATGTATATACTTAATTTATAAATGTATGTAAATAATTTGTCATTATATTAAACTATATTTTTATTATCCAACTTATTTGAGTAGTTCGAATTCCTCTTTTTTCCACTTCCAAAAGTACAGCCATGCTTATATATATATATATATATATATATATATATATATATATATATATATATATATTTTAGTTTAGTCATAGTTAATAGATGTCTCATTGTTTTGCTCAGCTTTGCTAGTCGGCCAGATTAAAATTAATTCTCATGTGCCATCACTAATATGTTATTCATTAGGTGTTTCATCTGGGGCTTAGAGAGTGGGTTCGAATTCAGGCTGGCCCCTGACTTAAATCTCAGGCTTGACTGGGTTTGAAGTACATTTTGTGAGTTCCAGATCATGTTAGATGAATAAACATATTTTGACCGGTACAATATGAACATAATTAATATGTAAATGAGGCATTTAAATGTTCCATTTTTTTGACAATGAAACAACACATGAATATAAATCAATTTTCCTCAATCAGAAGCTTGGTATGAGTCATACTTTCAGTCCCACTAATGTGAGGGCAATTCGTTCAAAAAGAAATGATAGAACTAGAAAATATAAAAAATCTTGGGCAATTGCAAAGGATCCAAGTGTAACCAACAGAAAGAATTCATGCATTCCATTATCAACAAAATAAAATTTTTAAATGTTGTAGTTCCATATTAAGTCTCTTTTACATAAATTAGTCATACATAGGCATAATTTTCAACTGCTAAATTAACACAGCACTATAATTGTTGCAGCTTACTTATGGATCTGAGACTTGGACACTTAATAGAAGAGCAATACAGAGACTTCAGACCACTCAAAGAAGTATGGAGAGATTCATATTGGGAGTAACAAGAAGAGATTAAAAATGCAATGTATGGGTAAGAGAACAAACAGGTGTTACTGACCTCATTGAAAAAATTAAAAGACTGAAGTGGAGTTGGGCTGGACATATTGCTAGAAGAAATGATAATAGATGGACAATTGAAATTTTAAACTGGATGCCAAAAGATTGTAAAATACCCAGAAAGAGACCACATGTGAGATGGATGGATGAAATAAGAAAGTGTGCAGGGGTGATGTGGAGAAGAGAAACTAAAGATAGGAAAAGATGGATTGAACTTGGAGAGACCTTCATCCTGCAGTGGATTGATAATAGTTGTTGATGATGATGATGAATATGTCAAAAGCATGCATAGTGCATTATAAAAGTCATGAATTTCAATTTTTATTTTTTGTATTACTCGATTAAAGTAATAGTTTAAAAAAATATTTATGACAAATCATACCATGATTAAAATAATTTGACAATTACAGATGCTATTTAAAGTGTTTTAAATATTTGATGGCTAATTTAAACAAATCAGATTATATTAAAATATGTAATATTGAATCACATGTTATTAAAATATAATACCTGTAGAATTTTAGTTAGTACCATAAAGTTCTTTTTTCAGCAGTCTTGATAATGCCTAAGACAAAGTTATTTTAAAATTTGTCGAGTTCAATTTTTTTAATTATTTGCTTTAACATTTATGATTTGAAGGTATATTTAATATCAACTTATCTAGAGTGTTTTAACTTATAGTTATTTACTTATAGCTTGATAGGTTTTCCTAAATTTCTTTATGTATCTGGAAATACTGATTATATCTAAAGGATAACAACACATACACTGTTATCAAAGATGGCTTGAGCATCTGAAACAGGAAAGAAATATATTCAAAGATGTCTCTTCATATCCAGTCATTTTGCAATATCTTTAACCAATAAAGTTAGCAGCTATTCTTCATCATTATAAAGATTTTAACTTATTAGAATTAAGATACATCACAATTACCATTACTAAGAAAAATACTGTTACAGCTTGTATAGATTTTGAGAATTGTTTTTATATTCTTACTAGAATTTACTCCTGTTTATCACGTCCACTTCAGTTTCTTAATTAGTCTGACTATAAAAGAGAAACCAACAGTGTTCTCTTTTTTTACATCTCTAACTTTAATATGAAATTGAAATGAAAGAAAGCAAAATAAAATTTCCCTTTAAAAATATAATAGATTGCTTATCTAATTGAAATTTAAAAATCAATTAATTAAAAATATTTAAAATAATTTTAAAAATGCATCACATGTTGTCATATTTACTTCAAAATAAATGAAATGTTTCTATATTGAATTAATTTTTTTTCATGGATTTTTAGTTTGATAAAGAATGAAAATTAAGAGAATTTATCCATGTAAATAGAAATAACTTTACACTTTGATGTTTCCAGAAAATTATCAAATACTATTAATTGATAATCCTTTTGAGGCTAAGCAAATTTTCTTTATTATCTAGAATAGCTCTTTTGTTGAGATTTATTGAAATAAAAGAGGTTCTTTTTCACTTCATATCCAAGTTCTTATAAGGATTTTTGAAGATGTGAAAATGAATAAGAATAGCATCTTTCTTAACATTCTGAAAATAATTATTAATCTTTTCCAGATGGTTAATACATTGAATTATGAGAGTGGTACCCCCAAAATCCGCAAACATTTTTGGTATAAAAGTGCTTTGTAGTATATGCTTCAGATGCCTCTTGCAAGAACTCTCTGGATCAGTCTGCCACCTAGTATCATCTTAAATTATCATGACATGTAACAAATATTTTTAAGAACATCTCTTATTTGTCAATTTTTGTAATGGCTGAAATGTTAGAACAATGTCAAATTCTGTTTTTAGTTAGAGAAAATAGCAGGGGAAATAATTATATGTTTAAAATAAATTACAAGCAAATTGTTTTAGGTAAACACAAGTTTATAAGTGGTTTAATAGATTAGTTCAATTCTACCACATCTCATAAAAGTGTGATGAGCAAAGAAGGTGCTGCTGATTTTTGCTTTACACAAAAGACATGGTCCAATGAAATTAACTTGTAATGGTCAGGTGAAAAAATCCTAATTTGCAACAATGTGGAGAGTGGTAGCTTTACCATGGCAATACACCAGCATGTGAAGCCTTGAGTGTGTAACAATTTTTAACCAAAAACAACATTTGTCAGTTTATATATCCACCACATTTACATGATCTCTCACTTTGTGTGATTTTTTATTCCCTCAAATGAAAAAATGCCTAAAAGAAAAACAACGTACAGATCTGGAAGAGGTGAAGAAAAAATTGACAAAGGCATTAAAAGTCATCACTTTGTAATAGTTTTAGGATCACTTCTAAATTAGAAAATACATTTGGACTGGTGAATTGGATCAAATAGACAGTACTTCAAGGGAATACAACTTGTATCATATAAAGATGCACAATTTTTTATTACAAAATTTTGAAGCTTTTTAGATATTCTCTCATATATATTTTTCATGGATTGTTATTATAATAAAGAATAGACATAAGGAGATTATGTCCATGTAAACAGAGTTAACTTTTAGCTTTTGATATTGCCATGAAATTATCAATTATTACTAATTGACAATCCTCCTGAAGCTAAACAAATTTCTCCATTAACCCTTTCATAGGTCAGCATTTTCTGATGTTTTTTTTGACGTACACATGAACATATAATATACTGTGATGATCACACAGACTGCAATCACACATGTGTACATTTAATATATAGTATAATATTAAATGTGAGTTTTATGTAAACTAAGTTATAGAAATTGGATAATAAAGTCAGGAAAATAAAATAAATTTATTTTAAATTAAGTTTTAATTAAAAAAGCAAGATGGTAGCTGAGGAATGCAAGTAATTAAAAAAATCAATTATGGTAATTAAAGAAAGTGAATGAAGGTAAGCAACCAAGATCCTTATCTTCCACCTTCCAATGTTAACTTTTTTAAATTTAAAATTAGTAAAGTTTAAGGAATAGTAAAATAAGATCATCGAAGTTGATGATTAAATCTTAAAGGGAAAGGGAAATAAAAAGGGTTAATGATTGTAGAATTAGCAATCATAAAATTTCCGTTGCAATTATAAATAAAAATAAATAGATTTATAAAAAAAAAAGATAAAGATCGTCTCTTCAAAATACACATGTGAATGCATGAAATATATATGTATAGGTGTGTAAAGTAAAGAGTGTGTAAATAAGAAAATTATTTATTAAAAAAGAAATGGAAGTAAATAAAATAAAAAAAATAAATAAAAAACAAGAAGAACATTTTATGTATTTAATGAAATTAAAATAAATGTGTGAAATGTAATTAATGACATTCCAAAAACAACCAAGAAGATAAGTAAGGGATTCTGGGACAATTAAGTAAGAAAGTTGGGTAAAGAAGGAGCCATGTTTTAGTTGTTCTTGAGTCTGTTGAGCGGACAGACAGAGTTCGAGAGCTGTGAACAAAAATGTACCAAGAAGTTGAAACACCGAAAATGCAGGGATAGGGGGCCACAAAGGGATGCCAGTTAATCCACGCTCACCTTGGGTGTAAAGTCATCTTCCCCATGAAGTAGTAGTAGAGATAGCGCCTGCCTGATGGTTCACCTTCCCTGTCCTGGAAGCCTCAAGAATACGATCTAAGTAAGCTGTAAGAAAGAATCCAGCCGGATCCCAAGAATTCCATCTCTACAAAAGAAGTGGAGTAATCCACAGGATGGATAATAATTCCCTTGTCAATGTTCAGAAAACCTAGGTAAAGTAACTTTAATATAACATGCGTGCACACATTTTTGTAAATGGCCACATTAATTAAAAAATGCAATTGCAAATGTGAATCTGAATGAAAATAATTAGTAGTTTTCTGTACAAAAGAATACGTAAGAAAAGACTATGAACTATAAAATATCTGCAGATAAATGTTTAATATTAAAGAATTATTATTTTAGGTGAAGGGTTAATTAAATTGGTACTTGAGTATTATTTATGCTATGGGGTTTCCACGCGCCCTGGGGGGATAAAATTAACGATCAACCAAAACAATGTCTTGGGAACTGAAACATTGGCATGCTTATTCGTATAAGTGGGTTATGGAATTTTGTTGGTTCTAATAAATTAAGTATTGTTGTGTTTTGGTGTAAATATTTTTTTTTTTTTTTTTGTTTTTGTTGTGAGAGGAAGTGTTTTTTTTTTTTTTTTTTTTTATTTTTTTTTTTTTTTTTTTATTTTTTTATTTTTTAAATTTTAAAATTTTTTTTTTTTTTTTTTTTTTATTTGGGTTTTGGATTTTTTTTTTTTTTATTTTTTTTTTTATTTTTTTTTTTATTATTTTTATTTTATTTTTAATTTTTTTTTTTTTATAATTTTAATTAAATTTTTTTTTTTTTTTTTTTTTTTCCCCCCCCAAATATTTTTTTTTTTTTTTTTTTTTATTAAATTTTTAAAAAAAAAAAAAAAAAAAAAAAAAAAAAAAAAAATATCATTTGTGTTATTTTTAATAATTGCTTATTTTATGTTGAAGTATTATATGTTAATGCTTATGAATGTATTAAATAATCAATATTTATTTATGTATAGCTCTTTATGTCTCGTCTTTCTTTCTTCACCATACTAATTATAATGATATACCCGTAGGGTTATAAAATACTAAGTAGACATTTATTCTAGTAAAAGTACACGTGTCAATATAGTACAGTAATATTAAATCTCGCAAATTTTATAAATATTTTCAAGCGCTGGATTATTTTAAATAAATCATTCTTATGAATGAATAAAAAAAGATAATACTTAAATATGCCATTGGTAATCTCGGTATTCGATCAGGAATATACACTTAATTAATGAGTCTATATTTGCTTCTTTCCTTGATGTGACAGTCGTCTCGATCGTAAAAGTGTAAATTAAAATGTTTACAAACGGTCAAAAAGGTAATTCTGTTACATTTTGGGGGCCAGTCCGGGATATATTTGCTGTACAATTATTAGTCATGTGTAGGATAGAATTTTGTTGAAAAAAATTATTCATATACAAATTAATTCCAAAAAAAATTAACTTGGTGAGAAGCGAGGACGAGAGGGAGAGTTTTTCTTTACTTTATAGTTCATTATATATATGTTTCAAAGTCACATGTGTAGAAGAAAAGAGAAGGGAAGGGGGAAAATTAGCTTTGTGAAAATCTATTAAAAGTTTTTTTGCATATTTACTGTTATAGAAGGAAACGAAAAGAAAAAAGTATTTAAATATCTGTATACTTAGAACGACCGAATATATATGTTATCTTTACGTAATTGCGATCAAATAAAAAAAGAAATATGTTGAAATCTAATATAAATTGGGGATAGATTTTGAAAAAAAAAAATATCGATGTCATAAATATAGTAAAATAAAGTGTATCAGTGAAATCAAAATAAATTATCGGCGTGTCTTATATCACGACCGAATATATATGTTGTCTTTACGTAATTGCGATCAAAAAAAAAGAAATATATTGAAATCTAATATAAATGGGGAATAGATTTTGAAATTTTATCGATGTCATAAATATAGTAAAATAAAGTGTATCAGTGAAATTTAAAATAAATTATATACATGTCTTGTTTCAACAGTTGTAGTAAAATAAATTTATCGATAAATATATACGTAGTAGAGTCGAGAGTAATAGTCAGAAAAATAGACAGATCAGGGAGAGGAAACGAATCTAAGGCAGGTAGGCAAAGAATCTGAGCAGGTGTGGTTAGGATTAACTGGCATACCAAATTCCAATCATAATAGAAAGAATTAAATTAGCAAATAAAAATAAAAGGGTCAAGAACAAAAGAGAATCAATATAGTGGAAATATAATTAAAGATTAATTTATAAACTTAAAAAGTAGATTCATGCACATGAGAGCAAGAACAAAGATGGATGTCCAAAGTGATGGAGAGGGGAGTATTAGTAGTGAAAAACAAACTGAACAAACCGAAGATTTTTGTAATGATAGGAAAATGAAAGATAATAACGAATACAAAAAAAGATATAGTGCAGAATACCATAATGTGATGAGTAGGTTGAAAGATATAATGGAAAACCAGTGACAATTTGCCAGAGAAATAGAAGTGAGGGATGAAGCGAACAAAGAAAGGCTGGAAGAATTCTGTGAACAATTAACTAAAAGCTTCAATCAGAAATTTGAAGAGTTAAATGATAATTATAGGCAAACCACTTGTCAATTGGTGGCCACAAATAAAAGATTGAATAGCCAAGCTGAGTTACTCGAGAAATTCGAGCAATTGAATTATGGGAGAGTGGGATAGTGCAGCGCAAGAGATCAGAGAGGAAATAAGTGAATAGGTGACTGATGTGGAAGATAAACTAGTAGTAGTAGTATGTCAGGAAATAGAGGGTTTTAAATTAGAGCAAGGGAAGAAAATTGAATTGATTCATGATGAAAACGAGAAAGTCATAGAGAATCTATGATTTGATATCAATCAGTTAGCGGTAGCAATAGAGAAAATAGGGTCCAAAGTAGAGGAAAGTGAGAGTGAATAATCTAAAGATGAGAGAAATAATTAATAATGAAAAGCAGAAAAGCACTAATGAATGCATGCCAATAAATAACAGTAATCTTATCAGTAACAACATGGCCACAGTTAATCAATTTTTGAAAATACGCATTTTCTATGGTCATCTAGGAGAGAGTCCCATGGAGCACCTTAATAGTTTGGAAAGGTATTTTATGTTGAATAAACTAGATGAAGAAGCCATGGTGGCCATCATATGCAGCCATTTGCAGAGTGCTTCACAAGTGTGGTGGGACTCGTTCATAAAACCAACAAAGTTTATCGGATATAAGGTGGCTTTGCTCACCAGCTACTGGAGCGAGGAACTCCAAGAAAATCTGCAGCATGAGATCTCACAAAATAAATGGAGACCAGGAGAGCCATTCTCTCCATTCTTTCATTGACAGGTGGCAAAACTATGTGCACTGACAGCCAACCCTCTGTCAGAAAAACAAATTATTAGAATCGTCAGACATAATTTTCTGCACAATGTGGAGCAAATGCTTATTGGCACTGAGAGAAAAACGGTCGAACAAGTAGCCGAACTGCTTAATGCATTCAACAGCACAAGGCCTAACAATAAGTTTGACAATAGAAAATTCAAGAAACTGATTAAAGATCCAGTGATAGATGAGGGTCAATCTAACCATCAACAAAGCTACTGGGAAAGCAAGGATAGATTTTACGATAGAAATAAAGGGTCCAGACCGAGGGAGAGATATTCAGATGGGAACTATCCGAAAGGACACAGATTTTAGTAGACATAGGGATAATAGTCCATTGCCCAGCACCAGTGGATATATGTCGAACAACAGGAGTAACAAAAAACCTCCAGATAAAAACTAATTTAAAAAAAAATCGAACATGACGGATATGTCAACTTGACCGAATATTAATGGCACTGGATTTCGAGAATGGAGAATGACTTATAAATTGTAAAAATAAAAAATCAATGTAATTAAAAGAAATGTACTGGGAAGAGAGGATGAAATAATAATGAGATTTTAAATGATAAAATTTTAAATGCAAAGTATGAAAAAACAAAAGGAAGTAACGTAAAACAAACTAATTTGTAATTTATAATGACAAACTCCTAGTGTAAGACTGTCAAACACAGCTGCACATGAAGAAAAAAAATAGAGAAAAGGGAAATGATGATTAAAATGTAGCAACTATGTCAACCATTAGTATAATAAAACCCTTCTCATAAGATGCCATTATGATAGCCAAAAGAATTTAAATTTTAATGTATAATCTGTAAGTCTGCAAATGCAGCTAGAAATAATAAATAAATAAAAAAAAAGGTATGGATGGAACAACAAACATCCAAGCTTATTAAATGAATACAATACGTAATAAAATAAAATAAAATAAAATAAATAATAGTAGTAAGTATTAAGTGTCAAGGATATATGGTCGAGATTCTGGATTGAGGCATTGGTGTGTCTGTATTGGGATTATGTATGGATCACATCTGAGCTGGGTTAAGCCATCTCTGTGTATGATGTAAATGTGCAGGTGAGTATCTGCGTTAAGTTTTAAAATAATGAAGCATCAGTAAGAATCCTGGGCTCATTATCTGTGCAGGACAGAAGTTCCTAATTTATTGCAAACTCAAAATGAAAGAGTACATCAAGAATTTAAAGAATTAAGAAGTTGTTTTTATTAATAATGTAGCATCAGTAAGAATCCTGGCCACATTATCTTTGAGGGATAAAAAATTTCCCACTTTATTAAGAGTCACGTTGAGAATAAAAATATGAAGAATCAAGAATATGTGTGTGTTGCAAAAAAATAAATAAAACGATGTAGCCCCAGTAAGAATCCTGGGCACATTATCCGGGCTAAATGAAATTTCCTAGCGTATCTAGAATATTAATAATTTCAGATCAAGTTTATGTTATGTAGAATGGGCAGTAGAAATGCCATGCCAGTCACAGAGTTCAAACCCTATATGAATGTCGGTGTATGTTAAAGTCTTACACGGATTAAAGTGGTTTGATTAGCGCAGATCGATTGGATTGAATATGTATAGCTTTGCCTAGTTGTCTCTCCATGATTATCTCACCAAAGAAGTTAAATATTAAGAATTAAAATGGTTTCACATCAAAGTTCAATATATTTTAATTCTTAAAAATTAGGGAGTGGTGTAATGTGCTGATCACACAGACTGCGATCACACATGTGTACATTTAATATATAGTATAATATTAAATGTGAGTTTTCTGTAAACTAAGTTATAGAAATTGGATAATAAAGTCAGGAAAATAAAATAAATATATTTTAAGTTAAGTTTTAATTAAAAAAGCAAAATGGTAGCTGAGGATTGCAAGTAATTAAAAAAATCAATTATGGTAATTAAAGAAAGTGAATGAAGGTAAGCAACCAAGATCCTTATCTTCCATCTTCCAATGTTAACTTTTTTAAATTTAAAATTAGTAAAGTTTAAGGAATAGTAAAATAAGATCATCGAAGTTGATGATTAAATCTTAAAGGGAAAGGGAAATAAAAAGGGTTAATGATTGTAGAATTAGCAATCATAAAATTTCCGTTGCAATTATAAATAAAAATAAATAGATTTATAAAAAAAAAAGATAAAGATCGTCTCTTCAAAATACACATGTGAATGCATGAAATATATATGTATAGGTGTGTAAAGTAAAGAGTGTGTAAATAAGAAAATTATTTATTAAAAAAGAAATGGATGTAAATAAAATAAAAAAAATAAATAAAAAACAAGAAGAAAATTTTATGTATTTAATGAAAGTAAAATAAATGTGTGAAATGTAATTAATGACATTCCAAAAACAACCAAGAAGATAAGTAAGGGATTCTGGGACAATTATGTAAGAAAGTTGGGTAAAGAAGGAGCCATGTTTTAGTTGTTCTTGAGTCTGCTGAGCTGACACAGAGTTCGAGAGCTGTGAACAAAAATGCACCAAGAAGTTGAAACACTGAGAATGCAGGGCTAGGGGGCCACAAAGGGATGCCAGTTAATCCACACTTGCCTTGGGTGTGCCTGATGGTTCACCTTCCCTGTCCTGGAAGCCTCAAGAATACGATCTAAGTAAGCTGCAAGAAAGAATCCAGCCGGATCCCAAGAATTCCATCTCTACAAAAGAAGTGGAGTAATCCACAGGATGGATAATAATTCCCTCGTCAATGTCCACAAAACCTAGGTAAAGTAACTTTAATATAACACGCATGCACACATTTTTGTAAATGGTCACATTAATTAAAAAATCCAATTGCAAATGTGAATCTGAATGAAAATAATTAGTAGTTTTCTGTACAAAAGAATACGTAAGAAAAGACTATGAACTATAAAATATCTACAGATAAATGTTTAATATTAAAGAATTATTATTTTAGGTGAAGGATTAATTAAATTAAATATCATTTATGTTATTTTTAATAATTGCTTATTTTATGTTGAAGTATTATATGTTAATGTTTATGAATGTATTAAATAATCAATATTTATTTATGTATAGCTCTTTACGTCTCATCTTTCCTTCTTCACCATACTAATTATAATGATATACCTGTAGGGTTATAAAATACTAAGTAGACATTTATTCTAGTAAAAGTACACGTGTCAATATAGTACAGTAATATTAAATCTCGCAAATTTTATAAATATTTTGAAGCGCTGGATTATTTTAAATAAATCATTCTTATGAATGAATATCCAGCAGCTGAAGAAGCTGCTGATCAGGAAAGATAATACTGAAATATGCCATTGGTAAGCTCGGTATTCGATCAGGAATATAGACTTAATTAATGAGACTATATTTGCTTCTTTGCTCAACGTGACAGTCGTCTTGATCGTAAAGTGTAAATTTAAATGTTTACAAATGGTCGAAAAGTAATTCTGTTACAATACAATAAAATGATTATTATTTATCAGAAAATAATAAATTTGACTTCATTTGATATTTTTGTTTACTACTGAAATAAATTTTAAATTTTCACATTTTGCTTCTGTAAATATTAAAAAAATGAGATCATAATCAAAACAGAGTTTACATGTTATCGTTTCTAAAAAGATTATTTTCAGTTTTCAAAATAAACAAAATATTTCTTATTATTTTTAAACATCCAAATGAGTATTTATTTATTTCTCTTATATATAATGAATTATGCTTTAAAAGTTTAAATTTTTTGAATATTTATTGCAAAATTGCAATATTTTCATACTTGTAAGTATAAGTAGATTGCTTACATACAAGCTAATCTTGGAAATTGCATCGGACCATGTTTACATTGACTGATAATATAACATATTTTTGAAAATCAAGTATTTTAAATCAAAATACATTATTAATAATTTATATTTCTTGATATCTAATAAATATAATGTAAATTATTATAAAAAATATCTAAAATCATAATAAAATTGGCAAATAAACATGTTTTTGGTAATTAGAACTATTTTCTTTAACAATGTCGTAAAATGCCAAACATTTTACAGCCTTGGCAACAGACAATGGCTGAATATGTTAGGGCAGGGCTTATGTCTATTTTTAGAGTGGGAATTTTGAATTTCTCATCTTCTACCATAATTTTTTTTAGCAAAATTTATATATAATAAAATATACCATTTTACATGCATTTAAATGTATAATACGAAAAATTTGCCAGGGGGTAAATTGGCTAAAACATGCAAAACTGCAAAATAAAGGTTTATTGAAATAAAAAACATCCTCTTTTAATTCAAATTCATGTTCAAATTCTTATCAGGAATTAAACTAGATAGTTATTTTTATAGGTGTGAGAATGTCAAAGAATCACATTTTTCTGAACATCTTCTCTAGAAAGAGTTCTTTATGTTAAATTATATACTTCTCATAGGTTTTTATTTTGATAAAGAATGTTAAAGATTATATCCATGTAAGCAGAGATTTTGATGTTACCAGGAAATTCTTATTTGCTACTAAACTGATAATGTACAGTATTACAATAAGTCTGTTAGTGAACAAAGATTTTCATAATGGGTACAGATCAATTTTATTTAAAACAATCATAAATTATATCACTTAAATTTTTAGATACATCACTATGAATAGCTATTATTTATTAATCAAACCAATTTAAACCAAATATACTATATATCTATAAAAATATAGTAAAATGGTAAAGTTAAAATTTCTATATAGAAATAGTGAAGGAAAGGACATTTTCCAAATTACTTAAATACTGCGTCATAAAAAAAAAGTTATTTATATTAAAATATATATTTATTGACATAATAAAATTGTACAGATGAATAATAAAAATACTTTGTTAATGTTGGCTCATCCATTGCTAACATTGGTATGGTAGATGTAAGCCAGAGCCATTCTCTGCACTAGCAGGTTAATATATGAGTAAATACGTACTATTTTGTTGGCATTGCCCACCTCCTTTTGAGGTTGACCCAATAATGCTAACATCAGCTGGAATACATGTAGTGTGAAATCAATGCCTCTCTAGTAGAATCCAACATGTTGCAACATAGACTACTTTTTCCATGATACACTACAATGTGGATATATCAGGTCCAAAATTCATGTAGAGTCTGTGGAACATACTAGTAGGCTCCATGAATTATTAAACAAAAATCTAGAGGATATTATCTTGTCCTTGTTTAGAAGAGCTTTGAGCTTATCGCAAAATATAGCATTGGGGTCCGGTGTTGGTTGTGTGAACTTTGTCCTGCACCTTGTGTACCAAAAAGCGTGTCAGGAAGATAGATAACCTGATAACTGTAAAGTCTCCTGAGAAAAAACAACCCCTGATGTCCAGGATTTTATCCACTGCTATAATGCAGTGTTGGCAGAGATTAAATATTTATTCTTATCCATTGCAAGATGGCCCGCTAGATTCCACTGCAGGTGGTTTCAATGAAGTATCAGCAAGCTCTTTTTTTCTATTAATTTCCTTGCGGATGTTAGGAGGGATATTTAAATCTGAAGTGGGGAGATCCACAGGCAAACCATTGGTAGGATAACTAGTAACCAAATCAGATGGAAGATTAATCTTGAGTTTCTTTTCTGTGGCTCCTTTATGCTTATTGTTAGTTGCATTTGATGTTGTGGGTTTAGACTTTTGCCTCAGTGGGAATACCATCTCTTCTTCTCCTGAGCTAGGACTAGACACAACCCATGGTTTTCTTTTTTGACTGGTGTTAGAAGTGTTGAATGTCTCCATCTCATCTGCAGACCAGGAAGCGGCAGAATCTACCGGTGTTTGGTAAGGAGTGATATTTTCATTAGTCACAGCTATCAGTGTGGCACTAGGACTTGGTGAGATGTTATATTTACCTTGAGTAGAGTTAGGTTTCGGTGTTTCCATCTTTTTTTTGGGTTGGTTTGATCTTGGTCTATATTGTTTTCACCTGCCCTATTACCAGACACTGTGACTGAGCTGAAACCTAGGCCTTCATGCAAATTCCTAGGTTCATTATTGTGGGAATTTTTCGGTTTTGATTCCAACGGCCTTTGATTACTGTTTTGGTTGTAATCCTGATTACTATTAACTAAGGAGGGCTGATTCCTTTCATGTATTAGGATACTTTTTTTATTTGTATGCTTTAAGTTGAGTTCATCCTGCTGTTCTACATTGTTGTGTTGTGCACTCGGTTGTTTTGAAGCATGTTGCACCTCCGGAACTAAATGAGAAGTCTGTTGTTGCCTACATCTGTGAATGCGACCTTTTTTTTGACCACAAGATGTACATATACGATTCAAACACTCCTTAATCAGGTGTATTCTTTGTCCACAGTAGAAGCACTGTGGCCTAACCCCTGAAAAAGATAATATCATGGGACAGCCTCTAGCCGACAACACTGTTGGAATATCTGTTGGCACTATTCCCTTTTTTAGGAGCAGTCTAAATGTTGCTTTGTTCGAGAGAATGTTGTTAAATGTTTTGTCAATTGGAATGTAGGTGAAACTAGTCACCTTGCCAAAGGGTTCCAATATCTCTTGTAAATAAGATTCATCTATTCCTGTAATGCAATGTTTTATTGACCCATTTAAATTGTATGATCTGTTTACATCTACAGTTACTATGATCTTATCATCCAATACTTTAAATTTGCTTTTAAAGTTATTCCTGCCAGCCCATGTCTTGAATTCGATTGCTATATAGCGGTCATTCGGATGGATAGAGATCCTATGTATTTCATTTGCAATATTTGCTCTTCTAATTAACTCAAATAAGGCATTCATTGGAAATTTAAACAGAGCACACTTTAGGTCTGTTACTGCTAGTATAATACTCTTATCATTGCTATAGTTAGCCAGAGATTTCAGAAGCATGTTTGGAATAGTCAGGTTAAAATTTGAAACAATAGTATCCATTTGCTCCACTGAAAGTTGATTTAGTGTAATGTTACTTTCAATTGGATCCACTTGAACCAGATCATCTGCATGGTGTGATTGCTGTTCTATCAACTCAAGAATGTCCATTCCCACAGTTTTTTGATTTGTATTGTTGGCTTGGTGATCAGTATTGTGACCTGCAGGAAGCAAGGGTTGGCCATTGCTGGAGTGGTTAACCGACCGAGTTTGTTTTATTCCAGCCTGAGCTGCACTAGCATATGACATAGGAAGTGTGATACATTTAGTTTCATCAGCAGGGTTAGTTTGTAGTTTAACAAGATTTTCATTATTTGCGAGTGTGAGATTTAACAAATTATGATCAAATTCATCTTGTTTTCCCATCAATACGGTATGTCTTGAAGTGACAGGAGGGGAGACATTATTGTGACAAGTGTTGAGTGGTGGATGACCAGCTATGGCATGAGATACTAATGGATATTCAAACGATTGTGTTTGTAAATTATTTTTATTTGGATAGTGTATTCCCTTAAGCCATCCCATGTTATTTCTAGTGCTGTTATGAAAAATTAAACTGGGAAATGATTCACTATCAATTTGACTATGATTAGATAGAAATTTTGTGCTTGGATTCTTATCATCCGGGCTTAATGCAAGGGGATTTGTATATACAGTTTTATTAGCTTTTGGCTTATATGCGTTTATAATGTTTGTTTTATCTTCTGATGTGGAAGAAAAACAGTCAGCATCATCGGCTAGCACCCTCTGTTCACCAGAAATGGGTTGATTTTGAGTTAGCTGGTATGTTAGTATATTTTGGGGCAGGATTTTGGATGTCTGATGACTCCAACTGGGGTTGGATTTAGGTGTATTGTGAGACTCCTGGTTATTAAGTTTGGTTTTGCAGCCATTTGCAGTGCCATCCACCTTCACATGTACAATTGACATATTCTCAGATATTGATGTATTAAGTATGGAATGGTTTTTTTTTTCAACATTATTTCCTTTTTCCTTTTCATTAGATTCCGGATTATTCCTATTATGACCTGATTTATTGAGATTGTCCGATTTACAATCATTTTCCTGACAGTTATGCTCATCGGGAGTCTCGAAATTGATATATAATGTTGGCGTAATTACGTTGGTCTCTGTTACATTAGTTCCAGAGCACGAGATATCGGCATTATCGGAATTGAGATTTATATTTATTTCAACTCTGTCTTCTATTGTGACTTCATTACTATTAATGGGGGTTGCCTCATCAGATAGAACTTTAGTTTTATTTTGTTTTGAAATATTAGGTGCTGTTTCATAATTGCTGTCACTGTTTTCAATTATTTCTATATGTTGTGTATCTCCGCTATCGCTATTACATTTATTAAGGGCCTTAGACTTAAGATTTACGTTCGTATTTTTATTCGCACTGTTAATTCTATTGCTTCTATGTTTTGTCACTTCGACTACAGCGCCAGTCATATCAAAGCATGGACAGCAACAATCTAAAGTGAAGCCATCATTAATTATTTCATTTGACTTTCCGGTGTCCATTTCTAGAGGTTTTTTATCAGTGTATTTTTTTTTATATCAATACCATTATTATTAATTTTGTAGCAGGTTTTTTTATTAGATTTTTTAAAGAATCCAAGCGACTGTTGTTTCTTCTTATTATGATTCGTTTTTTTATACTTGGTAAATGCGTTGGAGCTGCTGGCTGTATCATCGCTGACTTTCACCGGAATGTTAGCCGTGATAGGAACTAATTTATCTGTAAGTAAATCTTTGATTTCTTTAATTTTGGAGGAGTTTGAACAACTGTAACTTTTAATTAATTTCAGACATTTGTTATAGCTAGTCTTAATATTACATGAGCTTCACATGGAATGTATATAGAGACTATTTGTTTGCTCTTCTGCAATAGGCCCTGTTTTACCGCAATCAAAGTGCTCAGCGTTTTGTGCAGAACCTAGGTTCATGTTATAGTGCGGGCTTGTGGTTACGTTCATATTTACATTATTTTGCAACTCGTTATTTTTATTTATTTTCCCTAAATTTGTTATATTAGCCATATTTAAGGATTGTCCAAAAGACATATTTTGATGTTGATTCAATGGATTTGGTGCTTCAGTAAGATTGCTATAGCTGGCTGTTTGTATTTCTGCATTAGGCGAATTTCCAATGAAGTCTCCGGAGCTAATGTCAACCATTAGATCTTCGATAACATCTTCAAGAGGTTTTTTCTCTACGACATATTTTATAGTTTTTTTTTTTTTTTTTTATGCAAAGGAAAGGGATCCCCTTTTTTGGATTTTGTTAGAATACTCCAAGAACCTTTGTTAGATTTATTTTGTATTTTAATTTTTCCATTACTAGAATGATTTTGCTTTGTAGTTTGGTCTATGTTAGCTGCGTTTATGCACGGAACAAATTTTACATTATAATTCGGATTGTGAGTAGCCGAACTCACATCCATTTAGATAAAATATAAGAACCATTTACCTTAAATGATTTCAAGGCCTTTTTTCCGATGGTTATAAATTTGGGGAATCTTTAATAAAAAAAAAACTTTTGGGAGCTCAGGAAGGTGCTTCCTACTCAGACTATGGTAGGTGGCGCTATATATATATAAAAAAAATGTTATTTAGTTATCCAAAAACTAGTTATATCAAAATCTGACAATCCTAAGTCTATTTTCAATCTGAATCAATGTCCATTTTCTGGATACAAAATTTAAGCTATGCGCATGGCATATAAATCGCTATATGGATAAAATATTCATATTCAAGTGCATATATATATATAACTGAAATTATTTAATGCTATTACTAACTACTTCAATATCTCAGTAAAAACTTTTTTTTGCCGCTATCTATATAAATGTGTAGAAATGTAAACATTTAGATTAAGTTACGAAACTAAAAGAAACTTAGCTTTTGCCTATTAATTTTAGAAAAGACTTCTAAACAGTTATTACTATTTTTTTATCCTATTTTCTACATTTTAATGATCAAAGAAATATAAATGACAACCTTAATATTAAGATCATAGAAATTTCAGTAAAAAGATTAAATATCAGTTCCTGAATATATTTTAGATTTATTGTGCATTCATGTAGAAATGCTGAATAGCTTCGTTAAAAAATGAGCACGTAGTAGAAGTACACTTGGATGTGTGTGTGTGTATCTGTAACTAAATTTTTAGACTTATCGTTTACTCATATAGATAAATTAGTTATTTTATATCTTTAAAAAATATAATGTGCAAATATATAAATATATCAAGAGTTAAAGTCATTCTACCAATAGAATTCACTGCTGTAATGAATAAAAAACGAGAGCCCCATTAATAATATCTCTTATTACTCATGGCTTCTAGAGTAATCAATGTTTTTTGAATGTATCAGTATTTTTATTTTCTGTCTACGCTAGTTCACTCACCCTTTTTTATTTTTTGTTGCTGTTTTCGATTTTTTAGAGTGGTATATCATCTAGTTATCAAAAATCTTTGAGTTTTTGGATTTTTCAGTATTTATTGAGACAATGAAACTGTCTTAGTGTGATTCAGGATGTTTCTCAGAAGGTGTCTCAATTTTAACAGTGATAAAAGGGGAGTGGTGGAAAATAATGGTTCATGTTGCATGCATCATAACTCATATCTTGTTTTTCTACTCTTTTATTTTATCTCATTTCATTCTTTCTCTTTTGGGAGTCTATATTTGCTCTACTGAGGTAGATAAAATACTAATAACGGTTGTAAAGAGGGATGTTATTTGTGGAATGTGTGTTTTGGGAGTCTATGTTTGCTCTACTGGGGTAGATAAAATATCAATAAGAGTTGGGAAGAGGGGTATTATTTGTGGAATGTGTGCTCATCATGGTGCATGCATCTTCCCATTTTCATTCTTCTGCTTTCTTCACCATCTTGTGTCATTGGATTTCAAGTGCCAAAGCTTCTTATTGAAAATTAACTTTACTGCAACATTCTCATCTTTTATATACTTAACAATCCTGAATAAACATTTCCTTTTTTGTATGTGCTTATGTATAAAGATACAAAGTATATAATGCTTGTAAATTGAGGAAACAATAATGACGAAAATTTGTTGCTCCTAGTTGTGATCTTATACCAGGTAGATTGGTTTTAGACAAGAGTCTCACTTTGACAATTGATTGTATATTTGTTTCATCCTATTTAAAACTTCCAATCATCACAAATATGGAATGACTGAAAAAAAAACAGTAAGAAGAACCCGTCTCTAAAAATCCACTCCAGGTTGTCATATCTTATGGATTGTACATTTGTGTTTGTAATATAAATAATAATAAGAATGACAACATAGAATACAGAGAAGAAAATAAAACTAAAAGTAACTAGTTAGTGTAATAAAAGGGGTTATGGTTTCTTAAATGATCAGTGAAGCTTTTTAATATAGTGTTGTTATGCAAATTTCCAAATTATGGGAATATCTTAGAAATATATACACCCATGATGCTGTGGTACTTAATCTTATGAATGTGTCTGTTACATAAATTTTGTAAATTTAGAAGTTATAAAAAACTGCAGGGATTAACATGAAATGCCAATATTATACTCTGCAACAAACATTCAATAGGTTTATTGAACAAAGATAATAGTTAAGTGATTACCAGAAAATAAGAATGGTTTTAGACAATAACAAAGAGTTAAAAATATGTTTTTCTAACAGATAATTTGAAAATGTATCGCAAATAAAAGTGTGATTTATATACTTTTATTCATGTAGTTGACTGGTATAAGTGAGGAGAGTTGTGGCAATGTTAAAATATGTGGTTTTTAAATATTTGTTTATTTTATATACTTATTTACAAAAGTACAATAGATAGCATGATTACTGATTATAAAAATTCTGAGAAACTTAAAGTAAAAACTGATGTTGTTATGTGATGTGATATGGCTATTCCTTTATCAATGTCAAGAATCTCTCAGCCATTATGCCCAGAGAAATGTTTTATCCACCTTATTTTCCCTTTCCATTTCCACCCTAAGTTTTCCATATATTCTTCTCTGTTCTGCTCTATCTCATTTCCACAACATCATCTTTGTCCACTCAATGGCCTTTATATCTAGATAACCTTATCTTTTACCAAACAAGCAGGGGTATTTATTAACTCCATCTTTGTTTGTTTTTAAAATAGCCGTCTTTGGAATATCTTACAGGTAGATTATTTGATAATAAAATTTTTTTTTTTTTTCCATATGTCATAGCGTTGGCCGGGACGCGAACCCACACCCGTCTGCAACCAACTACTTGCTTGCAATGCGGGTGCGATATCCTCTCGGCTAACAACGCTTGACTAATAAAATTTTTAACATTAATTGATTGCAAGAAAATAACATTATTTTTTGGCTTTTATATTGAGCTAATTTAACCAGGTCAAAGAATGATTCAACAAATATTCTTAATGTTTTAATTGAAATGTGTAAAAAATTTGATTTAGTAAATAATTAAAAAAAAAAATCAGGACTTTTATCAGCAAGTGTTAGTAGAATAATCTTCAGCAATATATTTGTCTTCAATGTAGGCCATTTAGATATTTTGGTAACTTTTTAGTAAAATATAGATTTAGATGTTGAAATTTATGTCAGATTCCATTATGCTCCTGTTGTGTATAACAATTTAAAAGATGTAGTAATAATTTTTATTAGTTATTTATTAGATGAGAGATTATTCATTTAATGAATAATATTTCTATAGTGTAATTTTCACTATATTATTCTCACACAAGGTAACGACTGGTTTCTATCTACTTTTAACATGTTGTAGATGGAGGGATGTAATCATAAACATATGAACAAAAACATGTGGATAAAATCTAAGATAAGATCCCCAAAGATGCACATTTCATGCTGAACCAGCACTCATCATTTGGCTCAGATAACAGTAACTCATACATAACTTTTATTATTGTTCAATATATATATATGGTGGAAGTCTTGAATTTGGGAGTAATCCATTTAAATCCAACTTAATTAGAAAGGACTTTAACTTAAATAACTGCCCCAGATCAAGAGTCAAACTAAAATGACAGACTTATGCCTGGGGTACTTGTTCTTTCTAATTAATATATAAGGTATGTGAGCACAGACTTTCACACTCCCACACTATCTCATAACACTGATACACTTAAACGCATATATGTTGAAAAGATAAATAATCACCAATATACGTATTTCATGCTAAACCAGCAATCATCAGTTGGTCCAGATTATCATCTCTATATGCAATAAGTGCTCAGATATATATTAAGATAGCCAATCTTCATAATTTAATGGACAGGCCTAAATCCATTCCACACTCCAACTGTCCATTCAATGCACAAAGGCCACCCTGAGGCTGAGATTTTTGTCACACCCATGTTGATCTAAAGTCAATCTGTCTCCTCATGTAAAGAACATAATCCATTTAGTACATATACAAGGGATGGGCAGATATCTCTATTATGTAATAACTGAAATACAGGCTTGTTATATACCTGTATAAATATATGTAATATATAGGGTTTATGAGCACAGACTTTCACTTCCCCACACTATGTCATAACACTGATACACTTGAACACATATATGTTGAAAAGATAAATAATCACCAATATATGTATTTCATGCTAAACCAGAAATCATCAGTTGGTCCAGATTATCATCTCTACACATACATGTAATAAGTGCTCAGATATATATTTTAAGATAGCCAATCTTCATAATTTAATGGACACACTTCAATCCACTCCACACTCCAACTCTTCAACCATCCATCCAATTGAAAATCTGATGATGGAATGCTCAAAGTCCACTCTGAGGCCGAGAGTCTTGTCACACCCATGTTGATATAAAGTCAATTTGATCCTTCATGTACAGGACATAATCCATTTAGTACATATACAAGGGATGGGCAGACATCTCTACTATGTAATAACTGAAATACAGGCTTATTATATACCTGTATCTATATATGTAATATATAGGGTATATGAGCACAGACTTTCACACTTCCCACACTATAGATACATAATCACCAATATAGGTATTTCATGCTAAACCAGCAATCATCAGTTGGTCCAGATTATCATCTCTACATTTATATATATCCCTTGTATATATATTAAATGGATTATGTCCTGTATATGAGGGGTAAGATTGACTTTAGATCAACATGGATGTGACAAGAATCTCAGCCTCAGGGTACCTTTGAGAGTTCCATCATCAGATTTTCAATTGGATGTACAGTTGAAGAGTTGGACCACTAAACATCACATGATCACCATCTCATACTAGCACATAATTGTTGTAAACAAAGGCAAAACTCTTTTCTCCATACAGATCTAGGTGCAGTGCTCTCAGATCCAAGGCTCCTCACTGATGATGTCCACAAGCCAGAAACTAGTCTGGGGATATTGGATGAGTAGGCACTAGATAGGGATTTTATGCACAAGCCTTCTGGCATCTATTGATTACTCTGGTTAGCACAGGGTGGCACTACTGTATGGAGAAAAGAGTTTTGCCTTTGAAGAGTTGGAGTGTGAAATTGATTGAAGCCTATCCATTAAATTATGAAGATTGGCTATCTTAATATATATGTGAGCACTTATTGCATATATGCGAAGAGATGATAATCTGGACCAACTGCATGAAATACATATATTGGTGATTATTTATATTTTTCGACATATAAGTGTTCAAGTGTATCAGTATTATGAGATAGAGTGGAGAGTGATGGGTTGTTTGAAAGTCTGTGCTCATATACCCTATATATTACATATATTGATACAGGTATATAAAAAGCCCGTATTTCAGTTATTTCTAATTAAATTGATTTAAATGGATTACTCTACCCATTCAAGATTTTCATCTAAACATTCAATATATATTAATGAAATCATGTCGTACATCACGTGACTTATATAGCTTGTGTTTTATATATATTGTAAACTTTTGATTGGTTATTCATGGTCAGAATGGCATATAAAATGTAAATTATAATTCCAAAATTTTAAATTTATAATCATGATAGTATTAAATCTATAAAACTTGGATAATATATATAGCAATAAATGGTTTAATATGTATAATTTTAAAAAGATAATTCTATAGAGATTAATAATTATTATTATTTATAATCAGTTATATTAATATAAATTTTAATAATTCTAGCTGTATAATTTAAAAGAGTGGTAAATCTAAATAAACATCTTTGTGTACAATTCGGATTTTGGCGGTGTTTCTTCAAAAGTTAAAAATAGAATTGTATTCAACGAAAGAAAGAACAATTATTTACCACAAGATAATTGTTTTAATTTCAAAATTTAGCTTAATCATAAAATAGAAATATTTATTATAAGTTTATAGGTTAAATTAGTTAATCATATCACAGATTCAAAATACAATCAGAAATAAAACTTGGTTTGTAAGTTTTGATTTAAATCCATTTCATTTCTTAAAGATTTTTATATTTCAATATTATTTCAAATAGAAATACCAGAAACATTTTGTTTAAAAAAAAACTTGGACAAAGTGATGGGCGAGTCAACCAATCAGATTTCAGCAAATGACTCTCCAATGTTACATTTCCCGGTTTTCTTTACAAAGAGGAATATAGCAGACGATCTTAATTTTTTTTTTTTTTATAAAAGTCAGATAGCGGTGTTAAGGTTTTTCTTTTTTTTCGTATTATAAAAGTTAAAATATTGAAGTCTTAATTAATTAATTTTTTAAAAAAGTTGTATTTACAAAACTATCTAAAGGGATGAAATATTTTTAAAAAGTTCTTAACACTAAGGAATGAGTAAACCAATTTCTTCGTTGTGGTCTAATTTCCAGTCTTGACAATCTACTTATAATCAAAATGCTAATTAGGATCGGTTTGAGAAAGAAAATGAAAGTTGCTATGCTTGCCATTATAACCAAGAGAAAGAAAAAACAATGCTATAGTTTAATTAGTTGGGGAAACAAATATTCGTTTTACTGATATTTAAGCAATAAAGATTAAGCTTCTACTTGAAGGGAAAAAAACAATAAAGAAATTTGAATTAAGATTTTTCGTAGTCAAAGAAAAGTTAAACTTTTATAAACTTGAAAGATAAAGAAAAGTCTGTATAACCTTAGGCAGGAATTAATAGTCAGAAAAGGAATATATTTGGAGCCCAAGGATTAGACAAACTTATTAAACATATGTTTTACAAACCTTTCAAGTATAGTAAATAACCAGAGAAGGAGAAATGCTAAAAAAAAAATTGCCTAAATCTTAATGAAACTTGTTAAAGTATGCATTGAAAAGAAAAGATATAATAATAATTATTATAATGTGAAGATTTACTAATGAGAAGTAGGAAACATTTGCTCATGGCATTTTTGTGGAGAGCCAGATTATGTGCATAGAACAAGAAACTAACCGAGTTAAGATTTGTTCAGTTAATTGTATTTGTATGCTTAAGGTTTTGTTTGTATTTTCATGTATAGAGCAAGATGAAGAGAAGAAAGACGTTCAGCGCGCTAGGAACAAAAATCTGCATACAGGGTAACCACAGTAATGCTAAATAAATAAAAAAGTTTTTAAATGGGGGGGGGGGAGGTAAAAAGAATTTTTATTTTACATTTATTAATGATAAAAAAATTTTATTTTAAGAAATACTAATGCTAATATTTGCATATGAGTGAAAGGAAAATAAGAAAAATAAATAAAAAAAGGTTTTTATGTTTACAACCTGCTATACAGTGTATACTCATGAATTTTAATGTGAAAGAGTATGTGTACAGGAAATAATATTTAAGTCATATATATTCTGATCGGTTTATAAAAAGAAAAAAAAAGAAAAACAAACAAACATATTATAGAATATAATATTAATAATCGCAAGAATCTCATTTATTAATAAAAAATATTATATAGAACATCTGAATGATAATAATAAAATAGATTATTTGTTTTGGACATGATGGTAGATATATGTAGGTTAATATTGCATGAAAAGGGGAGATTATAGGAGGGGTCTAGAAATAGATAGAGTATTAAATATTGCATACACTGAAGTAGAATATGAGTCAAATTTCCAGGATTGACTATATAGAATAACATCCTGAAGAATTGATGAAGGGTTAGCTGAGTTAAATCTTTGTAATGCTCAGGTAATTTATAGGAAGAAATAGGATTTTCAATAAAGAAATGATTGTGTAAGTACCGTAAGTTCTTACTAGAAAAGCCAGGGTAGAAGTGGGATAAGTCCATTAATAAAATGATTACCTAATAAAAAAAAGAAACACATCATAATAAATGAAACACAGATCTCTCTATTATGATAATAGCAAATAAGTCAGTGGTTCATCTTTTTAAAATTAGGATAAACATTAATCTATTGTGCATTAAGGATAAACATGAAATTTTGAAGGCTTGTATGGATTTTCTAGTTAATTCTGGACAGAGTGGTCCGCAAGTAATTGAATCATGTATGAAACAAAGATCATAGTGGAATATTTACTAGAATAAATGACTCTCTAAATGAAATACTGAGATCTAATATCAAAAGAGAAAATGAGTGTAAGAGATAGAATGAAGAGATAAAATAATTGTCATAACATAACAAAGAATCCTAACCATATTATTTTTTTGACATATTATAAATATTGTACTTATATATACATTGTCACATCAGCAAAAACTTTGTAATATGATTAGAATGTAAATTTTAAAATTCAATTTAAATGTAAATGACTATGAAGGGATTGAATAATTAATAAATGATGTACTTAGCAGACTAGTATAAAATCATAAAGCAATAACTAGTAATTTTAAAAAAAGAAATATAAACTAGGGAAAGGGTAATTGGATATCAGAAACACTAAGATTATCTGTATAAAATATAAATAAGTTATCACTGCATAAATAGTTTGATCCTTGTTAAGTTTTTTTATTGTTAATGAAATATTTAACCCAGTATATATCTATGCTGTTATTGTTTATCAATTTTATTGTAAATAAAAGAACACATTAATCTAACTGTGTAATATTAGTCTGATTGTGTCCAAGAGTCATTCCTATCACAAGGTCACATCAAGAAAACACATTATCCACATAGAATGATACCTATTATATTTTAATTGCAGGCCTTATTTGAGAATTTATGTTCAATACTGCAAAATGAAGAGCAAATGCTAGGATCAATAGTACATTGAAGAGGCACATTCTAATTTTATAACTTAAATTGAAATATTAGTAAGATCATAAATTTAAAGTAGTATAACATTTAAATAGTGTCAGTTACTAACTAAATACATCAGAAAGTGTGTAACTCCTGGAGGATTTAGTGACAGTAGGTTAATGCTAAATAAATGAGAATATTTAAGCAAGTTAGACTTGGTAGATAATAATAGTGTAATGAAGCTTGGTTTATACTAAACAAGTGTTCTATAGTAATTATTGTTGGCATTGGTATGTTTTCCTTAAATAGTTGGATCCCAGTAAAATCCCTCTTGCGATACAGTCATTTAAGTATCAATCTAATGGATAGGTTGGATTTTAATGCAGAATGCTTATGATCCCTGAGATTATAATAGCATAGCATTAAGTGTGTAAAATTAATGTAATCTCATTAATGTATGTTTATTTAAGATTTTAAAAGGTATCATAGTGATTTAAGTCATTAGTTAGATAAAATATTATGGAAGTCATTATTTGTTGTGGGGATTTTTCCAATGATCATTATAAGATGGTAGTGACAGAGTCTTCACAATAGCAATGCCATTGTGGAAGAGTATCCTTCTCAATGTTAAAACCACTCTCTTGTAATCGACCCTAGAGTCTATCCTATAAAGTTGTGTGTCGAATGTTTCAAGTCCCATAAAGAATCATATACTCTCTTGTAATGATATTGGATGTTTAATATTGAGCTAGCATAGTAGGGAATTGACAAATAAAGATGGGCAGGAGAAAACAAAGTACCAACCTGGAATTGGTACATAATAATTCATCTAAAAAAATAAGTTATAAAAATCTGAAGTTTCCTTATTAAACAAAATGCAGTTTGTTTTCGAAAAAAGTAAGAGTCAAATAGCTTTCTATCATTAGTTTTTGAAATGAAAGTTACAATTAATTAATTAGAAGGGGAGAGGGTTTGTTCATTAGAAATAGTCAAACTAAAAGTTTTATAAAAGGAAGTAAAGAGTTTTTCTTAGTAGTATTTGTTAAAATAAATAGTTAAAAGTCTAAAATATAAATCTCTTTTCATTCGAGTTTATTAGGATAAATTATACATGTGCATAAATGTAAGCTTGTTAATAAAATATATAATAAATGCGTGTATATATGCGTGTTAAAATCATATTGAAAAACATATGAAAATAAATATTAAAATGAAATATATTTAAAAACACAGTGGTGGCTAGTAATTAAGATTATAAAAACAACACGTTTGTGATGGCTGCTAATTAAAATACCCAACAACAAGATTAAAAAGGATTAGCTACTAAAGGAATTTTGACAACACATATTGCTGGCGGACATTAAAACAAAAACACTTTGCATATATAAATAGCCAAATTTTTATCGGACATTCAGTCTAGTCTAGAGATAACAGTTGAATTCAGTTCAGAGGGTTAAGAGTATAATTTAAATCGTGCAAATCAAACAAGAATGCAGTGTTAAAACATTGGAAAAACATACGTCTTTCTCCAGCCTGAAGTCCGATGAAAACAGCAAGATCTGCCCATGAAATAATGTCTGCGTAACAGCTTAGAAATTCTCTGTCAATGTTAAACTGTCTCCAGAAATAATACCGATGAATAAGAAAGAAACCTCCTCAAGAAACTTCAAATCTAATCGGTTAAATATACTTTATTAGAAGCAGCTAATAGCAAGCAGTATACCCGTTTCAAAAATCCTAGGTAAATAACATTTTTTTCTTATATTCCTTCCTAAGTAGCCATCACATTCGTGAATCCCCCAAGAGCCATAATTATATGAACTCTATAGCACATAAAAAATGAACTATTAATTTGTGTGTTCTAAATATATGTGTTTTATATTCTTTAATGCTTTATTATCTACATCAGTGTATGAGTTAATATGTGCATGACAAAAATACCAATATTATGTTAGTTAAAAATTATAAAGATATTTAAACTTAGTATAATTAATGTTAGTTAAAATAAATTGTCTTTAAACTAAAACTTTATTTGTCGGTCAATTCTTTTTATCAATTCTTTTTACAAACTCTTTTATCAATTCTTTCACCACTACTTTGTTATAAGCCGTTAATGATTAAAAATAGGCTGAGCCAGTTAAGAGATTGTTTCAAGCGCTGGATTATGAGCCTATTGTCCGAATACATTAGTCTTAGACTAGCTGGCACCCGGGGTTTACTCTGAAACAAATAAAGTGTTTAGATAGTAGGGGTTTGAATATAGCAGCTAAGGTGGGACACAATCTGACCATGGGTATTGTTGATAGTTAAAGCTATCAATAGTATTTTCCACTTTGCTCGAACGTGCCGGTTCATTTACGTAATATTTATAATTAAATAAGATTATAAATGTATTATAAAGAAGTTTGTAACCAGCCAAAATATTTGCAGTGTAAGTAAGATCTTCTGCGGATCAAACCCGGTACAATATATATATATATATGTATATATAAAGAGAGTCAATTACTGCAGTTTATTTGATGTGTCATGTCAAACTTAATGTCCTCACAACTTTGACACAAACCCCTAGTGGAAGTATATTAAAAATTTTTATTAGTCATTCATTATACTACAGGTTATCTACTTAATGGATAATATTTCTGTAGGCTAATTTTTACTACACTTCTCTCACACAAGGTAGGGGACTGGCTTCTATTCACTTTTAACATCTTGTGGATGTGTATAATGATAAACACATGATCAATGAGATGTATAATCTCCAAGATGTGCACTTCATGTGGAATGATGCTTCATTAGTTGGCCCAAATCGAAATCTCTTAAATATATCTTTATCATTGTTCAGTATATACATATAGGTAACCAATTAATACAGTTTAATTGATAAGTGTCAAACTTATCACCCTCACAACTTTGATATAAACTACTTGATGAAAGTATATTAATAATTTTTATTAGTCATTCTATAAGCTAGAGATTATTCACTATATGTCTGTAGTGTAGTTTTCGGCACACCTCTTTTATACAAGGTAGGGGCTGCTTTCAATTTACTTTTAACTCATTATGAATATATATAAGAGATTGTGATCTGGGCAAACTGATGAGTTCTAGTTCAGCATGAAATGTGCAACTTGGAGATTATTCATCTTTTTCACATGGTTTCGGTCGTATAATTATGATCACACCCCTCCACAAGGTGTTAAAAGTGGATAAAAACTCCCTATCTTGTGTGAGAGTGGTGTAATAAATATTACTGTAGAAAAATATTATTCATTAAGTTGATAATCTCTAGTCTAATGAATAACTGATAAAAAATTATCAATCTACTTTCATCAAGTAGTTTGTATCAATGTTATGAGGGTGGTAAGTTTGATACTTATCAATGAAACTGTTCTAATTGGATATCTATATATGTAAACTGACCAATGACAAAGTTATGTCTAAGAGATTGTGATCTAGCCAACTGATGAGTTCTGGTTCAGCATAAAATGTGCATCTTGGGAACTGTATACCTTTTTCATGTCTTTGGTCATACATTTATAATTACACCTTTCCACAAAGTATTAAACATGGTTAGAAATCATTCCTACCTTCTGTGAGAGTTATGGAGTGAAAATTACACTGCAGAAATATCTATTAATGAGAAAAAGCATTTTTGTGTTGTTTAGTTTATCAGAGTAGAGATAAATTAAAGTTAATTAAGTTAGTTAGTTCAATGAAGTTAGCTAGTGTAATGGTTTTATTTTATTAAATAATTTTTAATTTGTAGTAATTTATTTCTAGTCCATTTTTAGAATTTTTCAGATATTTTAATTAGAGTTATTTTTAGAATTTCAGCATCGCAACTCAATTATTTAACCTTTCTTAAAATTACATCACATTTAAATTAATGATTGACATCCTGTTGTTAATCACATCCAGCTAATTATCTATCACGTGATTTACAATATATAAGTCTTGACCCCAATACTTTTATGTCACTTGACTTCATCACCATTGTCTTCTTCAGTGTTTTCTAGTAATAAAAATGCATTGCTAAAATAATCATCTGTTCAGGCTGATAACTTAGCCTTACCATCACATTTCAAATTTCTCCAAACTTTTACTATGAAAAAATCTACAAACCAACATGTCTACATGTCAGGAAGCAGCACGTTGTATTATTGCAAGTTTTGGTGGCCTAGTAGTTAGCATAGCTGCCTTCCAAGCAGCTGGCCTGGGTTTGCTTTTCAGTCAACATATTTGACATAGAAAGAAAAAAATTGTATCAAAGATATATTGCATAGGTAGAGCTTTTAATAATTTCAATCCACTTATTTTTATTATATTTAAATTTTATTTTAAGAATAATAATTCAGTACTGAATGCCAGAAATTACAATTATTTTCTCATGGGTCATAACACCAGCCGGGAAGCGAACCCGCTAACCCGGGACAACCGTTTGTAAAGCAGCTGTCACTGACCTCTCAACCACCAATGCTTGACAGAAATTACAATTATTTTTCATTAATTTTGGAAGGAATTTTATTTACCATTTTCATAAGAAATTTAAATATGATATTTTATTTAAAATGTTGACTATTGTTATTATTTTACAAAATGGTCTCTATTAGTTTAATTTAATTTTTATTATTAAATTAGAACTGTTAATTAAAATAGTAGAACCATGTAAATGATAGAGAAACTCATAAATATTTATTATCAAAGTATTAAATGCTTATTTAAAAGTAATTAGTGAATTATATGTCTACATATTTTAAAATGCTATTTCAAAAATTGTTATCACATTTGCCTTATCTTAAAAGAAATAAAACGTTTGTTTCTTCATTTAGAAAAATTAGATGCATGCTATGTTTTAATTATTATGAATAATTTTTGCTATAAGGATGTTTTATGAATAAAATAGATATTATTTATGCATTTATTATGAAGGATTTTTGAATTTGAATGCTAAAAATAATGAATGTTTGCTTTATCGTAGGATAAGAAATAAAATTGCTTTGTTTCAAATGAACTTTATTGTGCTAGTCAAAGTTTTTAATCTGTTTTAAAATGTAAATTACTGTATTCAATACTTATTTAAATGTACGTCTTACCAATTATGATTTATATTTGTTAATCTTGCTTATCTGCTATTTGAAAAATATTTTATTGTTAAAAAGATATAAATATTACTTATCATTAACTCTTGGGAACCTGTTTTTTATTTTTACCATAGACATTAATCAGAAAAAGATGATTTTTATGATCCTGTTAAAATGTATTTACAGTTCTTCAACATACTACTCATTGCTACATCTTATCCTAATAAAATGTGTTTTCTCTTCAAGAAAGTTATTATAGCTTGTCAACATACTACTTATATATTTGTTTTTCATTAACATTTGTCCCACAGTGCTACAAATTATTTTTACAAAAGGGAATATTATTCTCATTTATTCAACATGCTATTCAAATTGTCTACAATGTCAAGTATTATTTGGTGTACTATACTTAAAAATATAGGCAATACTTATTCTATTTATTTCAGTATTTTCTTTGAATTGCTATTGTCATGTTGTTAAATACTTAGAATGGCTATTTTACTTAGGTTAGTAATTAAAAATTCTACTTACCTCATGTTTTATTTGATTGTTTATTAATATTAATTTTCAATAGTGACTGGACATTCTGAAATGTCATCACCATGCCCAAGGACTATCCTGCTTATGGTAAGGAAAGTTAAGACTTAAAGACTGTTAATTTTAAATTTGTAAAATGGGTATAAATATTTAGTGTTAAAGTTTATTTCTACATACATTCTGTTCATTATTTTCTATGTATTATTTATAACCTGTAGATTTATACTTTACGTTTGTCTTCAATATAATAATATTAAATCGTGGTATCATACTTCCACCGTAAAGCTATAACAACAAATAGAAAACTAAATGAAATGTCTGAGCGCTTTCAAGAAGATGTACTTCTCATATTCATAGCCAGTTATGATTCTTTCTTTGAAATCATTATATAAATAAATACCATATGCAAATTCTATCCAAATGAGTCACTAAGACCATCTTTTAGATATAGCAAAACATGCATCCTTATGATTAATGGTGAAGGAGTTCTCTGCTATAAAGTAAGCTTGTTTTATCTTTCACTTAATATCATGCCTCTCAGTACAAACTGATTTTGCAGATGCGGGTTCGAACACATGTCCTGACATTTTTTGATGTTGTGCAAAAATTGAAGTGCATTCTGGATCTGTATGTGCCTTATTGTATCTATACTTGTGTTGTGGTATCCTAATAGCTATGGTGGCTCTTGTTTCACCATAGTATGATGCTTTGCATCCATTATGAGGGCATGCCACTCTGTACACAGCCTGTGGGGTCTGATCAGAAGCTATAGTGTCTTTAGTGTTATTTATGTATGGTTTGAAACCATAGATCTCATAATAAGTTCTCAGAATATGGATCTCATGATAAGTTCTCAGAATATTAGTTATATGAAATACTTTAGAGCATGTCATAATTGTCCCTTATGGAATTATTTGGAATGTGAATAAATGTATGAAAGAATTCATGAAGCTGATGTATATTTTTATTATTAAATTGCTTTGCCATAAATTTATATGGCTAGCTATATTTTTCTATTATTAATATTCTTTGCTCATGTTCATTGTTATTATAGGAGATAATATTGCTATCACTATTTTATAGAGTGTTTTATCATACCAGTGAGCTTTTGTTATGTTTTAAGTGTTATTTAGCATATAATGCTCTATTTAGTCAATCCCTTCTTTTTGATAGTTGATTCTTGCATTTTAAGATTAATGATGAGGTCCTAACTCTTTATTGTCCTCTTGTATAAGTGCTTATGGTAAGTTTATTTTATTATCTCATTTTTGCTTTGATTTTCAATCTCTTGATATTTATTTAGATGATATTTTATTAAAATCATGTGTGGTATCAACCATCTTTATTTTTACTTATGTTATTTTATCAAAGTCATGTGCAATGCCAAACATGTCTTTATCCTGGATTTTGATTTACTTTAAAGTTTATATTGCCAATTATGCCTTTACTTGCACTCTTGATAATATCAGAGTGGGTTTGATGTGTTGTATACCTGATGTATTTAAAAACCTGATAAAATATTTTATTATCAAATTTATATTTTTTTATGTGGCTCAAATGTATAATCTTTCAAATTCATCAAGCTACAAAAAATGGTCAGCTTTATTTTTATTTAGAATTATTAAATATTTTTTATAGGGACTTATATAACCGGAAGTGAGAATATTAAATGTAAGAAAGTGAATCCACAAGAAATCATATTTAAATTTTTGATTACTCATTTTATCATTATTATTTTCTATTGTAACTTACAATTTTATTTTTCAATTTGGAAAATTATAATCTATACTTTTTATTGAATTAACTGGATTATTTTGTTACATTTATTAGTTTCATTAAACATTATTTTAATTGTTAATCACTAAATCTGTATATTTAAAGCATCATCTTTATTATCAGAAATATGTATAAAAACCACATGCATATTTTTGTATCATTATGATATCACATGATCAGCATGTCTTATGCTGAAGCCACAAGCTAGAAACTAATCTGGGGATATTGGATGAGTAGGCACTAGATAGAGATTTTATGCACAAGCCTTCTGGCATCCATTGATTACTTTAGCTTGCATTGAGTGACACTACTGTATGGAGAGTTTTGCCTGTTTTAATAATCATTATGATTTATTATTCATTTATCATAAGTATATATGAGCACAAGAAAAATAAGAATAAAAGACACTTTATTAAATTTTATGTTGCTGATGTTAAGATAACAATCCATAGATAAGGTGACTTTATTTTATCTTGAATTAAAATGATAAAAACACTATTTTGAAATTACTTTACTCTATTTTGGTATACGATTAGAAGAGAACTTGTTCGTGTGATATATGGGTAGCAACAAAGTCCTTTTCCTACTTATAATATTATGAATATAATCCTAGTTTGCTATTATTATTTTAACATAAGAGTATTCGTGTTTAATTTTGAAATTAATAATTATTTGATGTACTGAGATATCATCTTAAAGATCATATCTTATTGTTGTTGCCTCTAGGATCACATTCTTTGCTGATTTAAGAAATGAAAAGAAAAATAAGATTATTTGATTATTAAAAAATTAATTATTGAAAGAATCTTGAGATCAAAATTATTGTAAGAAAGAAATACTATGACTAAGATATGAATTATTTGTAAAAAAAGAACCATTTTGTATAAGATTTGACCTTACTTAAAAAAAAATAATTTGGATATAAGATTTGATTTGTTTAATTAAAATTCATTTTGATTATGGAAGCTAATATGCTAAGAGAAGTTTATTTGGATTGAAAGTATTTTAAAAGAAACCTAACCTTTGTGTAATTTGTGTTGCATAAGATTTATATTTAGTTTTTTGAGTATGAGAACTCTCCTGATATTTTGTTTATCTATAAAGCAGCATATCTAGCTCATCTTATTATTATGGCTATGATTGGCCCAACCTTTTTGTCGTATTGTTTGATTAGCTTTCTGGTTGTATTCAATTAGCATAATTGGATACTCTAACTTGGACTATTATAGCTTCTATCAATTATTTTGGTTATAATATATATATCAGTCAATAATCTCAGTGCATAACGCTATACTGAAATAAATATGCAAATATTAAATCACCCCCATGGTTAAGAAATCCAGTACCGTCCTCTTTTGAAATACAACTCTAATGTACTTATATATTAGTTCACAGAAGGCGGTACTGGATTTCTTAACCATGTGGTTGATTTAATATTTATATATCAGTCAGTATAAAATAGGTAGTTTTATCTTTTTTGTTATATTGAAACTGCTGATACTATTAAAAAATAACATTTTATAATTATTATTTTGAACAATGACAAGAATATATTTCAAGGAAGAATAAATCTAGGTCTGGTAACGATTAAAATTCTGATTGAAGTAAAAGTTAAAATATATAATTAACTTACCATTGCATTAGATAATCAAAAGTATTATTATGCATTTGCAATAAATTACTTGATCCGAATAAGAAATTAATATGTATTTTATAATCACAGTTAAGAGATTATGAAAAAAATAAGTAAATAATTTATAATCATATTAAAGAAAATTTCACTTGGTTAATAAAAGAACTTGCTTTATTAAATGTAACTAAAATACAGGCTTATTATATACCTGTATCAATATATGTAGTATATAGGGTATATGAGCACAGACTTTCAGACGACCCACCGCTCACCACTCTCTCATATCACTGATACACTTGAACACATATATGTCGAAAAGATAAATAATCACAAATATACATATTTTATGCTAAACCAGCAATCATCAGTTGGTCCAGATTATCATCTGTACACAAATATGTAATCAAGTGCTCAGATATATATTAAGATAGTCAATCTTCATACTTTAATGAACAGGCTTCAATCCACTCCATACTCCAACTCTTCAACCGTCCATCCAATTGAAAATCTGATGATGGAATGCTCAAAGGCCACCCTGAGGCGAGATTCTTGTCACACCCATGTTGATCTAAAGTCAGTCTGATCCCTCATGTACATGACGTAATCCATTTAATACATATACAAGGGATGGGCAGGATTTGCCTTCTGAATAATAAATAATTATATAAATAATACAACATCCATGTTATAACAGGTTAAATTGAAACTTGAAATTAAAGTGTGTTTCTTAATTAATTAAAATAAACGAGATTAAATATTAATGCAAAAAATATTAATAAGAGTAGGCATATATTTTATAACAGTCAGTGTAGATTTGTAGGTAAAGCTAACATCTATCAACAGAATGTCTTACATTAAAACAGCTTTCATTAGGGGTTTAGCCATGGATCTTTATGTAAAAAGTTTACATTTACTGGTGAGCACATTGAACCATAGATCCCTACAAAACCCTTAATCATTACTAATAAGTTAATTATAGCTATCAAGTTGGGAGATTTATAGACTCCTCAGAATATCTAGCTGAACAATAGCAGATAATAATATGTATAAATATATTACATACTAAAATGATTTTGAGTTATTGTAGTCTATAGCAAATCTAGATAATGTAACCGCTATTAAATCTGTGAATTAAATTACCTTAGTGAATGCAATCTTGAAACTTACACACTTATATGGCATTTGTAGTATCTTTCTGAATATAATTATGACCAAATTTCAATAGTGAATCAATAATCGCCGTTATTTAACTAATAAATCAGTTGATTGACATGCCAAAATTAAACTTGGTATCATTACTATAATCATTTCCAAACATTATTGATTCAATGCAGGATGAATTATCTCCAAGTTCAGTATATGGATGCATATACTGCTTCTAAATTCTACTTAGCATCCTGCAAGATTACAGACTCCGGTCGAATACCTTATTATAGTTGTATGTACAAATATTACATGTAATATTCAAACACAAATATATTAAATATACCTTTAAGCCAGATGTAATTATAGGGGGTTTGAATCCAGACTTTCAAGTTCTTTTTTGTCATCCACTCCATTTTTAAACTTTTTCTTTGACACAGATGACTGCATTTTTTGTAATTCTGGTGTACTACCCTGAAAATGCACTATGAAGAAAATAACCACATCAAAAGTGCACTGAGCTGTGTCTAAAAAACAAAGACGAATTCATACAAAGAAAATAATAAAATCTTTTTGTTTGTGAACATTTAAGAATGTTTTGTTAATTTATTAGAAATACAAATGAAAAAGAAATGGTAATATAGAAGATGCAAGTAAATTTATGCTCTTGAATATAATTTCCAATTGAATTTTCTTTCACTTCCTTTCACATTTAAATGGAAGTACATTATAAATGGTATCAAAAATTTTGAGGCAGATACTGAAATTTTAGCCAGCCATATTACGCATTTCAATATATTCAGATTTCCTTGGAGGTAACTTTTACTTTTAATAAAAAAAAGTATAAGAATATATGACTACTTAATAATGATTTCAAGAATGATATTTGCAGTCTTTATATACTTCTCAATGAGATCACATAATTAAACAAAATTTAAAAAAATCAGTATATCAAATAATAGGATACATTTAATTCAGAAACACATTTTAAGTCACGGAGCTAAATACGTTGGTGGTATTTGGAATGATTATAATTTGGAACTAATTGCAGCTGTTCAAAATTCATTTGAAATGATTCCTGGTAATGATAATTTTGCTGATGATATTATTAAGAAAATAAACTGTAATAAATTTGATACAATATCTTATGATAAGTCATGGCAATTGGCTATATCGGAATTTAAACGGAAATTGAGGATTGATAATATGATTTGTTTGAAAGAGGATAAAGGTTTGCGTATGTGTTTGTTGACGAAATGTCAATATATTAATAAAATTAAAATGCAAATGGACAAACTTGGTTTCTTTTTGATTGAAGATTATAATATGGATGGTCAAAGAGTAAAGTTTATTAACAATATTTTAAAAAATGCTAAAAATAAAGTTTTAAATAATAATGTATACTATATGATATATCCTTCTTGTGCTATATGTCCTCGTATTTTTGCAAATATAAAATTACATAAAGAAAGTAATCCTTTGTGAGTTATGATAGATTTTGGTGGTTCCTTCTAAATATATTGGTAAACTTTTACAAGACTTTTTAGGATTTGGGGTAAATACTATTGCTTCATCGTTTGACTTTGTAAATAGTATTAAAAATTTAATGATTGATGAAAATGATGTTATTGCTTCATTGGATGTTACAGAAATGTATGGATCTATTGATAGAATGAATTCCATAAAAATAATTGAACATGCATTAAAAAGTAAAAATATTTGTAAATATATGATAAAATTTATTATTGATTCTTTAAAAAATTTTAATGATAACATTGTTGCATCTTTTGAAGGTCAATATTATAAAATGACTAAAGGTTGACCTATGGGTTTGCCTGTAGTTGCACAAGTTTGCAATTTTGTTTTATCTACATATGAGAGTAGTATTTTATGTATGTGTATTTTTGGAAATATTAAAATTTACAAAAGATATGTGGATGATGTTTTTGTTTGTGGAAATACTAATAGTATAAATTTGCTTATAGAGGAATTAAATAATTTGAATGGCTTGAAATGGACTATTGAAAAAGAACAGGACAATAAGATTAACTTTTAGATTTAATGATCACAAAAGATAACAGTATATTAAATTATAAACTAATAATTAAGCCACTGCAAAAAAGAGGATATATAAATTGTAAATCAAAAGTACCAATGATGCATAAGATGGCAAGTTTTAAATCTTTTTTGTTTCGGAATGAAAAATTATGTCGTTACCAAAGTGATAAACTGAAAAATATTGAGATATTTGCCAAGGAATTGCTTGATGTTGGTTATAAAATGGAACAAATAAACAATACTTTATGTCAATTTAAAAAAAATTATTATAATTTAAAAGAAATGAAGATTAATAGTAAAAAATGGATATCTATTCCATTTATTTCAAATCCACAAGTAAAATTTTTTAAGGATTTATATAAGAATGTATTTAATGTTTCATTCTACTTCCAAACAATATTAATAAATTAGTCAATAATTCTAAGGATTTCATACCTGTCAAGCAAAAAAGTAATGTCATATATCAATTTTTTTGTGATTGTATGCTATCATATATAGGTGAATCTAGGTGCAGTATTGAGAAAAGATTGAAGGAACATGAATTGTTATATAAGCGTGTAAAAAATAAAAATAATGGTGATTTAATATCTCCTTCAGTTTTCTTTGATCACGAAAAAACATGTAAATATAAATTTAAATTTAATTTTGAAAATGTGAAAATTCTTCATGAAGAGAGAAACCATAGTAAAAGAAAAATTAAAGTGGCAATTTTTATAAACAGGAATAAAGTGCATTTAATAAATCGACAAGCTTCTAACATTAAAATACGAGAGTGGAATTTGAATTGATGACGTTTGCTTCCGCTTTTGGTTTTTGAATTTAATGGCAGTTGAGGCAGGTTAGAAAGTAACCAAAAGTACTTCTGCAGATTTAAAGATTGTTTGTAATTGTTTGTAAACCGTTAAAAATATTATTTCAATTATAATTACAATATTGTTTTTAATTAACGGATATTTTATTTATTTTACATATATATATATACCTGTACAAACAATATAATATATAGGTATTTTGAGCTCAGATTTTCACATGACCCTCAACTCTCCATTCTATCTCATACCACTGATACACTCGGCCACATATATGTCTAAAAGATAAATAATCACCCATATACACATTTTGTGCTAAGCCAGCACTTGTCAATTGGTCCAGATTATCATCTCTACATATATATACAATAAGTGCTCAGATTTATATCAAGATATGCAATCTTTATACTTTAATGGACATGCTTCAATCCATTCCACCCTCCAACACTTCAGCCATCCATCCTATTGAGAATCTTATAATGGAATGCTCAAAACCCACACTGCTGCTGATATTCTCATCACACCCAAGTAGACCATAAGTGACTCTGACCCCTCATGTACAGAACATAATCCATTTAAGTACATATATGAGGGCTGGGCAGACAATGCAAGCCACTATTTAATATCTAACATACAGGCTATATACATACCCATGCAAACAATGAATCTGAGCACTGATTGTAGATATGTGTAGAGATAATAATCTAGACCAATTTATGAGTGCTGGTTTACCATGAAATACATATATTGGTGATTATTTATCTTTTAGACATATATGTGGTCAAGTATATCAGTGGTATGAGATAGTGTGGAGAGTTGAGGGTCATGTGAAAGTCAGAGCTCAAAATACAGATTTTCTGTGAAAATTTATGCGCAAATTGTATTAAAGTGACAAAAAATAAAAATAAAACAGATAAGCATAATTTCAAAACATAAGAATTTCATTTCTGTTGTTATTTAAAAATACAAGTTTACAAAGTTTTAATACAAAAATTTCTGCTATTATTCATTCCCATTTGCACATGTATATCATACTTGCATGTATTTTTAAATAAGATATACATGTAAGATTCGTTGTGATTGTTTAGAAATAATATACATAGTAAGATTTATATTTTTATATAATTTAGATATTTAGTTCTATTTTAATTTTTATTTAATTAATTCAATAATAGAAAGGGGGGAAATATTTAAGTTTATGATTTAATACTTCACCACTAAACATCACATGATTACCATTCTTTACGCTTATCCTAATCTCTAAGTGGAGTGCCCCTCACTGATGAAAGCCACAAGTTAGAAACTAGTCTGGAGATAGTGGATGAGTAGGCACTAGAGATTTTATGTACAAACCTTCTTGCATCCATTGATTACTATGGCTTGCACTGAGTGGCGCTACTGTATGGAGAGTTCAACCTCTGTGAATTTTATATTTCATTATAAAATGTTTTTTTAATATATACTAATAGAGACTACTTTGTTTTTATAATATATTTGTACAATATTATATATTTTATATATAATTATGTTACTTTTTAATATTTACACAACTAAAAATTATTGTGATCAAACATTCATATATACAAAAACAAAATTAAGATAAACCAACAATTAAATAACCTACTATAGGCAAAAAACCATCTTCAACACATCATTGAAACATATATCATCAAATTTTCAATTTCAAGATGAGGATTTTATTCCCTTGTTTATCTTCTAATTACATGGAGTTAAATACCACTTATTAAATGTTATGCAAATTTTCAAATGTTTATTCACTTATGTATTTAAGTTGTTTCATCCTTTTTTACAACCTAATGCTAAGTCCAATTTCATTGAAATTTATTGAAAATGCACTTAGCATTAGATTATAAAGAGGAAACAAATTCCTTCAATATACAGGTGAACAAACATTTGAAAATTTAAATTATTCAACATTATTAGATGGTTATCTGGGTTGGTTCTATCTAAAAAATAAGTTCTAAGCCTGAAAAAAATTTAAACAAATAAGTATATATGTATGTATCAGTGATAAAAAGAATTCTTAAGTGTTATGATTGATAGGTAGATAGATGGATATATGGATGGATGGAAAGATAGATAGATCTTTAAATATTGAGTTGCTAGAAAAAAATGTTACAAATGGCTAATTATCACAAGAATTGATCAAGTATTAATGCTTTTGATAGGAAAACTTTGATATGAAGTAAATGAATAAATAAATATAAGTGGTATAAGATTTTGACTTGTATTTTTTACATCCAAGATTTTACCCATTATGTAGTTATGTCACGTCTAAACATTATTTCCCCCTTAGAAATCAGTCTTAAATATTTTTATTTTGTAGTTTTTGTTTTTATTGGTGAGAGAGTGCATACATGGCAAGAAAGTAAAGGCAAGTATATATTATATAGTACAGATAGTTTACTCAATCATATCAAAAGAATAACACTTTTATGTAAGGTTTTAAAATTATATTGAATTGTTTATATTTAAAATAAGACAAACATATTTTTTCATTAGGAATATTTAAAATAATATTTATCATTTTTAATTCTGCAAAATATATCTGGTATGCATGCATTGAATATGTTATAACTAATGAAAAATTACTGAAGAAATAGATACAAAATCATGAACATTTGATGACACTTTGATGACGAAAAAGTTAGTTTAATTTATTGTGATTTGTTCTATGATGATGGTGATGATAACGAATTATACATTTATTTATTTAAAAGGTAAATTCTATATTGTAATTGGTATCATCAAAATTGGATGTTTATATTTATTTTTTAAGTAACAAGTTATTTTATTTCTCAAGATAATAGTTCAAAAAAAAATAATACGCAATCATCAAACATAGGAACCTGAAAAAGGAATATATTTCAGTATATAAAGAAAAGAAGAACAATTAATTGATGATGTGAAATCAGTGGTTGCAAGATAATAAATGCGTAAGGGAGAGAAGAACAAAAAAATAAGAAGTCACATGCTAGTTAGAAAGTACTAAAAATTACTCTAGTGTTTTAAATAATATATGGCTACAAGCTACCTTAGATTTTTTTATTTTTTAAGTGTCATAGCATCGGCCGGGACGCGAACCCGCAACCCGGGCAACTGCCTGCAAGTGCAAGGCAGTCGCGCTGACCTCTCGACCACCAATGCAAGACAGCTACCTTAGATTTGTGGTATTAATTTAATATATTCTTTATGTCATTTTAGATACTAGGAGGATCTGCAAAATCATTATTGACATAGTCAAGTGATAAATGATAGTAGATAATACCCCCAAAATTAATAATGAAGCATTCCAGATATTTCATCCTGTCCGCATAAAAAATAGCAATTATTATCAGACCCCGCACCCCCACCGACATTTCATAGAAATAAGCTTAATCAAAATTTCAAAAACATTATTTAGAAAATATTAGTAATTAGTAAATAACAAAAATAAAAATTTAATAGCATAATTATGTAGCCAAAAAATATCAAATTATATAATAAAAACTAAAATTTATTAGCGTAATCATGTGACCAAAAAACAAGGGGGGTCAATGAGAGTAATCACGTGACTTCAAAAATGAAATTACTAGTACAGTATAATAAAAAATTAGCAAATGAAAACAAAAAATTAATAGCATAATCATGTGACCATAAAAAAAAAATCAAACTACTATAGTAATCAAAACACCATAGATATGTGCTTGAACTAAACTATTTTAGTTTTAAAATATAGCAGAATACCAACATATTCTAGTGTTAATGACCTAATGAAATTATCAGATAAAAAAAATTGCATAAACTAACACAAATACCAAATTGACTTTCTAAAATGATGGTTCAAACTTTAAGAAAGTTTCCCATTTTACTACAATAATTTCAGTACAAAATATGTATATTTGAGATCATTTATCTTTTTCACATGTGTGTGGACATGTGTATCTGTTATATGCGCTAGAATGGATAGCTGAAGGGAACTTGAAAGCCTGGGTTCAAATTCTTATATGTAACATCCAAAACTCCAAGCATATAAATTATAATTGTATTCAGTCAAATCTTACAAACCCTAAAAATATATATGTCAACATTTAGGTGTAAAATTCACATATATATTTCCAATTTATGCTAACAAAATACGTGTTGAACGTAAAATTTCCATTTTTAATATTTTTGAAGACATTCTACATCTCTGCTTCATTTTTAATACGTTATCATCTTTGGCTAAAATTAAAAACTATTACAGAAGAATGAAAAGTCTTTATTTTAATTAGATCATTTGATTTCTTTCTCTCTAATTTTCAATAAAAAGTAACTTGATCTCAAATATTAAATAAAAAATAAGTTTTAATTTTATTATATTTTTCTGTAATTATTTCTCCAACGTAAATTTGTCTAATTTTGTGGAAATGTCTGTAATAATTCCGATATTTTTTTATCTTAACTTTTTATTTTGTTTATTTATAAAAATTATAATTATTAAATGCATTCATATAAGCTGTTTACCATGCTTAAGATGTAATAAATAAATGTGTTTATAATTATATTATATATCTTATAAATAATGTAATATATGCTGGTTCCGAACTCAAACTTTCACACGACCCTCAACTCTCCATGCCATCTCATATTGCTGACTCACCTGATCACACATATGTTGAAAAGATAAATATATGAGATGGCATGGGGAGTTCAGGATCGTGTGAAAGTCTGAGTTCGATTCCCGCATGCATTATATATATATATATATGCAGGATTAAGCCTGTATAGTGTATTATTTTACTTATAAATAATGGTATTTATTAATGAATATAAAAAGAGTTAAATGATGATAGATATCTCTTTTAATTTTATTTCATAACTACTCCAAGACAATATTATTAGTGAACTAAAAATTACATGCATACATTGATGAAAATTAAATGAGATATTTACTGAGTGAGCAAATGTTTTATAAAAGGGAGAGTCATTTAAGTAATGGTATTGTTATGTAGGTTATATATAAAATCCATATTTTCTCTGTTATCCGATTGGTGACTGTATTAATGTTTGTCTGATGTCACATGTCAAATTCATAATGAGGCATATTTTTTAATAAAAAAAATATTTGTTCTGCCATTAAAGCATAACACTGTCAAATTCATGAATGGTAGTGGGCAGCCACTACTTAAGCATTTGACTGGCTTCAGTTGGAATTGTTCGGTGGCTTTTGGTAGTGTACCCAGGATTACTGACACTGAGTGACCTAGCTCAGCTACTGTTCATATATTTCACTATAACAGTTGGCAGCTAGCTGCGAAAACAGACACAAAGGCCGATTAGTAATTCAGTATTAAGGCAGTCCATGATTTCATGGTCTGTCAATCTCCTAATATAGTTCATATGAATAACATACTCAGCAATGGTTACTAATAAACATTTATATTAAATCTTAAAAAAGAATTTGCTAAACCAACCAATTAAAAACACCACAAATATTATATTTAATAACAAAATATTACAAAAGTAATGGCCGTAAAAGGCTGGTGATTTTGTATTAAACAGTAACTATTAATAAAGTGAAAACACTATTACGTTTGGCCAGGAGCTGTCAAAAAATCAGGAAAAGTTTTAAATTTTTTATTCAGAGAGTGTTCCAGTAAATTTATAGTTGCATCATAAAGCTCTTAAATATAATAGATATATTTAAAAAATTTAATTTAGATTTATTAAAATGCTTTCATGATTTGTCGATCTCTTAATATTTTTTTTTTCATATGTCATAGTATCGGCCAGGACACGAACCCACACCCGTCTGCGGCCAACTACTTGCTTGCAAGGTGGGTGCAATGACCTCTCGGCTAACAATGCTTGACCAATCTCTTAATATTGTTCAGGTGAATGACATATTCAGAAATGTTTAGTAAAAAACAATATATTTACATTATATCTTAAAAAAAAAAATTTATTAAAGCAGCCAATTAAAAAAAAATTATAAATATTAGATTTAGTAACAATTTTTATTATGAAGAATTTAATGCAAAGTAAGTAACGATATCACATTAAACATATCAAACCAATGGCCTTTCAAAAGGCTGGGTCTATCTGGTCTATATATATTTTTAATAATTATGTTGATTGCTAGTATTGTTTAATAAGAGTTTATAGGGCATTCATATATTGTTAATTCATGTGAGACCTCAAAGAAATGTGAGAATCATTAAGAAGATGATGACTTTGTAAGAAGTTTCTGTTTAACAGTATTAGTCCTTTACAAATTGTATTGATAACAATTTTATGTCTTTCAAAATGGATATATCTCAAGAACCGTTGGCATTTATGGTATATCAAGTTAGTTTCCATATGTGCTAGTATGTATAATAAATATATAAAGGTCTTTAATTCTGAATAGCTTGAAAATTTAAACCTCATCATAATTATATATTTCATAGTATGTTAGATATGTTCACAACTTAGATAAAACTCAGGTTGTTATACAGAATATGCAAGAATGATACAGCTATATTTAGAATGTAAATAAAATGTATTTAAAATCTAAAAAAATAATTGTAATAAAATTGAAATAAATGTTAAAATATTATTAAATGAAAATTAAAAGTTATAAATATTAAAATATGTTAAGATAAGCATTCCTGTATTAGAAAATATTTAACTAAAACATGAGACCAGGATGCAGATTAAACAAAATAATAATAAGCATTGGTGGTAATTAACATTCTAGAATTTTCCATTGTTGTAGTATTTATACATGGGATTGGACAGAGAAGGGAATAAAAGTTTATTTGTAAGAAGAATTGAGGTCTTCACTCATGCACTATATCCATGGAGCTGGGCACATTTATCTGAAGAAACTATAAGGCTAAGTGTTTAAAGGACTACAGATAACCCAGTGAGCACTAAAGGTTCAAAAATGGACCAAGAGACTTTGCAACCCACAATGGCTTCATTATGTCTTTTGTATCACTCTATGGCCCAAGTATTGTAAGTGTTATTATAATACAAGTGTATGTAACATTATCAATTATTAAGTAGCAAATATTAAATATTGTTAATTTAACTTTTACCATTGTTATCTTGCTGGCAATAAATGTCAAATTTTAGTTATAAAATTTTCTTGTTATAATTTTTCTGCTTGTCTGACCACCTTTACCATGCCTGCAGTATTCAGAATAGCTGCACATGACACTATATCACGTGTGAATAATGAAATAGTGAAGAAAGTTATAAACATATATAATGTTTTTACCTTTACAAGGCAGACATTTGTGCAACCATTACAGTAAAATCATACACAGCAATAAACTTTTTAATCCATCCTAATACTTGTCCAATTTCTTAAAATTAATAACTAGTTATTAAAAGTTTAATGATTGTAAAATGTTTTCTAGATATATTATTTAGAAGATGATGTATAGAATGATAAAAGGTCAAGATAAATACTTTAATTATTTTTCTTAGCCTTATCTTTCGTGATTAGATCATTTATTTTTGTTTATTTACTCCAATTATTTTGTTACAAAAAAAATGAGCTTAATTTTTCAGTTTGTATTGTAGAGGTCTATCTTGCCATCCTTACTTTCTAACTGTATTCTCTCACTCTAATATTAAACTGTCATATCTGATTGAACTAATTTAATGTTAGGTATTAAGGTAAGTTGGATAAGGACAGAAGTGCATTATGGGTGCAAATAATGTTATTTTATTTTTATAAAATAAAAAAAATACTGCTTACTCATTAGGTTTTTAACATTAAGAATATATGTCAGTATATTTAGTCATGTTTTATAAGAACAAAAATTCAGAATTTTCTATATTACGTGTTGAAGGTTTTTTAATTTCGCTTTTTGATTAAGACATCATTCTGTTGAATGTGTGGTTATTTTAATTAAAGAGATGGCTATTTAAAAATAATATTTCCAAAGTAGTTTTTAACTTTTTTTAAAGCAATGTAATTCAATAATAAACGTTCAATGTGTATAGGTCAATCTCATTACAAAGTTGGCCCAACACAAATATTAGTCCAATAAGGGTAAAAACAAAATAGAAGTATATTTTCTTTACATATGAAACCAAGCATGGTTACACATATTCAAACCCACATCCAGTAGTGTTGTCTGCTCTGAAAGAAATTTTGCCAAGCAAAAAGTCAAAGAGGGTTGGCCTATTGCCAAAAATATGAACACCATCAATAAGAAAGAATCCTGCATCCCCCTTTCAAAAAATGACTTATGTAAATCAGTTCAATTACATTTTATAATCAACATACTGTAAATTGCCACTTTTATAGATTATGTAATTCCCTTGAACTGTTGCTACTATGATTATGACTACAAGTTAGTTGAAAGCATGCTTCATATTTTCTTAGTATATACATTGTTCATCTTTATTATTAAAAAATAATATTTATAAATATTCAAAACACCACATGATCACCATTTCATGTGCTTAAAACATGTTAATAAGAGCACCAAACTATCCACACAGTAATGCTATCAAGTGCAAACCTTCATAATCAATGAATGCAGGAAGGTTTGTACATAAAATCCCTATCTAGTGCCTACTTAGCCAACATTCACTGACTAATTTCTAGCTTGTGGTTTTTACCAGTGTGTAGCTTTGGATTTGAGAACACTATGATATCTAGATGCAGTGCTCTCAAATCCAAGACTCCTCATTGACAAAAGCCACAAACTAAACAACTAGTTTGGGAATGTTGGATGAGTAGGCACTAGATAAGGATTTTATGCACAAATCTTCCTGCATTCATTGAATATGAAGGCTTGCACTTGGTAACACTAGTGGATGGAGAGTCTGGTATTCTTATTTATAAATATTACCAGTACATTTCTAAAGAAATAGGAAGCAATGTGTATCTACATGATTCTGATTGGTTAGAGTATTTATATGTGCATTAGTTAAATCTGGTAAACACTTTTATTTTGATATATGAATGCCTTTGTATTCATATATTCCTAATTAAACTTTTCTATGTCAATTTATTGGATGCGAATGTGCAAATAAATATGGATTTCTCAGCTGTATAAAATTTGATAGTTACATACAATTTGATACTGGTTCCATAAAATTAATGTATTAATCTGTTACAGTTCAAATAAAAGTTTAAGCCAATAAACATCACATGATCACTATTTCTTATGCTTGCTCTTAACTGTTATTAAAACAGGCAAAACTCTCTATACATATTGCCACTCAGTGCAAGACAGCATAATCAATGGATGCCAAAAGGCTTGTGCCTAAAATCCCCCATCTAGTGCCTACTCATCCAATATCCCCAGACGTCAGTGATGAACCTTGGATCTGAGAGTACTGCAGCTAGATCTTGGAATCTAATGCAACTCTCCAGCAGTCACCTTTTATCTCTACTTAACTACAAAACTATGGGACTTAAATTGAAAACACAATAATATTTTCAATCCAAGCTCATCAGTTTATATAGACATATAGGTCAGCCTAATAGGATAGTAGTGGCTATGATTATTAAAGAACCAAAGACACTAAAATATATGGGTATTGAACTGAGTTCAGACCTATGTGACTATATAAGCTGATGAGCTTGGATTGAAAATATTATAGTGTTTTCAATTTAAGTCTCATAGTTTTGTAGTTAAATAGAAATAAAAGGTCACTGCTGGAGGGTTACTTGAGTTCCTTAAGATGTAGCTGCAGTACTCTCAGATCCAAGGCTCATCACTGACGAAGGCCACAGGTCAGAAACTAGTCTGGGGATATTGGACGAATAGGCACTAGATGGGGATTTTATGTACAAGCCTTCTGGCATCCATTGATTACTCTGGCTGCACTGAGTGGCAATACTGTATGGAAAGTTTTGCCTGTTCACATAAAAGTTGGTGGCATTTTAATTTTTTTAAATAAAATATTTTTCATTATATAAAAATTTATTTTCATTAACAGTTGTCTTCATTTATTGTTAAATAAGTATTGTTTATTTTTAAAATGTTCATTTAAACACTCCGTTCTTATAAATAGCAGGCTGCATTATAGTATGCCGTATATGCCAGTATGCAGTTGATTGCGAATTGGTTTCTCTTAAAATGTTTATTTTTAATAGTTTTTACTTTTAAATCTCTTCAAAAATAGACGAGATTAACAAACAGGACTTGCTATTTAAACTAAGCCTTTTAAAAAGCTTTTCATTTAAAAACTATCTTAAATATTTAAAATTTTGCTGAAAATGTCTGTGGATAAAGTTAATACTTTAAATTCTAGGAAAATTTCTTTGTCAGAACCTTCAGACAGGGAGAAAACTAAAGAAAAAAGTCTACAATTAATATTATTGATGGAAAATCTACATCTACTTCAAATATTAGTTCAAACAATAGACACAATCAATAGGTTCAGGTAGTTATTCAATTTTTCTTAAAAATAACATAAAAATCAAAAGTTCTAATTGAACCCAAGAAAAAATAAATAATATATTTCTAAACATTTTTATTTCAGTTAGAAACCCTGTTGGTTTGTTTAGGTAAACATTTTAAAATCAAAAATTAATATACTTCTAACAAGTGGATTCCCTTCAGGTTTTGTAGATCTTAGAAATCAATGGCAATGCGATATAATAGTTAAATATTTTAGGGTGGCATCCTTGTTTACCATAGGGGTGTTGGCAAATAAAATATCAAGTACATTGATATCATTACAGTAAGTTTTCAATGATGCACATGAGGGCAGTATTTATGCTTTCAAACTATCCATCTTAATATAAACTGAGCACTGATTATATATGTGTATGGGAAATAATGATCTGGACCAGCTGATGAATTTTGGTTCAGCATGAATCATTTATATTGAAGATTTATGTTTGAACATGTAAGTGGTCATGTTAGAATATGGATTGGATAGCTGAAAGGAGCTTGAAAGTCTGTGTTCAAATCCCTTCTCATTACATCTAAAATTCAGTATTACATAATAATTGTAGCCAAATATTTCAAAATAGTGATTAAATTAATTAATTTCTGGACATTCCATGCTTTTTTTTTTTTTTTAAGTGTCATAGCATCAGCTGGGACGCGAACCCGCAACCCGGGCAACTGCCTGCAAGTGCAAGGCAGTCGCGCTGACCTCTCGACCACCAATGCAATGCTTTTTATTTCAAGTTAATTATAAAAAAACCAAATGCATTTGGAAAACAATTATTTTTTGTCTTTTTAATCAACAGTAAATAAGTCTTTATTATAAAATAGTTTTTAAATATATTATTTAAATAATGAAAAACTAAACATCAGTATTTTTAATAAAAACCACTCAGTTCAAATAATAAACAGTGCAAGAGAAAAATATCAAAAATCTGTTCAGAATTCAATGTAACAATATTATCATCAGTTCTGAAATCTTTCACAAAATTCTATAAAAAAAAAACCCCCAATTTAACATTCGTAAATGCAAATGTATCTTCATAAAAATTTCTACAGGAGAATTTTATTACTACTAAATGACATGATTTTTAGGGGAATGATTTATAAAATCTTAGACCTCACAAACAACAGACATTTAAATTTAAAATTTCATAAATAAGATATAGATGAATATTTTTTTTTAAATGTTTATTTTTTCTATAATACAATCATTTGTGCAATGAAATTAAATATATGAATTAAATAGGTGGTCAAATTAAAAATTGTCACATAGATTATATTTCCACTGATTTGGACTCTCTAATGAAAGATTATGGTAAAATAAAGCAGTTCTCTTATCTTTATAAAAATAGAGCATGTGTTGATTGATGCTAATACAGTCATCTTCCCCTTAACCCTGTATAAGGACATTCTTTCTTTAAGCATAACGACTTCATCACCTTAAAAGGGATTCACCACAGTAATTTTTCTAAAAATCATTAAAATTATTAAAAACTTTTCAGGAAGAAAGTACAAATTTTGTGATCTTAGAAAGCATAAAACTCATTAAAGCTCTATACACACTCATTTAATCGTCAAAACAAACTATATAAACCCAAATTAATATCAATACATCACAATGTATGAAAGCCATCAATTGCCACATTGCAAGCTAGAGTAATCAATGAAAGCCAGAAGGCTTATGCATAAAATCTCCATCTAGTGCCTACTTATCCAATATCGCAAGACTAGTTTATGGCTTGCCTGTTTTAATAACAGTAATAAGCCAACATAAAAGTGGTGATCATGTGATGTTTATTGGCTTAAAGCCATCAATAACTTAATCATATATGTTACACAACTAAACCCTCTATCTGAAGAGATATCAGCAGAAAAATAAGACATAAACAATAAGCTCACCCTGCAAAAATGAATCAGATATAAATTCTATAAACTTTACAACTAAATCCAAAATTCAACAAGACATGAGCACAAACATTGAGAAAACTTTTAACTTTCTTGAAGTTAAAAAAGGGGGGGGGGTGAAAGAAATCACCAAAGCAACTGACCTACAAACAATTCCAACACTTCATAAAAAAATCAACCTCTTCAAGCTATAAATAATTAACTGAAAATAGGCCTGCATACTGGGCAAAACTGTCAGTAAATGGTACAGGTGCACTACAAAAAGAACAAGAACTACTTACTTTCAGCAAGAATTATCATCCACAAAATAATACCCCCCCTCCCAGAAAAAAAAACCTTATGTAATATCTCTGAAATTTCAAATGGTTAAGACAGATAATTTTCCAAATACTACACACACCTTATTAATTCCTTTTTTGCAAATATTCTCATTTTGACCATTCATTTTCATTCTTTTATATTTCATCTCATATATTATAATTCTCACCTTCACATAGAGCTAAAAGTTATCCAAACAATGCTTGTACAGTTTTAAAAACTGAATTAAGAATCAGTTTAAGTCACATCATGACTCTCATAGAAACTAATATTTAAAATAATCCATACTTGAACCAAATGCTTTTCTATCTAATTTTGGCTAATCCTATTTTTTGGTTGCAAACTCTTCTGTCACTGGAAATGGGAATACTCATACTTATTTGAATCATCACATGGCTATACACATTTCTTCATCTAAATTTCTCATTCTTCATCATAAGCTTTTATCTATACAAAGACAACCTTATCAACTCATCAATTACATTAACATTGCACTATATATTAATTTTTACCCAACCATACTAATAGAAGTCTCAATACATTATATTTGATTTGTAAATAAGTATTTACAGTTTATAAACAAACTACTCACAAATGATGAAAGATTTTTCTCTTCAGTTTTAACTTTTTCTATAAGAACTGTCATTCTTACTTATTGATCTACTCTTTTAATCACTTCAACTACCCTTTTCAATTAATCCACCAGTAATATCTGCATTTTCTTCTAATTGTTATGTGTATATAATTCTTATTAAACATTAAAGTACACCCACTCCACTTTCATACAAAAGAAGTAATGGAATTCTAACTCTGAAACAATTATTTCCAAAATTTATAGTTATTTCAAAAAATTATCAGATTTTCACTTGATCTAATACAGGCATGGTTTTCATTTTTTTCACCATAAGCTATTATACCCAAGAAAGCAAAAACTTCAGACATTTTAAAAGAAATGATATTCACCTTAAACTAAGAAAACACTACAATTTATAGCACAGTAGAAACAATCATTACTTAAAACAAAAATAAGAATAGAAAAAAGAAATTCTAACTAATTATAAACAATGAGATATTTTAAATGCTTTCTCTGGCTAAGCATTTATCATAAAGCTTGTTGAGGAATTGTCAATCCTCATTGTTTATAACTTACAAGCTTAAGAGAATAGGATCATGTGACCTATGATTCTTATTTTGACTATTTATAGTCTCTGCCTTAAGTCTTATGCAATGTTATATCGCTAAGACTACTAATATATGGTATTGCTGAAGATCTATCAGCCCCATATAGCTATTTGAGTTGGATATCTGGGTTTGAAGACATGTAGGTGTCTGAAAATTTCAGATTTTTCACTCAATAGATAACTTTTAGTTAAATGCTGGCTTTGGGTTGGTATCTTTAGATCTAGGGTCTGAAACTACCCTGACACCTCTCTGAGGCATGCCAAAGCATGAAACCATGGTCAGGGGTTTGGGGAGGGTTCTTGACAGATATATTTTTAAATGCTTTCTCTGGCTAAGCATTTATCATAAAGCTTGTTGAGGAATTGGCAATCCTCATTGTTTATAACTTACAAGCTTAAGAGAATAGGGTCATATGATCTATGACTCTTATTTTGCCTAACTAACTATCTCAATAAAAAAATCCAAAATATTCACACTGATCCTTACAAATGGTCAAGAGAATACACTGAGTATTAACCACAAGCCAATATGTTATCATTCTTGACAATCATAAAAAATTCTATAATTTATATAACTGGAAATATAATACCTGATTTTTTTTTTTACTACTTCAAATTCAAATTACAATCATACTCCTTCCATAGCTCCCATTTACATATACGGGCTCAGCATATAACACCTAAAAATTACCAAACAATATTGCACTAAAGCTTAATTCCTAACCATAATCTAAACAACCAGATATTCTTGACATTCCCATATTTATTTTCAAATCTAGATCTTACATTTCATTGTTGGCATAATACTCAATACAATGTTCATCCTCCTATAGAAATTAATTTGACCAATTATAATCTGTATTAATAGTTCCACTCAAATTCCAGAAATACATTTTTAAACTTAACATCAGATTAATATTCATGATTATTATAATTATTAAGACCATGGAATCTCTCATTAAGAATAAAATAGATTCTATTATTCTTCAAATTTCTAATTTGAAAGAAAAGACCCTCCATTTATAATGATCTTGCTTTTTAGATTTTAATTGACTATGTTAAAAAAAGTAACAAGACTGCACTAATTGTTATCATATTTGGCAAAATTTCTTTAAATAAATTCCCATGCCCAAATTTATTAAAAGTTCTATACCAACATAATACTACCACACCCTTTTTCATTTTTACCTAATCACCAATATTATATGGAATATATGTTATATTTGAATGGAGAAATGTCACAACTCAATCCACCAGGATTCTCCATTAAGCTCTCTTTTATTCATCATTTACTCAGCTCCATAATAACAAGTCTTAAATCTGATTTGCCTATATTAGGCCACCATTTATAAACATTATAATAAAACACATTATAATAATCTTCGACAGATACACTTTAAAAATGCTTATGTGACAGCCAATCAGATGTAATAATGACTGCACATGGAACTCTCAATTCAAAAACACAAGCCAGAACTACACATTGCATATATAAATAACATTGTCATTTTTTATCCTGTAAAATCTTTTTACCTAGATTTTTTTTTCATTTTAAATAATTATAATAATGAATACTATCTTTGATTCAATAGTTTCAAATCCCACTTTGGAAGGTTGTGTTTAGGAAATAATTCTCTCAATTTTGTAAAGACTCGTTAATAAAATTACTAGGCTTCTCATTTATCTAATATCTAATTCTCTCACATTGATACAAAAAATGATTACCTGTATTTTTATATTGGACTATTTCCATCATCTAATATGTGTGTTGAATGTCTTTAGAAAAGTTTAATTTTTAGTTAAATATTCCAAATGCATTCAACTGTTAGTAATATCACAGCAAACAGGTTAGTATATGCACCAACTGTTAGTAATATCACAGCAAACAAATGTTAATAATATCACAGCAAACAGGTTAGTATATGCACTAACTGTTAGTAATATCACAGCAAACAGGTTAGTATACGCACGCAAACAGGTTAGTATATGCACCAACTGTTAGTAATATCACAGCAAACAGTGCGTATACTAACCTGTTTGCTGTGATATTACTAACAGTTAGTGCATATACTAACCTGTTTGCTGTGATATTATTAACATTTATTTGCTGTGATATTACTAACAGTTGGTGCATATACTAACCTGTTTTCTGTGATATTACTAACAGTTGAATGCATTTGGAATATTTAACTAAAAATTAAACTTTTCTAAAGACATTCAACACACATATTAGATGATGGAAATAGTCCAATATAAAAATACAGCTAGAACACCATCATCACAAACCTTCAAAAAATGATTACCTCTTTAGAAAATACAAGTCTGTCCATACATCACATTGTTTTTATTTATAAACGTATTAATATTTTCTAAACTAACTTATTACAGTCTCCCAATTTAATATAACTTCCTTTTAAAACAGGCAAAACTCTCCATTCAGTAGTGCTACTCAGTGCCAGCTAGAGTAATCAATGAATGACAGAAGACTTGTGCATAAAATCCCTATCTAGTGCCTACTCATCCAATATTCCCAGACTAATTTCTGGATTGTGACCTTTGTCAGTGGGGAGCTTTGGATCTGAGAGTACTGCACCTAGATCTTAGGATCTAATGCAACCCTCCAGCAGCCACCTTTTATCTCTACTTAACTACAAACCTATGAGAATAAAATTGAAAACACAATAATATTTTCAATCTAAGCTCAATAGCTTATATAGTCATATGGGTCTGAACCCAGTTCAGTACCATACATCTTGGTGTCTTTGGCTCTTAAACAACCATAGCCACCATTATCCTATTAGTCAGGATTGGTGTTAACCACTAAACATCACATGATCACTATTTCTTATGCTATCACATTACTGTTATTAAAACAGGCAAAACTCTCCATACAGTAATGCCACTCAGTGCCAACCAGTGTAATCAATGGATGCCAGAAGGCATATGACTGTATAAGCTATATGACTATATAAGTTATTGAGCTTAGGTTGAAAATATTATTGTGTTTTCAATTTTATTCTCATAGGTTTGTAGTTAAGTAGAGATAAAAGGTGGCTGCTGGAGGGTTGCATTAGATCCTAAGATCTAGATGCAGTACTTTCAGATCCAAAGCTCCTCACTGATGAACCCACAAGCCAGAAACTAGTCTGGGGATATTGGATGAGTAGGCACTAGATAGAGATTTTATGCATAGGCCTTCTGGCATTCATTGATTGCTCTGGTTAGCACTGAGTGGCACTACTGTATGGAGAGTTTTGCCTGTTTTAATAACAGTAATGTGCTAACATCAAATAGTGATCATGTGATGTTTAGTGGTTTAACTTCTTTATTAAAAAATTTAATTCACTTTGTATTAACTTATTTTGCAAAATAAAAATAACCTTTTGCAATTTTAATTAATAAAATATTAAGTCAAGTCAAGCGTTGGTGGCCGAGTGGTTATCACAGCTGCCTTATAAGCAGTTGTTCCGGGGTTCCGCTTCCCGGCCGATGCTTTGACACATAAAAAAATATATATAAAGTCATGCCAAATCTAATAATAGATCTTTTCACTCTATTTCCATCATTTATTTACAGTTCTCTATTAACGTCTTAATTTCCTTCCAAAAGCTATTTCCTATTTAATAAAAATAACACCTGTAGAAATTCCATTACCACAATTTAATATATTTATATCTAGTATAATTAACAATATATGCATATTTGCTAATACTCTCCAATCTCATTATTTGTAAAAATAGATTAGTCTAATATCAGGATTTCTTATAAAATAGCATACCCAACGATTTTCAAAAACGTCTTACTCAATACTTTTACTCAATAATCAATATGTTATTAAAAAGTTCAAATGCTGGTTGTTAAAATCTAAATACTTTTAACTTTAAAAATCAATCTCAATACCTTTTCTATCAAATCCTTTCATTTCAGTTAGAATAGAACGGTCTAATATTGTTGATATAAATTACTATAAGGATATGATTAAAAAAATTCATAACGAATTTGCGTAGCCTTGGTTTACAAAGATATAAAAGCAACTCAACTAACACAACTCACTGACATTTATTATCTCCAAATGATATATTCATAGTCTAAAGAGAGGGCGTTTTTCAAATATTAGAGCCACAATATTTATTATTTTCAGCTTATGGTTTTTAAGATCTCATCTTACTTTCAATTACAATACACTTAATTATATTTATTACTCACCAAAATTATGAAGAAGAAATTAATCATTGCTCCAGATGATATTTATCAATTATATAGAGTCTTGAAACAGGCAAAACTCGCTATATAGTATTGCCACTCAGTACAAGCCAGAGTAATCAATGGATGCCAGAAGGCTTGTGCCTAAAATCCCCATCTAGTGCCTACTCATCCAATATCCCCTGACTAGTTTCTAGCTTGTGACCTTCATCAGTGAGGAGCCTTGGTCTGAGAGCACAGCACGTAGATCTTAGGATCTAATGCAACCCTCCAGCAGCCATTTTTTATCTCTTTTTAACTACAAAACGTTGAGTCTTAAATTGAAAACACAATAATATATTCAATCCAAGCTCAATAGCTTATATAATCATATAGGTCTGAACTCAGTTTAGTACCTATACATTTTGGTGTCTTTCATTCTTTAATAACCATAGCCACCACTATCCTATTAGGCAGGATTGGTTTTAAGCCAATAAACCTCAAATGATCACTATTTCTTATGCTTGCTTATAACTGTTATTAAAACAGGCAAAACTCTCCATATCCTATTGCCTCCCAGTGCAAGCCAGAGTAATCAATGGATTTCAGAAAGGCTTGTGCATAAAATTCCCACCTAATGCCTACTCATACAATATCCCCAGCTAGTTTCTAGCTTGTGGAGTCTTATCTTATTACCTGAAAATTTACAATTAATAAAGCTGTCCAATAATCCAAAGACAAATGGTTTAAGCAATTTCATTTTTAAAAGACAAAAAACCCAAGATGTACAAAATTGTGTGAAGAATGTCAGAGATAAGAAGAGTTATGTATTCTAAACTTAGTGCAGAGTGTTGAATTCATGTGTGATATGACCCAACTCCCATAAAATGAATTCATTTAGGCAACTTTGTAGAGGTTGCATTTGATTAGGTTTCGTTTTGTCATTCCTCGGTCGTAGCAACTTTTAGTTTGAGTATAGATTTCGTAAGAGCAAGAGAAATGACATTTGAATAAATGGAAGTAATTTTAAAAAAAATTGAAAAATAAATTAAATCATTTGAATTTTAATAACCTATTGCTGGCATGGATATGATTTTATAACCACATGCCAAGAAAAAAATAAGTAGCTTTATCATTAAACCATAAAACTTTAACAATAATGACATTCAGGTCATAGGGCAATATCTTAGAATATTAAACAATTTCATGAAAGTTTATATATTCCATATAAAACACAAGCTTAACTCATTGTAAAAATAATTAGGAAGTGCTCACAGAACCTTGATTACATCATGAATCATTAGATGAGCAGAATTCAAATAATTTGATCTCATCCTTAGTTGATAGAAGTCAATAATGACTTGGATGAATTGCCAAAACTAATATACATTTTGAGATTTGAAAGGAAAACATTTTAAAGTTGATAAAATGATAAAGAATAAGTCTCAAAAAAGAAATTTAAATAAAAATTGAATTATATATAGAGATTGTAAAAGACCCAGAAAGAGACCACATGTGAGATGGATGGATGAAATAAGAAAGTGTGCAGGGATGTGGAGAAGAGAATCTAAAGATCAAAGAAGATGGATTGAACTTGGAGAGACCTTCATCCTCTTTGAAAATATGCAACTTATAAATATTATAGAATTGAGAGAAATGAAATGGCAGTAGAAGCAGAAATATTTTTAACAAATTGAAAAGTAAATGTAATAGTTCAAATTCTAGCACCTGATTTCTGGTATGGCTTGGATTTAATATCAGTATATCAAGAAAGATTAAGCACCAAGTAGTAAAGTCTTATTGGTATTGTAAGTAGGTGAAAATGTCGACAGTATAATAAAAATGACCCTCTTAGGAAACTACAGATCTGAAAAAAATTCTAAAACCACAAGTTTTATCACATAGTTTAATTTATTCCAAAACATCCACTAAAATAGTGGATTATTTTATGTATAGATATTTCACAAAATTTGGGATTGTTTCTTTTAAAAAACCCATAATGAGAGATTAAATTAGACACCCATAATTTTTTTCATTGTTTATAGTTTCTATATTAAAAAAATATATGGTTACATTTTATAACTAATAATATTACTTATATTCTATGGTAGATTTTAATTTGAAAAAGGCTTTACAAATGAAAACATTGAAATGGTTTGTTATAGCAATCACAAATAATTTATTTTACAACCACTAAACATCACATGATCACCATTCTTTATGTTTACACAGAAGCAAAACTCTCTATACAGTAGTGCCACTCAGTGCAAGCCAGAGTAATTAATTGATGCAGGAAAGTTTTTGTATAAAATACCTATCTAGTGCCTACTCATCCAATATCTTCAGACTAATTTCTAGCTTGTGGATTGGATCTGAGAGCATTAGATCCTAAAATCTAGATGCAGTGCTCTCAGATCCAAAGCTCCTCACTGATGAAAGCCACAACCTCAAAACTAGTCTGGGGATATTGCATAAGTAGGCACTAGATAGGGATTTTATTCACAAACCTTCTTGCATCCATTGATTACTCTGGTTTGCACTGAATGGTGCTACTGTATGAAGAGTTTTGCCTCTGTGTAATTTATTTTACAGTAGTTTAATCGATTATAGCATCCTCAATTAATCAAGTTGCTAATGTTCCTCTCCAATAATAAACAGAATAAAACTACATCAAATTAAAATTATCAATGGTATATTAGTATGACTAAAGTCTATATTATCAAAAGATTAGAGCTTCTGAAATATGTTCATATACTACAATACTAACACTTTAATATGACATACTTCATCAGATAAAATGTCAGCAATCTTATATTAAACAGAAAATACAGTGTCTAGTTTGGAGATAAATAAAAAAATATGAAAATCATATCAATGTAAATATACTCTAAGAATATGCTATAACTAATTTGTAATTTTATAATGTTCTGTTGAAAAATAGATAGATATCTTATCATTATAATAGAAAGAACAAAATTAATAGAAAGTACTGAACACCCCTAATGATCTATATATATAAACTAACCATCAGTAAACACAAAATGTTGAATGACCACCTACACATTAGCTTTGATCATATATAAACATAATCCTTACTGAAATACTGATATAAAGAGCATGATTTATATATATTAATGTAATTCAAAACAACTGTAAGCTACTATGTTATTAAAAAGTTATATTTGCACCTATTAACTGAAGACTGATTTAATATTTAGATGTTATTAAATATCAGGATCTGCCTTTCCTTCTAATTAGCTATAATGATTTTAGAATAGGTTATAGTTATATTGAAATTACATTAGTACATATAACTCATGCTCTTTATGTAACTATGTCAGTAAATGTTATGATTATATACAATGAAAGTTAAAGTGCAGGTGGGCTCATGTCACATTTTACATTTACTGATCATTAATTCACATATAGATCACTGGGGTTTTTCAATACTTTCTATTAATTTTATCTATATTTATGCTATTAAAAAGTTATATTCACATCTATTAGTTGAAAAAAAAAAAATCATTAACAATGAATAATTTTATTATATAGCTTTTTGAATAATTAGAATTATATACCAATGCCTTATGTAGCATGAACAATTATAATGAAGACATATAAATTATATATATATAGTTTTCAGGGCTTACACATGTAATCCTTTTTACATCTAAAATTAACGTTAAATTTCAACTTGTATCATTCGGAAAGGTTACATTATATTTCAATTATGATTGGTTTATGTTAAACACGTGACAGATTTGGATTGCCAAAATGATTGGATGTTCATTCATCAAATAATATTAGATGACTAGCTAACTGGATATGAGGCAATTATTCTACAAATAATAGCTGGAAATTTTTAAATCAGGCACATCGATAAATTAATCTCATATCTACTTATCATGCAATTTTAAACTGAAATTTTGGAAAAAGAAATGTATTTATAATTATGAAATTCTATTTATGATTCCCATTTATTACAATGAAGATTTGAAGTCATTAAGAAAATCCCTGATAGCTCTTTTATTCAATTATTTCAAAATGAAATTGAAGATTTGTTTGCGCATTATCCAAAGCACACTTGTTTGCGCATTATCCTTGTTTGCGCATTATCCAAAGCACACTTTTAGACTTAAATATATGTTCTAGCTGGTAGATGCACTATATTGTTGCAAAACTACTAGTGTAAGGCTGTTGCTTAGGGGATTTTATATTGAAGTATCAAAATTTTAGAATGAGCATAAGACGTAGCAGTCACCTGATAAAATAAATTGGTTATTACATTAATCAAATGAGAATTGGTTAAATAATATTTAGCTCAGAATAAACCATACAGAATGGGTTTAATTTATGAAGTGAAATTACTGTGAAAAAATTTGTAAAAACAACACAAATGTGCAATATAGGAAATGAAAGTAAAAGATAACCTCAGACCCAGAAATTTTGCAATAAATTTTATGTAATGTAGGGTAATGTGTCACATCCAAATTCATTTAGATTTAAGTATTTCTCCTGACATCTGAACCCAAGGATAAAAGGGAGCCCTATGCAATATATATATATTTAACAAAATACTCATATTTATTATACAATTTAATTAAAAAATTAATGAACTAAAAATAGAATACACAGAGGCAAAACTCTCCATACAGTAGCACCACATAGAGCAAGTCAGAGTAATCAATGGTTGCAAGAATGTTTGTGCATAAAATCCCTATCTAGTGCCTACTTATCCAATATCCCCAGATTAGTGTGTTACTTAATGTATGGAGAATTTTGCCTCTGTGCAAACAACTTGTGTAAGCACAAAGAATGTGATCATGTGATGTTTAGTGGTTTAAAAAAATAGAATAATGTTGTTATTTATGCAAAGATAGTATACTAAAATCAAGAAAGAGTGAAATTACATGACTGGATAAGTAAGCAAGATGAGAATATGACTGAGAGATGATCCACGATGGTACTCCTACTAGTGGTCACATGTAAAATTATAAATTCAAATTTATGAATTTTTAATTTTTATATACACCTTTTCAAATGGTATGTTATTGAAAACATAGGGGAAGCTTAACAAGAAGTATTCTTTTTTAACAATATAAAATATAAATACAAAATTCACAGTAAATATTCCAGTATATATCGCTAGCTAAATTTCAGAAACAAAATGTTCACATCATCATCCAAACATTGTGTTTTTTACAAATGCCCTCTGTGAATAAATATAAAGTTCAAACTTCAAACAGCATAACTTAAAATAATACCCTCTTTTATACTTAGGTTGAAAGATAACAAAATTTAAAATGGCTAGTGCTGCAGTTTTTCTTTGTATATATAAGTTAAACATCTTTGTTTATTAGAAATTTATGGTTATTGCTAATTCAACTTCACTCTTTTTCTTTAAATAAGCCTGTATTTCAATATATAATGTCAAGGCAACATACAGTTCAAGAGGTATCCTTTTGATTTGTGCTGTTTGAAGTTCACAGGGGGCATTGCTGAACATAACATTTGGGAGAATGTTTTGAACATTTTAGATTTAACAATTTATATATGTGAAAAGTTCCCCTACCCCAAAAATAATATCAAAAAAATTATTCAACAGCCTAGAGCTATCATGAAATTTTCAAAAATATTTTTGTTCTTCTTATGGTTCTTTAGTTATGTTATCATACTAAAATCATTTTAGTGAATGAGAATCTAGCTGAGAAATTATAGCAAAGTAGAAATAGCTTGTGTTTATAATAATGAACTTTGCATAATCACCATTTCTTATGCTTGCTTATAATTGTTACTAAAACAGGAAAAACTCTCCACACAGTATTGCCACTCAGTGCAAGCCAGAGTAATCAATGGATGCCAGAAGGCTAGTGCATAAAATCCCCATCTAGTGCCTACTCATCCAATATCCCCAGAATAGTTTCTGGCTTGTGGCCTTTGTCAGTGAGGAGACTTGGATCTGAGAGCACTGCACCTAGATCTTAGGATCTAATGCAATCCTCCAACAGCCACCTTTTATCTCTACTTAACCACAAAACTATGAGTCTTAAATTGAAAACACAATACTATTTTCAATCCAAACTCATTACCTTATATAGTCATATAGGTCTGAACTCAGTTCAGTACCTATACATTTTGGGGGTCTTTGGTTCTTTAATAGCCATAGCCACCACTATCCTATTAGGCAGGAATGGTTTTTAGCCAATAAACAGCACATGATCACCATTTCTTATGCTTGCTTATAACTGTTATTAAAACAAGCAAAACTCTCCATAGTTATAAGCAAGCATAAGAAATAGTAATCATGTGATGTTTATTGGCTTAAAACCAATTCTGCCTAATAGGATAGTGGTGGTTATGGTTATTAAAGAACCAAAGACACCAAAATGTATAGGTACTGAACTGAGTTCAGACCTATATGACTATATAAGTTAATGAGCTTGGATTGAAAATAGTATTGTGTTTTCAATTTAAGACTCATAGTTTACAGTTAAATAGAGATAAAAGGTGGCTGCTGGAGGATTGCATTAGATCCTAAGATCTAGGTGTAGTGCTCTCAGATCCAAGCCTCCTCAATGATGAAGGCCACAAGCCAGAAACTAGTCGGGAGATATTGGATGAGTAGGTGCTAGATAGGGATTTTATGCACTAGCCTTCTGGCAACCATTGATTACTCTGGATTGCACTGAGTGGCAATATTGTTTGGAGAGTTTTATTTGTTAACATATTTTTTTTTTAAATATGTAAATGAAATAATAATTTGATATAAAAAAATAAATAATATGACAAAGAACTGCACTTCGTGATTATTTCAAGATTTCATTTTTCAGCTCATGATATTTATAAGCTTTCTAAATACATATACTGTATAAATTTAACAACAAAAAAATACTATATTAGGAGTATTTTAATACTTTGACTAATCTTATGAAATAAAAAGTATGGCAGCCAAAATATAATTTATTAAATATCAAAAACAAATAAAATTTCGTGGATTAAATAATAATTAATTAAGTATTCAAATAACTAAAATATTAAGAGCTAATTTTTCAATAGTCAAATTAATAAGTATATTTTTTTAAAACTTGTTTTAATAAGAGTAAAAGAAATAAATATTAAACATGCCATTTAAAATATTCGCTAATCTTTTTAATTTTTTATTCATGCTATTAAAAATCTTGTTCACATATTTAAGTAAAGTAATTATTTTTGTAATAAATTCAGTTTTTTTACAAAATAGAATCAGCTTAGACCTAAAATCACAATCGTTGAAATGTACATATATATATATTAAAGAATTCATACGATTTTAACAATAGGCAATCCAATTGTTTATTTAGTTGTAAGTTTTGAGTGTAACTTTTCAAAAAAATAACTTACTTTCATTTTAACGATAATTATTCATTCGTAAAAAAAATATTGAAGCATAGACAATATAAATATTTTAAGCCAAAATAACATTTTTAAATAAAAAGAACATACAAAGATTGAATTATGAAATAAGTCAATTAAATTGCTTATTATACAAAATTCGGCAGAATTAGTTTAAATTTAACAAATAGAAATAATTTAAACTTTTATATAATAAATAAAATAAATCAAACAGAAGTATGTTATACTCCATTCAAATTTGAAATCTGTGGAATTTAAATGAAATATAATTGTTTTTAATTTTAAATGAAAATGTCTTGACCGCTACATTAAAATTATCTTTAAAATAGTAATATAAAGATATTTATAAACAGTGTTCAATTTTCTTTTATTTTCAATATCTCTTTCTATTTGAAAGAAAAGGAAATTGATCATTACACCTAGTAATGAAAATAGAGTAATCTTAAAATTTGTAAAATATCAAGCCGATAACATTTATTGGCTACTATATTTTCATTTTTAAAAAAATATTTTATATGTTTTAGATATTATGTCTCACCATTCGCTATGCTTATACAAGCTGTCAAACAGAGGCAAAATTCTTCATACAGTAGTGCCACTAGTGCAAACTAAAGCAATCTGTGGATGCAAAACTTTTCACTGATAAAGGCCACAAGCTTGAAACTGGTCTGGGGATATTGTATGGGCAGGTACTAGATGGGGTTTTATGCACAAACCTTGCATCCATCGATTACTCTGCCTTGCACAGGGTGGCACTATTATCTGGAGAGTTTTGCCTCACTTTTACCAGCTTGTGTAAGCATAGGAAATAGTGATCATATGATGTTTAGTGATTTAATATCAATCCTGACCATAGGATAATGGTGGTCATAGTTATTAAAGAATCAATGACACCAAAATATATACATTCTGAACTGATTTCAGATTTATATGATTATACAAGTGAAGGAGCTTGGATTGAAAACACTATTGGGTTTTCAATTTGGACTCAACAGTTTTATAGTTAACTAAAAATGTAAAAGGTGGTTACTGGGATGTTTGCATTAGATCCTAAGGTCTAGGTGCAATGTTTTCAGATCCAAGACTCTTCACTGATGAAAGCCACAAGTGAGAAAGTAGTCTGCAGATATTGGATGAGTAGATAATGATTTTATGAACAAACCTTCCATTCATTAATTACTTCTTGCATCCACTGATTACTCTGGCTTGTATTGGGTTGCACTTCTGTATGAATATTATTATGTATAAAAATAAATGTAATTATTACTATATTTTTCTGTTATTATTACTTTTATAAAATCTTTTAGTTGTTGAATTTATTACTATCATTTTTATACAGAGCTGATGATTAATTAATTTTGACTGAAGAGTATGATAATTTGAGTTATCTACATAAAAAATAATAGTGGATATAGAAAATGGATTTGTAAATAAGTATAACAAAAACAAAAATATATGAGTATCGGAAGAACATAACAGAATATAATATTGGAAGATGAATAAAGGATTAGAAAATATAAAAAATATAAGTATCTAGATATGAAAGTCACACATAAGGAAACAGTAGATTAAACTATAAGAGAGAAATATACTAAGTAGAAAAGCCATCACGATGATAAATGGGATATTGTGGGATCAAATTATATCAAAAGCAAATAAATGAAAAATACATGACACAATAGTAAAAAGTAATTTGGTAGGTGAAGAAAAAAATGAAAAGAGGATTGATAATTACAGCAATGGATTACTGGTGAAGATCTTAAAAACGGTCAAGAATAGAGTCTATAAGTGATAAAACAATTTGAAAAAATAATAAATATTGAATACACTATAATAAATGACATCAGAGTAAAACATTTGGAATGGTATGGATATCTACAAATGTGTCAGAAAATATTCCCAAAACAAACATTAAAATAGATATCACCAGAAAAGGGACAAAGGGAGTGTCCAAAAAGAAGTAAGAAATTTGTGAGATTTTAAACAGGGAGTAATGATGATTGAGAATAAGATGTCATAGAGTTTTATAGATCATACGATTATTATACAGAAAGGTATATTCCACTTGTTTACAAAATATATAAGAGGTAAGCCACATTAGGTAAATATGAATTTAAGTGTAATGACAGAAACATTAAAAATGTTAGATATGCTGATGACAGTTTATTTATATATAAAAATGTGGAAATCCTCATATTGCTTATTAGGAAAAAAAAAGGTTAAATAGGAAGAAGACAAACATTATGCCAATAAGGTCAGAAGATATAATAAGATTTGGCAGATTGATTGAACAGTTTTTGTCTTTTTGAATTATTCATCAATAGCAAAAAATCTATTACTTAATTTTTTTTTACCTGACTAACACATGGAAAAGTTGTAATAAAAAGGATAAAAAATATTTTTAGATATAAGAGAATATTTTTAAGACTGGAGATCAGAATTTTCCAAACTTCTTGTGGCTCTATATGAATGTGAAAGTTGAACACTGGAAAACAATAAGAAAAGCATTAGTACTTTTGAACTGTTTCTAGCAAAGAACAAAGACTTTTGATTTTTTTTTTACATATAATCAAGATAAATGAGCACTTAATCATATTAGACTTAAATTATTACTCAAAGCCAATGTGACTAGACTAATATTGTCTTATTTCATACACAGTTTGGTGATGAAAGATAAAGAAGCTGACCAGCAGTAAGATGGATGATTTTCATCATCACAATACTTAAGCAGCCTAAAAAATCAAACAGATAAAATATTATTCTGAAGTAATGATATTTATATACACAGTGGGTCTATGTCTATTTGATGGCATCAAATAATAATAACGGCCATAGCAAAAGGAGTGTTATCATATATATATATTTAAATTGGCGTTAATTATATTATTTTTAATTTGCAATCAGCAGTTTCCATTTCATTACGTATTTGAAGTAATAATTCCATTCAGTTTGTTATTCTATACATCTAATAAATTTTGCTATCAGCAAGATCCTAATTAGTTAATGAGTTATTATGATTTACAAATAGAAAGCAAATCTTTCATTAACTAATAAAACAGCCATTATAATTCATTAATTTTTCAACACAATTCTGGTTTATCAACATTGCAAAACACAATGGCCGTAACAACTAAAATAATATATCTGACTTTATAGCTGCTAGTAATAATTGTATAAATATAATAGAGTATATGATTTAATATTTATTTTAGTAAACCTAGTATGCTTTTAACCATGAGAAAAATGGTAATGCATATAAAAATATACTAGTATTGCTATAATAAATATTAATAAATATACTCTGTTATTAAATTATTTATATATTAATGGAAGAGATTAAACCTGTCTGTCTATCTATCTGTTTGTCTATCTACTTATCTATCTATCTATCTATCCATCCGTCTGTCCGTCCATCTATCTATCTATCTATCTATCTATCTATCTATCTATCTATCTATCTATCTATCTATCTATCTATCTATCTATCTATCTATCTATCTATCTATCTATCTATCTATCTATCTATCTATCTACCTGGCTGCCTGCCTGCCTACCTACCTACCCCCTACCTAACTACCTATATACCTACCTACCTACCTACCTACCAATCAACCAACCAACCAACCAAACATTTTTTTTTGCTGAGTAAATTTTGAGTGAATTGGAGAAACTGTTGTACTTAAACCTATCATTTAGCTGCTTATAATCTCTTGAACATATAATTGTAAGATTATTAATTTATTTTTAATAGTTTTTTTTATTACAATCACTTATATAAACACACATTTGGGGGAATTGAGATGACGTGCTCTAGTAAAAATGCAAGAAATTAAAAAAAATACATATTGTATCTCAAATTATATATATATGTATACCTTCATGTATGAATAAAAAATAATATGTAATTTATAAAAATGATTGCCTAAAAGCTTTAAAATATCTCTAAAACAATTATCAATATTTTCTGTTGTAGCCATTAACGAATTAAGACAAAAGAGGAAAAACATGTTTTTTTGTGAAAAATTTATATAAAATGACTTTCTCCTCCAGACTAATGTCATATATAATAGCCTATTTTAAACACATAGTGAAAAAATACAAGATTATATAAAAGCATATCATTGAAAGAAAAGTAAATAACTGTCCATGATTGCTATTTAATGTGATAGACAGATCAGCTTAGACTGCATATAAGCCATTAGTTCTAGGAGATGTTGCATGTGGCCCATAATCATAAAGTATAAAAAAGAATAGGAATACATAACATGATATTGCTACATTATTTCAAGAGTTGCAGACTGAAGAGAATAAATAATCTTAAAATAGTAGCAAATCTCTCTAAAGAGTAGTGCCACCCAATGCAAATCATAGAAATCAATGGATGCTTGAAGGTTTGTGCATCAAAAGTCATACCTATTACCTACTTATTCAATATCCCAAGACTAATTTCTAGCTTGTGACTTTTATTAGTGAGGAGCCTTGGATCTGGGGATATTGGATGAGTAAGCACTAGGTAGGAACTTTGATGCACAACTATCTAGCATCCATTGATTACTACGCCTTGCACTGGGCAGCACTACCATTTGGAAAGGTTTGCTACTGTTTTCATGATCATGTAATTAGTAGTTTAATAAATTATCTTCCAAAGCTTGATGAGGGTTTAACAAATAATTTTTCATTTGATATTGAGGTAATTACCTGATTTAAACATTTTAAAGCAATCAAGTAAGTAATATTAGCAAAATAAGCAAAAGATATTATAGTAGTTCATATCGAACATTAAAAAATATTAAAAGCAAGACTTTTTAATAGAATTTGTCGTTTTAAAATTAAATTATAAGTTCAGTTATAAAATATTACATACACGACAGTAATTTACTTAATATAATTTAGAATTAATGCATAACCATTGATATAATAGCGATAATTAAATTAGTCTTTAAATGATTATAATAATTATCAGATAATATTTAAATATATTTATATTGTCTATATTAAACCTCATGTAATTATAGGAACATGATCTCACACTTTCAAATTCTCCACAGCTATCCAATCCATTTATACAACTGATACACATGACCACATACATGTGAAAAAAGATAAATACGTATATTGGTAATCATTTTTATTTTTCACATGTATGTGGTCATATGTATCAGTTGTATAAATGGATTGGATAGCTGTGGGGAGTTTAAAAGTCTGGGTTTAAGTTTCTCTAATTCATAATTATCAGATAAATTAGTTATAAACATTGTAACTTTCATTCATCTTTCATTCAATCAAGTTTATTTATTATGCATATCATTTCAAAAATAAATGTTATTTTATTTCGATAAAATAATAGTAAAAGAAAACTTGCAGTTATTGAAAAATAAAAAATTGTGAAGTTTCCATTTCAAACATTTACTTTTTTTAATACGAGTTTTAATATGAAGTATGCAAATTTCACAATTTTTTAAACTTTATTTAGTAATCTTATATTATTTGAAATATAAGCATAAGGCATATGTTTTATTTTAATAATAAATATTTTTTCAACCTTTTGACTTCACATTTACATTTTAAAATATTTTATCTCCCACATACATTAAAAATCATACCATCTGGTACTCATGCCATGTCATGTGCTAAGACAACAGTGATAAGTTGAACATAAAAATGGCCATTCAACCAAAACAATGTCAAACTCTCCATACAGTAATACTGCCATCACAAACTACCATAATCAATGGATTCTAGAAGGGTTGTGCATAATATCCTTATCTAGATCTTTGGATCTAGGTGTAGTGCTTTCAGATTCAGGGCTACCCATTGATGAAAGCCACAAGCTAAAAACTATTCTGGGGATTTTGGACGAGTAGGCATTAGATAGGGATTTTATGCACAAATATTCTTACATACATTGATTACTAAGTTTGCACTGGGTGGCATTACAGTATGAATAGTTTGTTACTTGTGTAAGCATAAGAAATGTCATCTGATATTTAGGTCTTTAATACCATTCAACTAACTAATTTGAGATATTTTGCTTCACTTATTTTAACTGAACATTAGCCCAAGTCTAACATTCTACCATTACAATAAACTCACAAAGCCCTCTTTTTTTGGAACATCTCTAAACTTGTACAATGCTTTCTACATTATCTCTCATAATAATATCACTTTTTGTGAAAATATAATAATACATTGATAAATTAACTAGAGGTCCCTACTATTGCATTTTATACGCATATTATCGAGATTATAGCCTCAGTAAATATTACTTATGTAATCAATGTGCGTTTAATAAATTTATAATTATAAATCTCTTAATAAAATATTAATATATAGAAGTCTGTAAATAACAGTTTTTTATAAAATTTAAGTTAAAATTTAAAGTGCATGTTTAATTTTTTTTATATATGTTGCTTTCAGTTTGATTAGCTGTATGTTTGAATAATATTAATTTAATCATAATTATTATTTAAAATGATATTTAAATTACTATATTACTAAAAGTTAGATATTAATATTATTCTGAAAAATTAAAAAAAACATTTTTATCTGAATCTTTAGTAATGTGAAGGTAGAAAAATTTTTTCTGCTTTACTAGATGGGTTTGTAAATCTATTAATAAAAATATTATTAAAAAAACAAGAATGTATTTGAATGCAAAAATAAATTTTCAAAATAAATAAAAAATACCTTTTGTCTTTAAAAACAAAAACATTTATATTGGAATTGCAATTAAACTTAAAATAAATCAATTGCAGTTAGGTGTTATATTCATTTGATGACTGCATTCATTTGGTGAACAAAAACTTAAACTAAATTATATTTTGATTGATTTTAATAATAACCAAAATATCTCAAAGTCATTATATATATCAGTAAATATTTAATTCAAGGGATATGACAATTTCTTTAGGAGAAGACAATCAGTATCCTTGTATAATAATTGACTTAAAATAAATGCAGAAAATATAACTTTATGCATAATTTCTTTGTGAAATTAAATTAAACATTTGTTTCTTATTAAGTATATGATGCTTACATTTAGATTTTACTTTAATATGTTTATTTTTAACAAAAATTCATCAATTGACAATTTATTAATAACAAACAAAATCTCTACTGTCATATTAAAAAAAGTCTGCTATTAAGAATGATACTATTATATTTTTTTGTAATTATATGTGTAATTTTAACATTTAAAAACATTTTCATTACATGACTGTATTCTTTATTAAAATTTGTTTATGTTCATAGAAATCTGATGGAGAATTTTTTTTCTAATCCTTTTTTTAAACTTGAAGGCTAAACTAAAACTTTTTGTTTTATTTCTGCTTATTACCCTTCTTGTTTATTTGCATATTTAATATATTATCATTTTTAAAGTATACATTTTTCATTAAAAATAAAAAGCACAAAATAGTTACCAAATTAGATTCATAAGGCTATACAAAACTGCATTGAAAAAGTTAAACATTGTGATTGAGTTTAGAGCTGCCCTTACTTCTTGATTATATTTGCCTGTTAAAAATAAAAGTGTAAACTAAATTTGGAGATTTATTATCATTAAAAATAAACTCTTAAGTGGTAGAAAATTTAATCAATCATTTGACCAATACAAAATAGCATCAGTCCAAAATAGGATTAGTGTGATCAAAAATGGAGCAGACAGTCTTATTCTGCTTCAAGTTTAAAAAGAAACTTAGAGAGGTAATTAAACAAAATCATGTATTAAAATGTTATTTTTTGTGAAAAAAGGTGTTTGTTGGTTTTGACTTTATTTAAATTATGATAGTTACACACTCATTCCTATAAATGTATTCCACATTCTAATTATACTTGCAGAACTTTATTTGCAACATGATGTAAATATAAAACTTTATATTTATGTAGCCTGGTATTAAATTTATATTAAACTCTATGTATTTTTTAATTTTTACTTGTTAGTTTCATTTCATGCAATGAAAATATATACATTATCGATAATAAAATTTTGCAGAACAGGTAGTAAAAAAAGTTATAAAATTCCATTAAAATTTATTTTAAAAAACATACTTTCCTAATATTATTTTTTTAAAAAAATTTATTTGCTCAGATAGGTAATGCTTCTTAAATCAATATTTTAATATATTTAAAAACGAATATTTGAGTCATTTTTTTAATATTTAATAAAAAATGTAAAATTACTATTTAAATTAAGGCAGTTTCTAAAGCAGAATAAGATTTACATTTGCAATAACCAAAGCCATAGTAATTATAGATATCTAATTTTTTAAATTTTATTTTATACTTTAAGCATAATAATTGTTGAATAAATTTGATTAAATGAAATTGTAACATTCTATGTCAAGAATAGTTAATAAAAATGTTAGGATTAGTAATATCTTTTTTATTATCAAAAGTAAAGTAAACAATAAATATTAATGAACATTTTTAGATAAATAAATAAAAATATTAGAAATAAAAATTCACATTATGTAGGCACTTACGTACTATTTCAATATCTACATATATATAAACTTAAAATTGTTAATAAAATTGTTTTTATATAATAATTTTTTTTTCCCATATGTCAAAGCGTCCACCGGGAAGCGAACCTGGACAACTGCTTGGAAGACAGCTGTGCTAATCACTCGGCGACCAACGCTTGACGATATATAAAAAATTTCATCATTTTTAATTGCTATTTTCAAAAAATTTTTATACGCTTAAAGAATTTACACAAAGAAGATAGACTTTCACACGACCCACCACTCTCCACACTATCTCATAACACTGATACACTCGAACATATATATGTTGAAAAGATCAATAATCACTAATATACGTATTTCATGCTAAACCAGTAATCATCAGTTGGTCCAGATTACTATCTCTACACATATTTGCAGTGTTCAGTTATATAGTAAGATAGCCAATCCTCATACTTTAATGGACAGGCTTCAATTTACTCCACACTCCAACTCTTTAACCGTCCATCCAATTGTGTGACAAGAATATCGGCCTCAGGGTGGCCTTTGAGCATTCCATTATCAGATTTTCAATAGGATGGACGGTTGAAGAGTTGGAGTGTGGAGTAGATTGAATCCTGTCCATTAAAGTACGAGGATGGGTTAACTTAATATATATCTGAGCACTTATAGCATATATGTGTAGAGATGGTAATCTGGACCAATTGATGATTGCTAAATTAGCATGAAATACATATATTGGTAATTATTTATCTTTTCAACATATATGTTGTCGAGTGTATCAGTGTTATGAGATAGTGTGGAGAGTGGTGGGTTGTGTGAAAGTCTGTGCTCATACACCCTATATATTACATATATAGACACAGGTATATAACAAGCCTGTGTGTTTTAGTTATAAAGAAGATAGAGTGAATTATATGCTACTCCAAAACCGGGTAGAATCTTGCCAATGAAATTCTTAATTAAATACTACTTAAAAAATAATAAATATTAATGTGATAATATGGTCGACTATTTCCGTCATCTTTCATTAAATGTTGGAGGTCTAGAAAATTTTAAACCTTATTTAAACTTTTCAAATACAAACAATTGTTATTAATAACACACAAATAAACATCACAGACTAGTAAATCACACAATGCTTTGAGTTGTATTATTCTCTATTCATTTTCAGGTGTTGCTGGCCTAATCTCTTTTCTTACAAAAAAAAAAAGCTATGCAGATAAAATCACTTTGTTAAATACATATATGATCATTTAAACAAACAATTAAGACTATAAAGTGCTACAGGTCCATTAATCCTTTTTTTAAACAACACCTTAATTCATTAACATATAATAATACATTCGTGAATGCTTAAACTTTATTAAGAATATTACATTCATTATCACTCAAATATCCCCCCCCCCATGTTTTCAGAATACTATTAACTTGGAGATGAAAGGATTTTATAAGCCACATTAAAAATGTATAAACCAATGGGAAAATGGCTTTGGTAGAATTATTAGGGCGAATATCAGAGAAACTGACAATTTAAAATTGATTTAATTTTATTATATCTATCATTTAAATATTAATAGTGATATCTCAAATGTCGATGAAATTTATGTGGGAGTTACTGGAAACCTCCAGGAAGCTTTATGCAAACTAATACAATCCCACCAATAAATGAAAAGAATACAGAATGAGTCATCTGTATGTTAGCTAGGCTCACATATAAACATTCAAAGGGATTCCAGTAACTTCTACATGAATTTCATTTACATTTCAGCTATCACAGTTAAGATTTACATCTATATTGATTCACTTGCGTTTCAGAGATTGTTAAATATGAAGTTCAACCTTGTCTTCTAATTGTTTATAGTAATTTGAGAGTAGTTTACAGGTTTCCTGAAATTACGTTAATATATAAAATTATGCTCTATGTTGTAACATGTCAATAAATTGAATATTTATGTACAATCCAAACTAAAGTACAGGTGTCTTGAACTTTTGCCGATGTTATATTAGTTTATGTATAGCTCACTGGAGATTTCTAGTAACTTCTGCACAAATTATATCTATGATTTTAATAATGATGTAGAATATTCATATAATAATCTCATACACTTAATATATCTTTACATAATAGAATATTTAATATGTTTTTAATGTATTACTAAAGCTTCTTCAATTTATCTCTTAAAAGTTTATATAATGAGTCATTTTTAAATATTAATAATTAAAACGTGCTATTTTATGATTAACTGGAACCAAAAATTGAACCAAAATATGCTCTCACTGGAAAATGTTTGATATACATTTCATAGCTCATAACATGATTTTTAAAGAAAAATCCAAAAATGCAATATCATGACTCCCTTCTTTATTAGTCAATGTTTATTTAAGGCCCTGGATATTATTTAGTTGAGATTGAGTCAAAAAAATTATCTTTTTTTACTGAAAAGAAAAAAACATATAAAAATACCATTAACATATTATATGAACAATTAATAATGATAGAATTAAGAACAGAGTTTTATAAGAATCAAAAGGACTAACTAAAAAAATGCAAAATCTTTTATTAATATTATATATATAATACTTAAATACAAGTATATTATATATACTTTTAAGCCATATGTAATTAGAGGGGATTTGAACCCAAACTTTTAAGCTCTTTTAAGTCATCCAATCCATCTTATACAACTGACACCCATGAATGACCACATACATGTGAAAAAAGATAAATGATCTCCAATATACATATTTTTTGCTAAACCAGCACTCATCAGTTAGTCCATATATATATATATATTATAACGATCCAAACGAAGTGGGAGATCGCATCGCACCGCACCGCACTACCAAGGGCGCCATCTAGGCATTTGAGCCTAGAAAAATTTATAAAGTAGGCAGATACGCGCTGTTAGGATTCCACTTTATTTACATATTTAGATCGGTAGCCCATTGTCACTAGCTCAGCAGAGACGCAGAGATAAAAATCTATAAATTTTATATCTTAAATATAAAAGAATAAAATAATAAAAGCCACTGCTAGAAATTAACACAGAAAAATATTTATTTACGCACATATAAAATCATTCTAAATTCGAGGAATAAGTTTAACATTTAGATTTTTATCTTAATTTTTAATTTTACATTTAAAATAGCTTGCTATAATGTTTAATATTTTATTTAGAGGGTCGAGTCTGAATGGACTACATAGGTCTGCATTTGAAAAGAAAATATTCTTCCCTGATTTAACCTTAGGCAACAAATTTCGCCATCAACTGGTGCCAATCCATCTGATACATTCATGTATTCAATGTAGCATGATACGACAACACAAAATACTATATTGTCAGGAATGTACATCTGAACAATAAGTAGAAATAGAGAAGACATTGACTCTCCACCAACAGGAATGTGACATCTGTGGGCAAGTAGATCAATAAACAAAAAACTCCATAGGAATGGACTGCGGTCTTCTGCCGACTTACAAACCCATCCATAGGCAAACAGAGGGTGTGTGGCGTATATCTATAATCCTGTCCATAGCGGACCTCATACTACATCTACTAATTACACAAATATATCCAATCCATTGAACCAATTCAACTACGAAATGAATAACCTAAGATTACCCTCCCTTAATATAACTTTACAAACTATATAGCCATTCACGCCCGACTTAATTTTAACATTTAAATACGTTCGCACAGATTTGTTTAAAAATGTTGGGTATAGATCGATTACATAGATTCCGCGGTCAAAAACATTTCAAAATAAACGATGAAAATACAAAATTATTGATACCGACAATCGCAGAGGGAAACTTATAAGTAACCCAATAGTATTCACCATAAGATACTTGCGTTGTCACCAATAACTTAAAAGACGTCCGAATAAATACATTTTAGATACTCACCGTAAGGTATCATTATTTATCGAATGTCTATATATTTTGATCAAATATGAAAACCAAAATATAATTAACCATAAACGAATCCATGCAAGCGTCTATAAACAACTTAAATTTCATACATTTAAATAATCTTTACAATAAGAAAAAAAAAAATGGAAATGATGTTTATCAATCGGACATATAAAATTAAACATTATTAATTTGATTAACTTACAAAGTCAGATAAGAGTCCATTTTAAATAAGTGGCTTGTTTATTAATTTGTTCAACTTAAAGTTCTTGATTGATTTTAAGAATTGTTCATTTCCTATAGCTTCGTACAACCATTCCTGGTGTCAATGTCCAGGTCTTTAATTGAAAGATCGATCTAATGTTCAGGAGGTGGCATTTGCTGTTCATGGTATCAGTCCTTCCATTTCAGAGATAAGTGAGAGAGAACGATAAAGCGCTCTTTATCCTCGTCTCACCCAAAATTGAAAAGCCCTTCTTGAACTCAAAATTTTTTCTTTTTATATCATCCCAAATTCACAAAACGTCACTGCTGTTTTTGCCATGGTCCAGCCAAGGCTTAGTGCTTCCATTGGTCAAGCTAAAATTTCTTTCTTCTCTTATCTAACTTTCCATCTGACTTTTTAATTAACAGCTTTTAGATAATTAATAAACAACCATTTCCTTTTATAGATTACAGGAATTAATTAATACCTGTTTTTATTTTAACTACGTTATTTTTTTATTAAAATATTTTTATATTTCAATCTTGTATTTTTTATTTAAAAAAATACATTCAAATATTTTTTTTTGTTTATGAAAAAAAAAATTTTAAAGTTTAACATCTGTGCGAATACGTTTAACAATGTTTTAATTTTAGCGTTTAGTTTTTTACTTTTATTTGCGAACTTTTAAGTTTTTATTTTAAATTAATGTAACGACATATTTATATATCGTTACATATCAGTAAACTTCTCAAAAAAAAAAATTAAAAAAAAAAAGACTTTACTTAGTGTTAGTAATTACTTACAAATTTTTATATGAAATTTAAAGAAAAACTTTTTTTAAAAGAAAAACAGTAATTAAATATAATATTAAAAAAATGTTGACTGTTGATTCCTTATTACCAGCTAAATTTCTGCCCTCCCTTCAAGTTTCATTTTTCTACCTTTAACTATTACTTAGGCAAGTTACGATTAGATTTTAATTTAACAAGACTTTTTTTTTAAAAAAAAAATTATGATTTATAATTATTATTATGTTTTATTTATTACTTTTTATTCCTCGTATTTCTCTTTACATATGTGCAATTTTTTCTTACTGGCAGCACTTTTTACACAAAATTCATAACTTTATATAATAAAAATATATTCTGATTTCAGAAAAAATATTACGACTTCATTTATTTTTAACATTCTCAGGGCATTGTGTTTATTCAAGAAAAATTTCAGCATCAATTCCCCTTCTCAGGTCAATCTCTGAGGTAAGGCCATGTTGGAATATAACGATCCAAATGAAGTGGGAGATGCATCACGCACCGCACTACCAAGGGCGCCATCTAGGCATTTGAGCCTAGAAAAATTTATAAAGTAGGCAGATAGCGCTGTTAGGATTCCACTTTATTTACATATTTAGATCGTTAGCCCATTGTCACTAGCTCAGCGGAGCGCAGAGATAAAAATCTATAAATTTTATATCTTAAATATAAAAGAATAAAATAATAAAAGCCACTGCCAGAAATTAACACAGAAAAATATTTATTTAGACATATAAAATCATTCTAAATTCGAGGAATAAGTTTAACATTTAGATTTTTATCTTAATTTTTAATTTTACATTTAAAATAGCTTGCTATAATGTTTAATATTTTATTTAGAGGGTCGAGTCTGAATGGACTACATAGGTCTGCATTTGAAAAGAAAATATTCTTCCCTGATTTAACCTTAGGCAACAAATTTCGCCATCAACTGGCGCCAATCCATCTGATACATTCATGTATTCAATGTAGCATGATACGACAACACAAAATACTATATTGTCAGGAATGTACATCTGAACAATAAGTAGAAATAGAGAAGAGATTGACTCTCCACCAACAGGAATGTGACATCTGTGGGCAAGTAGATCAATAAACAAAAAACTCCATAGGAATGGACTGCGGTCTTCTGCGACTTACAAACCCATCCATAGGCAAACAGAGGGTGTGTGGCATATATCTATAATCCTGCCCGTAGGGACCTCATACTACATCTACTAATTACACAAATATATCCAATCCATTGAACCAATTCAACTACGAAATGAATAACCTAAGATTACCCTCCCTTAATATAACTTTACAAACTATATAGCCATTCACGCCCGACTTAATTTTAACATTTAAATACGTTCGCACAGATTTGTTTAAAAATGTTGGGTATAGATCGATTACATAGATTCCGCGGTCAAAAACATTTCAAAATAAACATAAACGATCAAAATACAAAATTATTGATACCGACAATCGCAGAGGGAAACTTATAAGTAACCCAATAGTATTCACCATAAGATACTTGCGTTGTCACCAATAACTTAAAAGACGTCCGAATAAATACATTTTAGATACTCACCGTAAGGTATCATTATTTATCGAATGTCTATATATTTTGATCAAATATGAAAACCAAAATATAATTAACGTAAACGAATCCATGCAAGCATCTATAAACAACTTAAATTTCATACATTTAAATAATCTTTACAATAAGAAAAAAAAATGGAAATGATGTTTATCAATCGGCAACATATAAAATTAAACATTATTAATTTGATTTAAACTTACAAAAAGTCAGATAAGAGTCCATTTTAAATAAGTCGGCTTGTTTATTAATTTGTTCAACTTGACGAAAGTTCTTGATTGATTTTAAGAATTGTTCATTTCCTATAGCTTACGGTAGCAGAACTCCCGGTTCCTGGTGTCAATGTCCACGGAGTCTTCCGATTGAAAGATCGATCTAATGTTCAGGAGGTGGCATTTGCTGGTTCATGGTATCAGTCCTTCCATTTCAGAGATAAGTGAGAGAGAACGATAAAGCGCGTCTTTATCGCTCGTCTCACCCAACCAAGTTGAAAAAGCCCTTCTTGAACTCAATATTTTTTTCTTTTTATATCATCCACAAGGATTCACTGAACAAAACGTCACTGCTGTTTTTTCGCCATGGTCCGAGCCAAGGCTTAGTGCTTCCATTGGTCAAGCTAAAATTTCTTTCTTCTCTTATCTAACTTTCCATCTGACTTTTTAATTAAACAGCTTTTAGATAATTAATAAACAACCATTTCCTTTTATAGATTACAGGAATTAATTAATACCTGTTTTTATTTTAACTTACGTTATTTTTTTATTAAAATATTTTTATATTTCAATCTTGTATTTTTTTATTTAAAAAAAAATACATTCAAATACTTTTTTTTTTTGTTTATGAAAAAAAAAAATTTTTAAAGTTTAACATCTGTGCGAATACGTTTAACAATGTTTTAATTTTAGCGTTTAGTTTTTTACTTTTATTTGCGAACTTTTAAGTTTTTATTTTAAATTAATGTAACGACATATTTATATATCGTTACAATATATATATATAATGCTCAGTTTGTATTAAGATAATAATTTTTTAAATTTTAATGAAGCGACTTCTTCATTTTCCAATTTTACAGCTATCTATATTATTGAAAATATGATGATGGCAAACAAGGGCTTTGAATGTGCTATCAGATTTTCAAAGATATGGACAGCTGAAGAATTGGAAAGTGGAGAAGATTGAAGTTGTCCATTAAAGTTTGGAGACTTGCTATCTTAATATACTGTGAGAACTAGTTACATATGTTAGTGGGAGATGATGATGTGGATCAACTAATGAATGCTGGTTCAGCACAAAATATGTATGTTGGAGATCATTTATGTTTTTGCATGTATGTGATCATATATGGAAGTTGTATAAGATGGAATAGATGATTTAAGGGTGCTTGAAATTCTAAATTACAATTTTCTCTAATTACATCTGGTTTAAATATATGAAAAATAATTTATCTTTACCATCTGTAGTTTATAAGAGGTAAAAGTTAAAAAAAATGACAGTTATTTTTTAAAACCCTCAGTATTTGATGTTGTAATACTTCACTTCTGACCCAGAAACCACTATGTAAGCATTAAATAACAAATAGTTAATAAAAAGAAATCTGTTTAGGGAAAAATGCCTATCACTTAATAGTCATTAATTTTATACATTGCTTAAGTCGTCGTTATTTAAATTAAAACATTAATTACTAATATAAGTAATTAATAAAATAATACCCAACTATTAATGAAACAACCACAGAAAAGGTAGTTTTTAAACAGTCAGCTTTATGACTGCCTAGCGTACTTTCAATATAACATGTATATTATAAGCGATGATCAATATCTCCAACTTGCGATTATTTATAAATTAAGGGCCATGTAAGCTAGATTGGTTATCCTTACAAATTCATGCCACTTCTCATACCTTGTTACATTAGCCTTATAGTCCATACTAAAACTACAAATCATGATATAAATGTTAAATGTTCTCATAATGAGAATAAAAATAACACAATGACCAGATGCTACAAACCTATTGTAATATCTATAATTGAAGATTCACATTAATGCATATATAGAATTGAAATCATGGATATTATGGCAACTGATAATATACATTTTATTACAAGGCAATATATCAACAAGATCAGAGTTACATTGATACAAAAACAATGAAAAAATAATAAATCAGAACATGGGTACCACATTCTAACACTTCTAATATGATAGACAATACTACAGACTTCTGTAGAATAAAATGAACATCATGAAAAAATGATTTACTTAAAAGAAGTCTAAAGTTGTAATAATTAAATTTGTAAAGCACATAGTCATTACATAAAGTAATATATATTAAGGCTATAACATTAAGACCATGCATCTGAAAAACGATAGTAGAGACCTCTACAAATCTTAACACAAGATTTTTTTAAAAAGAGAGTGACTTTTAAATAAATCTTGTGTTAAGATTTGTAGAGGTCCCTACTGTCGTTTTTCAAGTGCATGTTATTAAGGTTATAGCCTTAATATAATATATATTAAGGCTATAATCTTAAGACCTTATATTAAGGCTATAATCTTAAGACCATGCACTTGAAAAACGACAGTAGGGACTTTTACAAATCTTAACACAAGATTATGTTAAGACCATGCACTTGAACAATGACAATAGAGATCTTTACAAATCTTAACACAAGATTTATTTAAAAAAAGAGCATCTTGTAAATAAATCTTGTGGTAAGATTTGTAGAGGTCCCTACTGTCGTTTTTCAAGTGCATGGTCATAAAGTTATAGCCTTAATATATATTAAAAGAAATCTATAATCCTGACATTTAAAAAAGTACATGCAAGTGTAAGAATAGTCTTTAATATTGTGAACTAGTATCTATATCTTTTTTTATATTACCCACACCAACTCATATGTATTTAATTAACCTTGCTAATTGAAGTTATTTTCATTAAATGTTAGAATCACTCCCACATTAATAAATAAATAAAAATACCTGCTTAGTTTCGAATGAAATCCATTTTATATAATCCAGAAATTGATATCTATACATGTATATTATTTAAATGACATTTATCTAAGCTTATTTTAAAACAGTTTTAAGATTATAAATATGTATACATTGTCAATTTTTTCAAATATGTGTATATAAATAATTAGTTAAAACACTTTTTTTCTTATAACTTTTTTTTAGAGCATCATTTATTTATTTTGCATTGGTGATCGAGAGGTCAGTGACAGCTGCTTTACAAGCAGTTGTCTTGGGTTAGTGAGTTTGCTTCCTGGCTGATGTTGTGACACATTAGAAAAAAAAAATAAAGTTAATATTTTTAAACAATATGATTATTTGGTATTCTTTTAAAATGCTTTTACTCATTGATACATGAAAAATAATTAAATAAACAATATTACCACATTTATTTTTTCAGTCTTAAAGGGAACAATTTAAAAGCAATGGTTTACTCAGTTCTTCCAACTATGATGTTTCTTCAGGGCCCCAAAGTAATCCAATAGTGAAGCTTCTGATGTCAATATTAAATGAATATAGTAAATTAATTATATTAATTAATATAACCACATATCTTTTGTTTTATAGTAAAATCATTATTTAAAACATTATTAGATATGAGAGAGAGAGAGAGAGAGAGAGAGAGAGAGAGAGAGAGAGAAGGAGGGAGCGGGAAAAGAGAACAAGGAAATGGGCGACAGAGAAGAGAGAGGGAAGGAGAGAGAGAGAGAGGAAGAAAGAGAGAGAAGGAGAGGGAGAAGGGAGGGGAGGTGGAGAAGAAAAGAGGAAAGGTGAGAGGTATAAATCGAAGTAAATCCATTAGTTTTTTGTTCATTAATCTTTATTCCAGTTCCTTGGAAAATATGATGGAAGAGAGTAACAAACCCTTTCCCTCTCTCTTATCCTTTTCTTAGCAATTTATGTTTTTTTTATTTTTAAAAATCAATTGATTCTTAAGTAATAAATAATCTTAAAGTCTTTATTTTTATATAAAGTTTGGAGATACTTTTGAGTCAATTTTAAGGTTGATTTCGCTTAGCTTTTTTCTTTTAAAAATATGCACCTTCATTATCAGACTATAATTTCAAAAAGATTTTATTCTGCAAAAAAAAAAAAAACTGATTTAATAAAATTTTACATAATAATATTTTGCTTTTAAAATAATAATTAATCAAAAGCTTTAGTATTATTTAATATTTATTACAAATATTTAATTACCAATAATATATTTTTTTTTACAATAAATTAAGTGTTGATGTGTGTGTGTCCTTTTTATTTACATTTATTTTTTCACACACATATATTACCACAATATATATATATTGATATGGAAATATTCATTTGAATTTTATTTCAATAGCAAACAAAATGGGGGGGGGGTATCAGTTAATGTTATAAAATTAAATTAAAATATATAACAACTAGTTAGAGGTCACATAGTAAAGTTTTATAATGTTTATTTACCTCCTGCAAATATATATATATATATTCTAACCTTGTCTTGTGCATCCTCACTTCAGAATAGTATATTGTATAAAATAAAACCTGGTTCTAGCTCAGTTAATAATTAATAAATAAAATATTCAGCATTAAAATTAAAATGTTTCACTAGCTCAAATTTAAAATACGAATAAGGTTCAGTTTATAAAAATAAATTAAATAAATATTTAATATTTTCATGAGACTTGAAATGAAAATACAGGTGACAAGATAGATTATATTGAGCAAATATCCCACAGGATACTACCTCAATAGCATAAGAACTCTATCCCCCTTTATTACTATTTCAAATAACAAACTCATAGTATTCTTATGACTTTAATAACTTCTACTTACTAAGATTAAGTTAATAATTAAATCTTAATCTCCTATTTGTAATAATCTAGCTCAAATAAAATAATCTCAGGTTCATAAAGTTTATTCTAAGTTAATTAAAAAATATGGTAGTAAAATATGAGAAGGGATTTTATGTCATAATCTACTACACTGAAACTAATAATAATAAATAATAATAATAATATTCTTCATTGTTTAACTACTACTGGATATCTTTTCTTTTCGTTATATTTTTATTACCATAATAAAATAATAAAATAATTTTATATAATCCTTTACCTTCATGTAATAATATAATAAATACGTGGTAGCATATGATAATCTGATAAACAAAGGATGTGTGGCAACTGATAGCATATAATTCAGTATACTATTGTGATAACTGATTTATGACCAATAAAATAATGTAAAATTATAATTATTTAATTAAAAGAATACCAATAAAATATTTAAATTCTTAAATATAACTCTCTATTTATCTTTTTGTGCAAAATTATATTTTTGTTTCAATTGTTATGAATATATCGTGATTTCATGCAGTGAAGTGGAGAAATAAACAATCCAGACACAAAAAATTTTAAAAACAAATTTTAACAAAGTTTAGTAACAACAACAAATAAACAATTTATGTACACTATTTACAATGGATATCTTTATCTTATTCTTACATTTTTATCTACTAGGTTATAAAAAATAATTTATAGTTTACTTATATCTTTATTTAAACTTAAGACAAAATAAAATGTTACTATTTGATTTCTCGTTATGGTTAACTTATTACAAATATATTTATTTATTTTATTAGCAAAATATTTCATCCTTAATATTATTAAACTATCCTATTTTTAAAACATTCATAGGAAAACATTCTACAGAAAACAAAATTAATTTTATAATGAGTATGGATTTCTTAAAATATTTAAAAAAATTTCATCTTGCAAAGTCAAAGATGTTACATAAAATATTCATCCAAAATTCAGTACTAGATTTTAGTGTTTTATCACACGATGTTTACTAATCATAATACATTCTTATTTAGCCTTACTTTAGTATGATATAAGTGTAATAATGAATATATTCCTGTTATTCAATGAACAAAAATATACTATGCATATTGTTTATATAATTTACTTTGTGCTATTGTATTTTAAAAATATGCAATACTTACTTTTCTTCAAAAAAATAAAGCATTCAAAAATAATCAACATTCTAAAGAAAATATCTTGTTTAGATACTCTATTTTAAAAATTTATATTTCATTTCCGAAAATAAATTCAAAATATATTCTATGATTCTTTCCTTTCCTTAGGATACTTTGGACCTTCAATTTCAAGTTATAAATTCTATTCCTTCTAAGCAAATAAACCAATCTTATACAAAACGATAGCATAACCTAAGTTCTAAATTATTTATCATTTCTTTTTAAAATATCTTACTGAACGATGCAGTTACATGAAATAAAGATAGCGAAACAGATGTATAGGATTTAAGGAAGAAAGCTAGAGTATCACTCTTAATATATCTCAAAAAAATCATGGCACAGTGCAAAGAGGTATGACCTTTACCTGTCTAATAACCTCTAATACATGAACGATGTTAAAGCTACTTCTTCAGCTTTATTTAAAACATCAAATATTTAAAGACATATAAAACACTGTCCAAATAAAATGTGTATCAGTCATAGGGCTTTGTTAACTATGCTGATAACCACATAAAGACTAAATATTATTTTTATTCCTTATCATATCCTATTTTTTTAAAAATACATCATCTTGGTTTCCTGCTAACTATAGTACTTCCAAGCCACTATCTCAACATTATTTCTCAAGATTTTTCTACATCTTACATCGATAAATAACTATCTGCATTTACAAAACAATAAATAAAATTCATTGATAGTTTAAAACAATTTCACTGTTCCATAAGAAAAGTTTGCTTACTTCATTATTCTATATGTTTAATCATATACAATCTACTTAGACAATATTTGAATATCCAATAACATGAAAGTTCTAAAAGAATCACATAATTATTTGTTATTATGTTGGATTATATCACTAATATATATATATAAAAATAATCATCGCATGCATATTTTCAAATCAATTCTATCTCATAATGTTTTTTTAAAATGTTGTATGAAAATGCGTTACATATAATTAAAACTTTTACACTTCATTCTTAGATTCATAGATGATCTTAAGAAAACAAAAATATACATTATAAATTATTAATAGTTATTATTATTACCAAATAACCCTTTTTATCTGGTCATCATTTTTAGTAGGCTTCTTCCATCCACTGGATATAGAAAAACATTGCATACATAAACGAAAAGACACATCCATACGTTTTATTTAAAAATATTCTTATCTAAATTATTAGATTATATTATAAATTTTATGTTATTAACAAATTAATGTTTTATGTTTTCTTAATCTTATAAATAGAAAAATTTACATTTAACTAAGTTAGTAAAATAAAAATTTAAAACTATAATTAAGTCTTCACTTGACCATAGTTCATGATAAAATCCCAAAAATGTTTATTATTTTCTCTAGAGTTTTAAAATGTTCTCCTCTAAGCGCTTTAAAGTTTAAAAATAAAAATAATTATTAATCCATTTAGTAAAATTTATAGAAAATAATCCTGGGTCTTTACTGTTCAGAATGAAAATTATTAAACTGTAATATTAAAGAATTATTCCCACGAAGTTTATTCAATATTTTCTGATGCATCACTCTGTTCAATTTAACTTAAGTTATCCGGTAAACTTTTACACAATATTTGTATTTTCATGGATCCATCCTTTATTTATCTATTATATGTTCATTTTTTTTATATAGGTTTTATTTCTTAATAAGTTCTTTTTAATTCTTGTAAAATATATATTTAAAAAAAATGTTTCCTTCAAAAAGGACTAAACATTCTATTTCTTTCATTATATTTTATGATAACTCATACGATATAAATATCTTATTCTTTTTTTAAAAAAAACCTCCTGGATAAGCTTATAAATGATGTGTCACAAATTTTTTTAGATGGCAAATAGTTTTCTGTTTAAGCTTCCAGCATAATGCCCGAATTATTTTTATATGAGTTAGAATAATCCTCCAGTTGAGCATAAATAAAGCTGTATTATAATTTAAACATATTTTATTTCGTAGTATATCCATCTCTATTGCGTAGTTTAGGTTAAACTTCAGATAAAATACTCCTGGCAAGTAACTTTTAAAAAACTAGAAAATCATTTCCACGAAGTTTCTAAATATATTATTTTTTTAAAACTCTCTTTTTTGCAAAATACTTTAAAATTATCAATTAGTTTTTTGCAGATAAAGTTATAAGAAAGTACTAAAAAATTGACTAAAATAAAAATTTAAAAATACTATCTCTTTGATAGCTATAATTTACCTTTCTCTGGTTTCAATACATTATTAATCTCCCTTATACTCCTGTGCAATTCATATTTATAGTCTGTAAGAATACCTCATTTGATTGGTTGATTCTTACTTTAACTTGAGAACAAATTTACATATTTTCAGTTTATAGCAGAATCAAGTTTCAAAAAATAAAATTTTTTATGACGTAATAAAATTTAAAAAATATTATTTAAAATTCCACTTTTAATTCAATTATTACTTTATCAAAATTATTTAAACATTTAAAATAACTTTTAAAATAATTTTAATAACCTATTCCATTTATCTATTTTTATTTAAACAAAATATTTAATTTTTTTATTAACTGTATTCGTCTTTATTACATTATTTAAAACATTACATATGATAGTTAACTTAATATTTATTAGTATTTGCTTTTATGATAGGCAATAATTCCATCCAATTCTATAATATAACTTTTAAAATATTTTAAACTTCATTACTTTAAATAAAAACAAGCATGTGTGTGAAAGTATGTAGTATACAAGTCACATGATTAATAACTTTGACAGACGGTTTTCAATTTATTTCTCTGCCTAGACTAATAAAATTGATACACTTATTATATTAAATAAAATAATTATAAAAAATTTGGAAGAATAATTTTAAAAATATAGAACTAGATATAATTTTCACCATCATAAAGTTTATTTTAAAAATATACTATATTAATTTTGACTATTAAATATGATTATAAATTTTAATATAGCATTTATTAAATTATCAGTTTTAAACTATTAAAATCGAATTTATTAAATATACTTTTAATAATTATAGCTGTGTTATTTAATATGGCCAGCTTTTACAACCATATGCAACAATATTTTGAGCTTTACTTAACTATTTTTTAAATGATTCGCTATAATTTTATATACTATGTATTTTTTTAGCTTCAAATTGTACTTTATATTATATAATCAACAAACTATAATTAATGTATTAAAAGAACATATTCTAAAATTTAAAATTTTTAGTAATTGACTGAGATGGACTATTACTGACCTATAGAAAAGGGCACAATATATATATATATATATATATATATATATATATATATATATATATAATGTAATCTTATAATTAAATATTAGTAAATATAGTAATCAAAAATTTATGAAAAGTACAAAAAGCCAAATCATCACTTTCGACTATCCTCCTAGTCTTTATCAACTAATACTTTGAAAGGTTAACCTTTCCATTATTCCACGATCTTAACATTTGCTACCTGCCTATTGATTAAGTCTTGCTTCTATTTATATATTAGCATAGCTTCATTTATTTTTCTACTATTGTTATTTCTTTTAGTTTGCAATATTTTTACATTATTATAATTGAAATTAAAACCATATATACATGATACATTATGGTCATAAAAAGTGGAAACTGATACATTATTATTACCTTTGCAATTTTGTTTTATATTTTGAACCGTTTTTAATAAAAGCAAGTGCGCTTTAGTTTTTTTCTCCAATGTACATCTTGATTCCTCTATATATCCACTACCATGCCTACATATCCATTTATAAATGATGCAATTTTTATTTATAAATGAGGTTTTATCTTTAGAGTTATTTATTAATTTCTTTAATGTAGGAGGTGTGTAAAATGCAATGTCACATATACCTTTATAAATTTTCCTTATGAAATTTGCTTGTTGATTTGAAATATATGATATTAATATCCAATTTTTTTATTAGTAGCAAAATCAACCCCATTATTAATATTTTAAAATTTATATTTTGTATTAAAATTTTTAATAGTATAATAAATATGATTGTAATTATAGCCAACATTTAACAATTCATTAGAATAAGTTTCAGTATTTTTGCCTTTATTCGATGAATATTTATAAATATTATCATTTCTGCATAAGAAGAACTTTAAAGCTGTCATTTTATGTGACATTGGCATTCTTGATTTATATGGAATATAGCCACTTTTTGCTATTGGTTTAATAGTCATATAGCAATCCATCTTACATCTATTTCTAGTTATTTTAAGATTGAGGAACTGAATACCCATTAAATTTTCATCTGTTTTGATCTATGTTAAACCATTTATATTATTTAATTCTTTAAACAAATCTTTAATTGTATTTGGCTTGCTGCTTACAAAAACATCATTGACATATCAATAATATAAAGTAATATTTTTTTGATAACATTCCTTTTTCAAAATACTTTCCTCATATATAGAAATTACAAAATTACATTAAAAGTGATATGTTGGAATATTTCCACTATCTATGAGTGAATGTTGAATGTACACAAAATTTTAAACTTTATTTAAACTTTCCAAATACAAAAAACTTGTTAGTAATAACACACAAATAGATAACACAGGTTAGTTATTACTAGCAAGTTGTTTGTATTTGGAAAGTTTCAATAAAGTTTACATTTTTCTATACATTCAACATTCACTCATAGATGATGGAAATAGTCCAACAAATCACATTTAATAATATATCATCATTACAAACCTTCAGACAAATACAAAATTATATATTTGGGCAACTCTAGGCAGCCCATTGGCCAGCCATTACCCATTTTATAAAAATCCTTAAAAACTGCATAAATATTTTTATCACTAAAGTTTAATGTTTCAACTAAGCTTTATTGGTAAGAATATAAAGTTTTTAAAAAAAGATTTTTATAAAATGGGTAATGTTGGCCAATGGATCTGTCTGCATACAGTTGTCCAAATATATAATTTTGTAATTTCTATGTATGAGGAAAGTATTTTGAAAAAGAAATGTTATCAAAAAAATATTACTTTATATTACCGATATGTTGATGATGTTTATGTATGCAGCAAGCCAAATACAATTAAAGATTTGTTTAAAGAATTAAATAATATAAATGGCTTAAAATGGATCAAAACAGATCCAAATTTAATGTGTGTTTAGTTTTTTGAGCTTAAGACAGCTAGAAATAGATATGACCTGGATTACATATGACTATTAAACGAATAGCAAAAAGAGGCTATATGCCATATAAATCAAGACTACCAATGTCATATAAATTTGCAGGTTTGAAGTTCTTCTTATTCAGAACTGATAATCTTTGTAAATATTCATCAGATAAAAGTAAAAATATTGAAATGTATTCTAATGAAATGTTAAATGTTGGCTATAATTACAATCATATTTATTATACTATTAAAAATTTTAATATGAAATATAAATTTAAAAATATTAATAATGAGGTTGAAATGGTACTAATAAAAATTTTTGGATATCAATACCTTATATTTCAAATCAACAAGCAAATTTCATAATGAAAATTTATAAAGGTATATGTGTAATGAAAATTTGTTTATTAACTTCTCATAAATTATATAATATCAATAATTATGTGCTTTTAACGCTTGTTAAAGAAGTTATATTTATTAATAATTTAATTAAAGCTTAGCGCTTATATGTGACATTGCATTTTATTTATGACCTACATTAAATAAATTAATAAATAACTCTAAAAATAAAACCTCATTTATAGATAAAAATTGCATCATTTATAAATGGATATGGAAGTGTGGTAGTGGGTGTATAGGGGAATCAAGATGTACATTGGAGAAAAGAATTAAAAATCATTTGTTGTTATTAAAAAAGGTTTAAAATATAAAACAAAATTGCGAAGGTAATAATAATATATCAGCTTCCATTTTTTACAACCTTAATAAATCATGTACATATGGTTTTAATTTCAATTATAATAATGTAAAAATATTGCAAACTGAAAGAAATCATAATATTAGGAAAATAAAGGAAGATATGCTAATATATAAATACAAGTAAGACTTAATCAATAGGCAGGCAGCAAATATTAAGATCATGGAATTATGGGAAAATTAACCATATTTAATTTTCACATGAATTACTTAATTTTTTCATTAATTTGCCCTCTAGTGAAAATTTCCATAAGCTTTATACTGTAATATGCATATTTTTCTATATACATTATAATATAAAATTTTAGTTCAAAAAAATTTCATAGATAAAAAGAAAATGAAAAAATTTCTGAAATTTATAGAACTTAGCCCCACTATGACATGTCCCTCTATTGTATTATGATAAGTTTTTGGCATCATGATTTTTATGACATTTTTAAATGAAAATGATTCAAATAACCAAAATATGTTTTTTTGAGAATTTATTACTATTCTAGATACTTTTATACAATAATTTATACAATATTTATTAGAAATCAAAAACATATTAACAATTTATTTTCAATGGAAATACATTATTTTCAAAAATAGAACTATATTAGTGGAAAATGCAAATCTTCCCTAAAGCTACTTAAAAACTTCAAGTATGAAATTATCCAAATTTTACAATAAATATTGAAAAATTTTAAACTTTCAAATCATATTTCATTAAGTATAAGAGAAATAAATAAATATTCATTCAGATTTTTTAAAAAAAGACATATGAAGATTTCATTGATTTTGTAAAATGAAACTAAACTTTTTAGAAATGCTGATATATAATCTTTTTGTTTTGATTACAATCTAATGTGAACATTTAAAATTTATTTCAATAATAAGCAAAACTATCTTAACCTTTTTGGATTTCGCTATTTCTGATGCTTTTCTTTGTCTCACATATCAACATAAAATATATGATAACATGATTATTGCTTATCAGAAAAAATAAATTTGACTTCATTTGATAAATATTTTTGTTTACTACTGAAATAAATGATAAATGTTCATATTTTATTCCTGTAAATATTTAAAAAATGAGGATGTAATCAAAACACTTTACACATCATTTCTAAAAAGATTATTTTCAGTTTATAAATATATGATAAAATGATTATTACTTACTTGAAAATAATAAATTTGACTTCATTTGATTTTTTTTTTGTAAATATTAAAAAATGAGATCACAATCAAAACAAAGACTTCACATGTCATCGTTTCTAGAAAGATTATTTTCAGTTTATAAAATCAACAAAATATTGCTTAATTCTTATTATTTTTAAGCATCAAAATGAATACTTATTTATTTCTCTTATATCTAATGAATTATGTATTAAAAGTTTAAGGTTTTTTTTTTTATTTATTCCAAAATTGTGATTTTTTCTTACTCATAAATATCAAGTAAATTGTTTACATCATAGTTGGTCTTTAAATTTGCTTCTCACCATATTTATGTTACCTTCTAATATAACATTATATTTTTGAAAATAAAGTATTTTAAATCAAAATAAGCTATTAATAATTTATTTTTCTTGATATCTAATAAATATAGTGTAAATTATTTTTAAAAAATATCTAAAACCATAATAAATTCACAAATAAACATGTTTTTGTGTCATTGGAAACTTCAATCTCATAAAATGTCAAACATTTTACAGCATTGGCAGCAGGCAATAGCTAAACATGACAGGGCAGGGCTTATGTCTATTGTAAAAGTGGGAATTTTGAATTTTGTTAGTACAGAATTTTTGAGAAAAAAATTATTATAATAAAATATACCATTTTACATGCCTTTTAACATATAATACTTATGAAAATTTTTACCAGTAGGTGAATGGGCCAAAAGATGAAATAATTCACTTGAATCAATCGTTAGGTTAAATGAAGTCAAATTTATTATTTTCTGATAAGTAATAATGGTTTTATCTTAAATTCTATGTTGAATGTGAGAACAAACTGATGAATTATAAAAGGAACCCAAAAGAGATAAATAAACAGTACAATGAAATGATAAACAGTTTTGGATAAAGGATAAAGTTTTTTTAAAATTTAATAAAATTCCAATAAACTATAAAGTTAAAAGGCATTAGTAATACTACCTAAAATTGAGTGTTCAGCATTCAATATTTTTTCACCACAATACATAGTGGTGGTTTAAATATTATTTTGATTTATATGTGTCATTTAGAGCTTTCATATGATCAAAGTTCATAATTTACACTTATATTTCATAATTCTGCAGTTTTTATAAAATTATTTTTTTCATTATTGGGTTTTCGTATATGAGAGAAGTTAAATTTGTGATGATCAGTTTTTATATGTTTAAAAAATTTGTTTTGTCACATTTGGTTTTTCTTTTATAGGCTTTTTATAAGTGATGATGATTTCTTAAATTAGCATTCAATTAATTATATGCTACTAAAACCATTCTTGTGAAGTTGGTTTTAAAATTGGGTGGATCTAAATATATTAACCGGGTATAAGAAAGTTTTTCAACACATTAGAGAGGTTTAAACTCATTGTATTTGCAGAATTACTTTGACTTCTTCATAATTAGCATGAAAAAATATTAAGCATCAATAAGAAAGTGATAAATTGCTTTTTGTTCTGACACTATTTATATACAAGAGTAATGCTAATATTATTTAAATTCTTTATTTTTTTTGCAATTCCTTTTGTAACCCACTATTGGTGGTTTTGATTGCTCCAGCAGTCTTCTTCAGAACTATAACCAACACAATACAAATGTATGAATACAAATGGACATGATGTATATTTCTATTTGTATTCACATATTTGTATTGTGTTTGTTATAGTTCTGAAGAAGATTGCTGGAGCAATCGAAACCTATCAATAGTTGGTAGTAAAAGCATTGTAAAAGTAATAAAGAATGTAAATGATATTAATATTATATAGATTTGCAATATAATAATAAAGATAAAGTTACAAGAGTAATGTTAATTGCTAAACAAAGTCATTTTAACAAATATTTATTTTCATATCAAAGAAATCATAAGTTAAAATAAAATTCAGAATCACATATCAAATAACTAGTATAATTTTAAAATTAATTAGTTTCTTGGACAACCAATGTATAGCAATATAAATTTTTGTTTTGATTACTTTACCTTAAAGCAAATCACTAGATCTTGTAGGTTTTTACTTGGAATTTATTAATTAAAACTTGTTTAAATAAACCTAAACTTTATCTTTAGGATATTTTTTTTCCTTACAAGAAAATCATACTAAAAACTAAACTAAATTTTTTATATCAAATATATATATATTGTGCCAGACAAAAGATTTTTGTTTCATACATCCTGACCATGAGGGCGCCACTAGTTCGAAAACCGGAACTAGACATTTATTTTAAGGGTGGGCAGGATATGAATGTGCCGGACTAAACCCAGGAAGAGCAAAAGCTAATGAAGGTGGTTCAGACAATTGAGAAAACACTGAGACAAACGTCAGCCAAAATACTTATAAGAACTTTGTAAATTTATTAAACATAATAACAAAATAAACATGAAACTTGATATACATTTACTTAGCAGATCTTAACATTGAGTGTATGCAAGCAGAACTACGTTAAATACCCAGGCAGACACGTTCATTTCTTATCTATGACACAATAATGGCTTATATCTTCTTGCTAGCAGTTCAACCCAACCAATTCCCTTTTCCCTATAGAGATTTAGTAAGATGGATGTTTGTGGAGAATAACGGGACAGCGCAGACGAGCTTTTCTTAGTCCAGAAAAGAAATGTTGGAACCAAGAATGTCATAATTCTGCAAAACGCTCATGGACAAGTACATTGAAACGAGCCAAGGTTAGTCTCACACAAGAAAGAAACATGAATTATGCAATCTGAATTATAGCAAATAAATCTCTACCAAAAATAAATAAATCATATATCCTCACAATCGCTAGCCAAAGCCAAGTTTGATTTAGTTTACGCCGAAGCAAACAAACAAACAAAAATAAAAGAAAACTACTAAGGTCGGTCTGAGCATTTAACAAGGGTTAATCATAAAACTGAGAAATTATTAAGCACATAAAATATCACTTGCCCTACACTCTCGAACAAGCAACATTTTAAGATTGAAAATCTTGCTACTAAGATTGTACTGTAAAATAAACAAAAATACATTAATATTTAAATTGATAAATTACACATCGTAAATATAATTTCCTTTTAAGATTAAGCTGAGATCTGCAAGAGACTTAATTAGAGATTTAGCCCTGATTTTGACATGGAAAGGTAAGTTACCTCGAGATAATATTAAGTTCTGTTGTTCACACAAAGCTCGGTTTATGGAGTCCTCTACAACGGATGTCATTTACTACAGGTTCAGAAGTCTGGAGGCATTATCGGGATCCACTCTGGACTTGACAGTTAGGTCATGATGAAAGTCACAATTTGGAGCTCCGGCGGTTCATCTTTGGAAAGGCTCAGCTCATCATGTTGTGGAGATTCTTCATGGGTATATTACAGGCATGGCGTCAGAATGACTGCTATTATCGCGGCAAATAGAGTTATTGTCGGTCAATGGAAATTCAACTTGGTGATTCCCGTAGCACCAATATCAAAAAAAGAAATTTTAGTCACTTTCACAATGCAACAGTTCAATAACAGCTAAAATCTGGATCGATCCTCAATAAGAAGAAGGTGAGCAATAAAAACTGAATGAACAGTATAGTCTCTTTGAATCCTCCTCTCTAATCAAACAAAAAATAAATTACCCAGCTATTTATGTCCTTCGTTATCTCCCGCGCAATCTTAATTAGAAAACAATATCTTACAGGGCTTAATCTTACGAAAATGATTATTATTTTTTTTTATAAAAAAAAAATACAAAACTAAATCTCAGCTTTAAAATACATCAACATTAAATTTTTTTTTTTTTAGTTTAAATAAAATACATATAAGAGCACTAATTAAACCTTGTTTGCTTTTAATTATTTTAAAAGAAAACAAGCATCATAAAAAAAAATATTTTATACTAAAATCAACTTAGAATTAAAAAGATAAGATTTCAAAATAAATAAGTATGTGTGTTATTGCACATATAAAACTTGGGTTTTTTTTTTTTCCAATTTACATGATAGAACCCTTGAATCAGATAAAGTATCCAGTTCAATATATAACAAAAATAATAAATATAACGATAATAAACTATTATTACTATTTTTATTATGATTACAATTTTGTTATAATTAATGGACATTTTATTTATATTATAAACATGTAATAATATTAAAAATCGATGTCTGTATTTTTTTGAAGCAATATAAGTAATTTTATAATTAAATATTAATAAATATAGTACTCAAAAATTTTAAAAAGTACAAAAAATATAATCGTCATTTAGAAGCACTTTCGTCTATTCTCGTAATCTTTGTCAACTAATACTTTGAAAGGTTAATTTGTTAACACTTTTATCAGAATTAACAATTATCACATATATGTTAAATTTAGGCATATAACGTAGTTAGTGAACTTTTTCATTAAAATTATTTTAAAGTTAAGATTTAATAGGAGAGCAAGTTGTGGGGATAAACTTTACTAAAATAATTATTTACTTTAAGAAAAGTCAAAACATAATTCCAGAAAAATTCCCTGCTAAGATTAATTATTATAATGGCTATAGGTTAAAACAGGATCTGGGTTATATAAGAAATAAATTATTGGGCAATTAAAATCCACTAATATCTTCAAATTTATAAATATTTTCTTCAGATAAAATATTAATAAAAAAAAGCTTATTAATTGGTTGATAATGTATTGGAACTAATGCTGATATGCATGTCATCTTTTAAATTTAATTAAAGCAAATTTGAGTTTAGCATGCAGAAAGTTTGTTTAAAAGCGGAATTCAAATTTCTTGTGATATATATATATATATTGAACCGTTTTCGAATGTGTGAATTCGAAACACCGGTCTCTTAGGCAGAGAAGAACATACTCGGAGAGTATGTATGCCCAAACGATAGCTATAAAGTATATAACTAGCATTACATTTCCAGGACATAGCTTCTTCTCGGCTGTTAAGTTCAACACCACATCCAAATACTTTTATTTGTGTTTAATCACGGGCACCAGCTGTCTAGTCTAAAAGAATCGACAGCGCACTTTGAACAGTGGCCACTAACTCAATGCCTAAATCCATGACTAGCTCACCTATTTGTAATCACTAATAGATTATACTTAATTAGTGATTAAAAGAATTGATAAAAGAATTTGTTAAAAAGAATTGACCGACAAATAAAGTTTAATTTTAAAGATAATTTATTAACTAACATTTATTTACTAAATTTAAACATTTTATACTTCTAATAAAACACAAGCATATTTTAAATTAACATTCTAAATAGTTTAAATATTCTTGAATATTTTCATAACAGAACACTGGGAATTTATCTACTTTGACTAATAATATTGATATAAGGATCACACACATATTAACTCATGCACACACATAATAATGATAATAAAGAACTATATAGCATTTGAAATTTAATCACACACATCAATAGTTCATTTATGTATGATATAGAGTTCATATAATTAGACTCTTGAAAGATTCATACGAATTAATGTCATGCAATGGCTATTACAGTATAAACAAAATAAGCAAATGTTTTTACCTAGGCTTTTGAATGTTGACATAGAATTTTGTTCTTTGGAGGCTGCTTTCGGTGAAAATGTTTCCATTATGAATGCTTACCAGCTGGCTGGGACATTTCCTTGCTGAGTTTCCTGATTTTCACGATTATTACTATCGGAGACAATTAGATACTGATGGAGATTTTCTAAGATGTTAAGCTGACATTATTTCATGGGCAGATCTGCTGTTTTCTAGGACATCTGGGCTGGAGATAAACGTGCATTCCTAAGATCTTCTCAACACTGCATTTTGTTTGTTAACTGCTCAATTAATTTCTGAACTGCACTCACTCAATAAATTTGTGAACTGATTACTGTCCGATAAAAAAAAGTCTATTTATATCTGCAATGTGTTGTCGAAATATTCCCGGCAAAGATCTGTTGTCGAATTCCAGTGACAATCATTTGATAAACGTGTTTTGAAAGATTGCTTAATTAGCAATAGCCATGCACAAACGTTGTTTTATATCAATTAATAACCATTGCCGTGTTTTTTAATGATAATCTTCTTTAACTTTCATTTATTTATAATAACATTTATTCTATTTTTGACACTCGCACATATATACGCACATATATTAGTTTTAACATTATTTTTTCTTGAATGAAAAGAGATTGGTATGTTTTTCTTTAACGAAAGATTATTTTAATAATATAATTTTAGATAAAATTATATGTGCCTATATCAATATAGGTACAATATATATATATATATATATATATATATATATATATATATATATATATATTGTAACCTTCCTGTCGCACATCAGCCATAAAGTGCAATCCTTCCAGCTTCGTCTGCTACTGTCATTTGCATAATATAATTAAATAATAAAATATATTTATTTTATATCTCATGTTTCTAATTTTGATATATCTCAATCAAAAACACACACAAGTTAGGAAAGAGGGTTCATTTTACTGCCACTCAATGTGCTAATGCACCAGCATACATATAATACCTTAAAATTTATATTATAGTTTAGTTCATTTTTCTGGATACAATATTAAAATGATTTACATAGTGAAAAATACAACATTACAAGATCATTAATTGACTTAAGAATAAACTACAGTAATCAAACTGGACCCCCAGGCATTTGATCATTAATCACTCATTATACAATTTAAATAATTCTACTATTTTAAATCCCAAAAGTACGTGACAATTAGCCTATATGATTATAATGGTGGATCGATAATAAAATCAAAATACGTAATCAATAACAACTTTTATTGACCTGTAATGGCTAGAAATGGATTGAATTGGTGATTAGTGACCTGGAATGACAGATTGCACTGAAATTTATTTACACCAATATTTACATTTTATTTACAAATTAAATATACAACAACCAAAAAATAATAATTTGATATTAAAACAAAATGAAATATTAAATGTTTACTACTAAATGCTGGTACTTTCCAAGATACCTCCCCCCCCCAAATAATGTTATTAGTGAGCATTGCTTGAGTTCAAAAATAATAATAATAACATAATAAAATAATCAATGAGGATTGCCAATTCTTCAACAAGCTTTGTGATAAATGCTTAGCCAGAGCAAGCACTTAAATTTTATCTCTGTCAGGAACCCCCCTCCCCCGACCTCTGATCATGGTTTCATGCTTTGGCACTCCTCAGAGTTTCTAGAATAGGCTCAGACACTATATCTTCCCTATCACCTCTCTGAAGAGTGCCAAATCACAAAACAATGGTCAGATGTTTGGGGGGGGGAGTTCCTGACAGAGTTATTTTAAGTACTTACTCTGGCTAAGCATTTATCACAAAGCTTGTTGAGCAATTGGCAATCCTCATTGATTATATCTTACAAAATTAAGAGAATTGGGTCATGTGATCTATACTCTTATTTTAACATAATAATAAGTTTGATAATATAATACCTTATCATATGAATTATTCCATTTTAAGGATCAGTATTATTGACATGCTAATTAATTACAGCTACATATTTTTCATAAGTTTAAATAAATATGACTTTCATATCTAATTCCCTTTTTTACTGATTCAATAATTGCTCCACAAGATATTTATTTATGAGTTGAGATTTATCATTTTATTAAAGCATAAAACAAATAGCTACAAAGCCTTGAGGTTATTAGAACAAACAAATGACACTCTTGGTTTTAACAATTTCTTAGGTACATTACTTTACCTCTATTGGATTGGAGACTAGCTGGATCACACATATTCATTTAACCTGTAAGAATATAGCTCGCACACTTTCTATAAGTTATTCATGACTACAACTAATGAACAATAAACATTTACTCAACATTGGATCTCCACTCAGTGCACCAGGGTAACATTACTAACATATACCTCAAAGAAACACATCTACAATGATCAAAATAATATCAGTCTAGGGACATGTCTGAATATACTTGAGCTACATATCCAGGTGTCTATCAGCACCTATATTGATAAGAAAAATATTGTCTGAATATACTTGAAATAAATATCCAGGTGTCTATCAGCACCCATATGGATACAAAAAATATATAATAAAAGATCAACACATTCCCCAATGCATCATACAATCCAAGCCTATCCATTAAGATTATGATTACTTTATAAGATATTGTGTCAGGGATTTCTACGACCCTTTAAATACTAACAACCTCCTAATACAATAATAATAGTATAAGATGAAAACCAATGACATCCAACGAAAGATTCATAGCTGCAAAATCCTCATCAGTACCAATCATCAACCATAAATACCTAACCTTATTTAATGCTCACTTTCTAGATTCGCTAAGTTGTTGTTAATAATGATAACGATCAATTATAAATATGTGTTATCATGTACACATGGAATTTAATATAATTCCATATCAACCTATAATTATTTATATTCAAGTAGTAAAATATAAGCAAAAGGCACAAACTTGATATTCTTATTATTAAAACCCTTTTCACTTTAAACTCAGTATTGGTTAATTGTACTGTTGAAATATTTTAAAATTACGATATAAAATTAATAAACTAAAAATATAATACTGTTTAACATATTCTATAATAAATAATGATAATGAATTTCACCTTCATAATGTTTAACCCAATATTAAGATCATAATAATATTTAATACCTTTGAAAACTAATGATGATGAATTTCGATCACTAATGACCATCATCCATCCCCTTTTAGATTAAATATTACATTATATTACCTTCATTTTAATCAGTAAGCAATAATTAACTTAACATGTAATATAACAAACATATGTATAATTATTGAACATATAATATTAAAAAAAAATATAAAATAAACCACACCCACTCTTTAAATCTTTTTACCATTTTGGGCAAGATATCTAAAATAATATTCAATGTTTAGCGTTTACAGTTCAAATATTATTAAGTTCTTGCTTTCCATTTCTATCTTCTCACTGCATAATAAATATTCATAGGAAAAGCTTAGATATCCAAATATCTGCAGTTAATTATCCATAATTTACCTAATACAAACATCACTTCACATATCTCCGATATCAGAACAACTACTAATATATTCTCCTGATTGTCGAGTCTTCTTTTTATGATAACATTATAAGTAAATACAGTTCAATTCTTTATCTTTCATAAAATATTTAATTTCATTTCCATTAAAATGACATTCTAGAATAAATTATTCAAGTTGTACATAAATCCAAATAAGCTTTAAAATTAAAAGTATTATTTATCATTTAACGAATGGTTTTATTTTAGTAGTAAGAATATCCAAAGTGTAATAAATAACTTCACAATTTCACTACTAGCTGGAAATTTAGACTTAATTATAAGCATTATTAATATCCAGGTAAGCTTCAATCAATTCTCTAATTAATCAATAAATGACTTTATACAAGCAGTAAAGATGTTTCAAGCAATATATAATTTAGAAACTTTACTGACAGCATTAAATTTATAATTAAATAAGCATTATCCATATTTGAAGTAGTTTTAATAATATTATCAAAATCGCACGTTTCTTTATTTTTGCTATAATATCCTATAAATACAATTTATCCAAACCACTTCAAACACTTTTTAGGAAAACTCTTTATTTGTACATATATATACACCTACGATTTTTTTTTATTTAGAAGATCAAAATAAACTTGCTCTGAAGAAGACTGCAGGTCAGTCAAAACGTAGGTGTATATATATGTACAAATAAAAGAGTTTTGCTAAAAAGTATTTGAAGCGGTTTGAATAAATTGTATTTATAGTTTTAATAATGTCATAAACCAAAGAATAATGAATTTCTCCAAGTAGCCAGAAGGTCTGAAGTATTAAATATAAAAGAATATTATTTAGTCAGTAATATTTCTTTTGATCTTATCCACATTTTAAAATTAAAATAGACCTTCAACTTGCTTATTCAGTTTGCTTCTCTTTTACTTTAATTTGCATAACATTGTTTAATCTTGCAATCCATTATTTAATAATGATGAATATTGTTTCTCCCAGTTTAAGATTGAAAAGTCAGAGCAAATGTTTCTTCCAGACGGAAATTTGAATTTAAAAAGAATGGGGAAGTATGGAGATGTTTATTATATCTATAAAGATATTACATAAGGGACAGAGAAAGGTGAATAACTCCGTGTATGAAATTTAAAAAATCAGATATATTAATCTTTAACTGAGGTTTAAAGTTTATATCTGTGCTAGAGATAATCTTTAGTTTCGAAAATGATTAGTAATAATCATTAGTGTATTTATCAGAAATGGTTGGCGTCAAAGCTGTGAGTGGAGGAAGTTTGATAATGGTAAATGAAAATGTAACAATATACTATAGATAAATACTTTGCATATAATAAAGATATATATGAGAGATAGTGACCTGGGCCAACTGATCAGTGCTGGTTAACACGAAATGCATTTTGGGGGGCATTTGTCTTTTATTATATCTTTATTTATATGAATTTAAAAAGAATGGGGAAGTATGGAGGTGTTTATTATATCTATAAAAAAATTTCAACTTTTACGTATCCATAATCTTTTAGCATACTCTAATTTTAAATATATATAAATTGATATCATAAATTCGTTTTTTTTTTTAAATACTTTAAAGTAGTTTTCATTTTATTTCTTAACTTTTCTTTGTTTCTTGACGTCTTGTATTGAGCCAAACTTCTTCCAACCACACACACAAAAAAACTTATCTTCATTTGCATATTTATTATGACACATCTGAAAACTGATACAATAATAATAATAAAGATATATAGTTGGAAGAATTTACAACTGATCACTTAATAAAACTGAATTAGCACTTGTACATTTAACAATGCATATTTTATTTTTATTTTGTTAACAAAATCAATATAAAATAACCAAATCTAAATAAATTATTTTAATTAAATATAAGAAGTAATAAAAACGTAATTAAGGAAATGATTAATCTCAATTGCACAAATTAACCACACCTTTATTCATGTCATACTGAAACATCAATCATTATAAACTATTTATAATATTCAAATAATATATGATAAATTGAATAAAAAATATAAATAACATATTTTGAAACTATGTATGTAGTAAAAAAAATATATATATCGGGTATGCCCTACAATAGTATATTAATATAATTTATTTCAATCTTTTAAAAATTAAATTTTTTTCAAAGCATCACCAATGACAATCGATCTATTCTACTGGGAGTTGGGTAATAAGGTTATATATATATAAGGTCTAAATGTGATTCTAAATTAAATTATGTTTTCTTTAACCATGAGTAAACTGTTGGACATGAGTTTTATCCTCAGAAAAGTTATGTTGTATATAGTGAGACAAATGACAAGAAGAAGGTGAAACAAGTGTAGTTTATTGCTAAGGCAAAAAACATTAATCAGAGACTTTTTAGCATTGCACTGAGCATGCTCTGAAATTTCAACCATCATCTTTAGGTAGTTTGGTAGCCATGAGTCTGGTATACAGTACCAAAAATGTTCTCAGCTATGATATTTATTGTTACATTTGGTTCTCTGTTTAATGCACATGTATATACATATGACATGATCACCATCTCATACTAGCATATAATTGTTGTAAACAAAGGCAAGACTCTCTATACAGTAGTGCCACCCTGTGCTAACCAGAGTAATCAATAGATGCCAGAAGGCTTGTGCATAAAATCCCCAAACTAGTTTCGGGTTGTGGCCATCACCAGTGAGGAGCATTAGATCCTAAGATCTCAGTGCAGTGCTCTCAGATCCAAGGTTCCTCACTGATGATGGCCACAAGCTAGAAACTAGTTTGGGGATATTGGATGAGTAGGCACTAGAAAGGGATTTTATGCACAAGCCTTCTGGCATCTATTGATTACTCTTGTTAGCACAGGGTGGTACTACTGTATGGAGAGTCTTGCCTTTGTTTATATACATATGGTTATTATTTACAATTTTAAAGACAGAGTTGTTTGATTTATTTCTTGTATATTTTGAAAATTACAAAAAAAGTGTCAAATTCACCAAAATAATTTCTTCAGTTTTAGATAGGGAAATTGGGAAGGGGGGGGGGCATAATACTGTCATAATCTTCAAGTTACAATGTAAACATTAATAGATATTTTTTCCGAAATTAAAGCAATATATTTTTCAAAATATGATTTGTCAAAAATTAATAATTGATATAAAATATTTATAATGAATGCTTTTATTTGCTGTTACTGTGGACTAAAAAGCTAGAAAATAATCATTTCTTTAATTACAATTGGGGTTTTTATATTTAACTTGAAATAAAAGTGGAGGGTTCCAAAAATTATTAAATCAATCTCTTGTTATAAAAAATAGGATTGATTTAATCAATTTCGGAATTCCTCTTCCACTATTATTTCAAATATAAAATCCACAATTGTGGCTGAGGAAACAATTTTGCTATGGTTATGATATCATGCATTGTTTTGATTATGATATCATGCATTGCTATGATTATGGTATTATGCATTGCTATGATTATAAGTATCATGAATTGCTATGATTATATCAGCATTGCTATGATTCTATCATGCATTGTATTGATTATGATATTATGCATAATTATGATTATGGTATCATGCATTGCTTTATGGTATCATGCATTGCTATGATTATGATATCATGCATTTCTATGATTATGATATCAATACAAAGATATTGAAAGCATGCTTAGTGTATTAAATTCAAAGTTTTTCACTGTTAAGCTTTTCCTACTTTGCATTGCCAAATGCTTAATATATCTTTTATTTTTAAATTTTAAATGATGAATAAAATACTTTTTAATGTAATATTTAAAAAAAATTTATATATACATTACCCTTTCTCATTTATTACTGAAAACTTATCAAACTGATATCAATGTATTTGAAATTTTATCTGCCCACCCCTCCAGAATAAAGAAACTATGGATGTATCTAAAATATTTTATCATATTGAATTGTTATTGATTTATAACAAATGTTTTAATTTTGAATAAATTCTATTGGCTATAAGTATATTAATCTTTTTGTACTATGCTAGCATTTGGACAGATTTTCTTGTTCTCATTTACTTTAAACTTTCAACTTTCACTTTAATATTAAACCATTATTATTTATCAGAATGTAATAAATTTGATATTATTTGATATTTTTGTTTAGAAATTAAATAAATTTTAAAAAATCACATTTTATTTTTGGAATTATTTTAAAAATTAGATTTTAATCAAAACAAAGTGCTAATTCATCATCAAATTTCAGGTGGAGCAAATTCAATTTGCAAAATGAATGAAATCTTCTTTGATGTTTATTGTAAAAATCTGAACAAATTATTTTAAATATCTAATAAATATAACAACTTATGCTTTAAAAGTTTAATTTTTTTTGTAATTTTTACAATATCACTAAACAGTATAACAGTCTGTTTAGTATTGACATTTTTAGACAGTTGTATCTTCCATATCTGTAATCTCTATGGTAACAATATTCAGAAGAATATATTCTTTTATATTTACAAAATAAAACATTTCTGTAAAAAATAATTATGTAATATATATATATGTATGATTTACAATAATTATTACCCAATTATTATACTAAAATGATCATAAACTTTCCAAAAAATCTAGTTATTAGACCATAGTAATATTTTCTTGAAGTAATCTTGCAATGTTTGAGATTGCCAAACACATAATAGGCACACATCACTACATACTTTGAAGACATGCTTATTTGATTATCCTGACATCTTTTGATTTTTTTTTAAATTAAAATATTAGAAAAAATATATACATAAATTTTAAGCTGTAAAAAAAAAGTTTATGAAGATTTCTCAGCAGAGGGTGAAAAATGCAAATACAATTTCTTGAATTCTGTCTGGAGAAAGTGTTGTAATTAACAAGGCAATGGTTAAATCTCAATTTAAAAATTTTACTTAAATAAACAAATCAACAAACAAACAAACAATCACAGATTTTAATTTAAATAATTGCATTTGAAAAAAAAATAAAAATAAGAATTAATTTATAGTATTTATGCTTTTGAAAATTAATATTTTTAATATTACTGTGAAGTTGAGTTCCATTGTGTATGTGCAGTATAAATAAGCCGTAAAGTAAATTAGAATCACTTTTTTTACATAATCCACAAGCAATTAAATATATATTTTCTATATGTTATAAGTCATACTTTTCTTTTTATATTTAAAACTGCATAATAATTTACTTTCAATTTCATAAGTTCTGAAAATATTACTTCTTGTAAATCAAAACATTTCATGTTGTTGATTTAGAAATAATACACAGTGATTTAAATGTGAAAATGTTTAAAAGCTTTACACTCTTAAGTCAAAATGCTTCAGACTGGCTTATTTATGTAAAAATTTAATTAAAGAAGAAGGTGGAAACATCTTTATCTTATAAAATCTCTATCTTGTGTTGTGACTTGAGAATTACCTATACAGTCATCATTACATCTTATTGGCTGTTACATAAGCATTATAAATGTGCATGCAAGAAGGTTTCAACCTTTCACTTTAATAATAATTGAATGTAAATTCTAAACCAACTGTAAATAAAATGTACACACAATTCTCATGTATAAATCTCATTTAGAGCTCTTGCAATGTTGGTTAAGTCTTTGTCACACATATTTAAATTATTTTTATGTATTGTTATTGTAGGAATCTTTACACATCAATATCTATGCATTTAAATAAATGTTTTTATAATTTTTTATTTGATGTCATTACCAATATGACCATCCACAAATTGACATTTTTATTCAAATAAATTTAAAAAAGATGAAATGAAATTGTGGATTATTTGAAAATGTTAGTAAAATAAAATAAAAGATTGAAAAAGCATTGCATTCAAGTGCAAAAAGGAGATTTTAAATTTTTTGAAAATAATGATAGAATCATTAAAAAAAAGATAAAGATTGACTTATGGTCAACCTGGATGTGACAAGAATGTCGGCATCAGTATGGGCTTTGAGTGTTCCATCATCATATTTTCAATAGGATGGACGGCTGAAGAGTTGGAAGGTGAAGTGGATTGAAGCCTATCCATTAAAGTTTGAAGATTGGCTATCTTAATATAAATCTGAGCACTTATTGTATATATATGTGTAGGGATGATAATCTTGACCAACTGACGAGTGCTGGTTTAGCACGTAATGCGAATATTGGTGATTATTTATTTTTTGGACATATATGTGGTCAAGGATATCAGGGGTATGAAATAATGTGGAGAGTTGAGGGTCGTGTGAAATTCTGAGCTCAAAATACCTGATATATAGTCAAGCGTTGGTGGCCTAAGGATTAGCATCGCTGCTTTCCAAGCAGCTGGCCCGGGTTCGTTTCCCGGTCAAGGCATTTGACATATGAAAAAAAAAAACCCTATATATTACATTGTTTGAACAGATATATCTATAGCCTGTATGTTAGATATTAAATTCTTAAGTAATATTAAATCTAAAAATTGGGATTTATAAAAAAATACAGTAGAAAGTCTATGATCCAATTCTTTTGAGGGTAGCTATATATGTGTGTGTGCGTGCGCGCGCGCGTTTAAATTTTTATAAATTAATAGGTTATTTACTTGATTAAAAAGATTAAATAATTAAGGGAAGGGAAATGATTATATAATTTTTATTTTGTTCTCTTTTTTTTCTTTTCAATGTAAAAAAAAAAAAGCTTTTCGTACTTTTAGCACAACTTTTATTGATCCATTTTCAATTTTATAGTCATACATATGGTGTTATAGTAGATGAATATCTTTAGTTTTTATCTCAAAATTAGTTTCACTTCATCTCATACAACTGCTCTCTAATTTTCTACCAAATAGACTGCTGCTTACAATACATTTTTTTTCTTTTCTTGATTTAATGAAGTGGAATCCATTCATCTTTCCTTTTTTTAAATATATCATATTAAAACAAAAAAAAAATCATTCACTGACTTCTGAAAATGTTTAATTAAAATAATTTTACGCAGACAAATAGATTACTCTTTTTAAAAGAATAGTAGTGTGACACATATTTGCAATTGTAAATTTAGAAAAGTACACCGATATGAAACAGATGACCTGTTATTAAAAGTAAAATTTATAACGATTTTTTTAATCGCACATTTCAATTAAATAACAAATTTAATTCCTGAAATATAAATGCAAACATAGAATAGAAATTACTTTCAAAACAATAACTTTTTTTTTAGTTAAAATATTTCTGTTTTAAGTTTATATATATACTGGCGCAGTTGGTAGAAGGTTAGACCTGAGATCGGGGTTTCAGGATGGATTCTAGTGCTTAAAAATGTTATATATAATGCATTATTAGCGTATTGCTCTTCATTGTTTAAGACCATAGACTTAATTTCGTGCCAGATAAAGCATATTTTTCAGATTCTAATAATGCTTAATGTTTTTCTACCATGAAGTTACTTTATAGCTAATTAATCAATTTATCTAATATTGGCAAACCGGATAAAAAGTGCCTTCTCTTTTGTTGTTTCTACATGAACTACTTAGATACTTTTACATTTTATCTACTATATCTTTCATCAAAATAAGGTCTTTCCAAATTTAACCCAGTTTCTCTGACTCATTCTTTTTATGTCCACATCATTCTAACATACTTTCTTATCCATCCATTTCACACATGGCATTCTTCTAGGTCTTTTACAATTTTTTTATGGTATTCAGCTTAAAACATCCATTTTCCAACTATTGTCATTTTCTCTATCAATATGACCAATTCAACTCATTTTATTTTTGTAATTATCTTTTAATAATGTAAGAAATACTTATTTATTTTCTCACACATTTATTTTACTTTTGATCAAACCTTGATACTCTCAAAATATATGAATTCAGAATTTACTGTCTCTCAGAAATCTTTGCATTGTTCTTATGTTAAGAAATCAAGGATTAAATCCATAAGTAAATATTTATTAAAAAGCTTTCTCATGTTCATAGGTATTTTATGCACTCCACACAAACGTACTTCTATAAGTAATCTTATTTATACTTTTTATTTTTATTAATAATCTGATTAAGATATTTATAATTGTTAACTTCTTTTAATTCATTATTATATCAATTTATATAGTCTCATTTTCTATAAATTAATTGGACATTACTTTAATCTTTTGTAGTAATTATTTTTAGATCAATTTTTTTTTTGTAATACTTTCTGAAAGTTTAAAGCATCATCATCACTACCACCATCATCATCATCGTCATCATCATCCTTATTATTATCATTATTATTATTGTTTTTTGTTTATTGTGTATTTCTGTTAAAGTGTAAATGTTGAAATGCACATAATAAATAGATATTGAATTGAATTATTATTATTATTATTATTATTATTATTATTATTATTATTATTATTATTATTATTATTATTATTATTATTATTATTATTATTATTATTATTATTATTATTATTATTATTATTATTATTATTATTATTATTATTATTATTATTATTATATTAATGCTTTTTGTAATTGGTCCATGTCAATAATATGCAAAACATAAAAAAAATGCAATTCGGTATCTTATACAAAGAAAACAACAGTTAGTAATGGTCAATATTGAGTTAATGGAAACAGAATTGTCATAACTTTTAAACAGAAAGATCTGGCTATTATTTTCACAAGGGATTATACATTTAATGATCATATTTAAACAGTGGTCAATAAATTTCTTAAAATTATGGGCATGATTTTGAGATCAAATATTCAATTTAAATTAGAAATATATAGGTTACTATTTGATACAATAATTATACCTGTTCTGCATTATGGTTCTATTGTTTGGAATCCATACAATGAAACAAATATAAGTAAATTACAAAAAATATAAGACAAATGTTTTAAATATATTTATAAAAATAAAATGTATACTAAGAAGGTAAACAGTATGTATAATAAAAGACTGTTAGTAGACAGATCATTTGAATTTAACTTAGTGCATGGAATTGTATCCTTAGAATATGTAATTACAAAAATTTCAAGTAGGATTCCAACTTATAATTCTAGATGTCATGATTTGTTTTATTTACCTATGTTGAGACATTCCATTAATTCATCATTGCATAGATTGCAACTGGAATATAATAAAAAGTTTTCATATATTGATATTTTATCTTTAAACTATACAGAATTCAAGGACAAAATAAATTCAATCTTACATTGATATTATTAATGTAAATAGTATTTTAAACATGTCTGTATGTGCTACTTTGTAATTTTATAATAAAGACATGTACTACTTCATAAATGCTTGTGGCTTTGTTTGAGCTGTTTATTTATGAATAAACTGAATTGAATTATTATTATTATTATTATTATTATTATTATTATTATTATTATTATTATTATTATTATTATTATTATTATTATTATTATTATTATTATTATTATTATTATTATTATTATTATTATTATTATTATTATTATTATTATTATTATTATTATTATTATTATTATTATTATTATTGTTGTTGTTGTTGTTGTTGTTGTTGTTGTTATTATTATTATTATTATGTTTCAAAAGGCCTTTATTGTCTCAAAAGAATTACAAATTTTGCATTTACATAGTTTGTCTACATATAATATCCTGGATTGTCCATTATCATTTGAACGCCATTAGCAAATCAATTACTTATAACAGAAGGGAAAAAATTGTTGCTAAATTGTCCTTGTATTATTATTATTATTATTATTATTATTATTATTATTATTATTATTATTATTATTATTATTATTATTATTATCATCATCATCATCATCATCATCATCATCATTATTATTATTATTATTATTATTATGTTTCAATAAAGGCTTTATTGACCTCAATTGTTTATACAAGTTTACATCTAGAAAATTTCAAATTTAGCATGCAATGAATAATATTAGGGTAAACATATATAAATGAATTTAGTGGTTACACTTTGTGGTTAATGGACTATAACAATATAAAAATAAAAAAGGTAAAAATAATCAGAGTTTTAAAGTTTGATGAGCTTATTTAGTTTTGTCTGCATGTCACTTTAAATGTTAGTTGTATGAGAGTTTTCTTTGCAGCATTCACAACATTGATGGTTGTTTTAACAATGATCATGTTTCTGCATATAAGTGGGGGTCCGTTATTATTTTATCTCTATTTTGAATGTGTAGCAGTTTGTTGCTAAATGTAGCTGGGTGTCATCTGGTGTTATTGCCAATTAAGAAAGTACATCGGGTGCACCAGTACGCATATAAAACAAATGTGGCTGTCCTAATGCTAGGTATTGATCTTCCCTGAAAAGCAGCCATTATGTGATTAATGATTGTACCCAGTTTTCTGTAGGTGTTACACATTATCTGTCATATTTGGTTAAGTGCTACACATTGATAAATAAAGTGGTCCAGTGTCTCTTCTGCTCGATGGCAGAGTCTACAGAAGGAGTCAATAGATATGTACATTCTTTTATGATAAAAAAAGTGGGTTGTTGGCAAGGCAATGAGATTGATTTTTATGATAAAATCAAAGTATTTGGGCTCTAGAGCCCATTTTTTATATTCCTTGAGTAGTCTCTTGTTAATTCCTAGCATAGGTTGTATAACATTAGTATCTGCTTCTCTGTTTATTAAATGATAAATATCCCAGTATGAATACTTATGCAAATACTGTTCTGGAATCTTGTCTGTGGTTTTGCATTGGTATATAATGTTAGCGAAAAAAGAACCTTTTGGAGGTGGTCTATCTGTTGGAGTAACTTCTAGCAAGTGGTTAATTTTTGGGTATTTGCAAGTATTGTGATTATTGAGGTCCTTAACTTTTGTAGATAAAAAATATTGATGTTGTGCAAGCCAAGCCCAATTTTTATTAGGGGTTGGCTAAGTTTTTTTGTGGAAATTGCTACTGTTTTTCTCGCCCAAAGTAGTTTTTATATATGGTTTTAATTTTTGAAATGAACACCTTTGAGAATGGAAATAACCGGTACATAGTATGTTATTTTGGTTGTGATAAGCTGGTTAATTAACTGTACTTTGGAATATAGTGAAAGATATGCTTTGGACAAGGAGTTTATAATTTTTGTGGCTTCTTCTTTAAGTTTATTTTGGATATGGCATCTCATTCCTGTAATTCCCATGTGAAATGGGAACCCAAGGAAAGCATTTGATTTTGATTTGTAAATTGATGTACATGGTTTACCAGTGTATAGTGACCAGGCTGTGGTTTTTGCTGGGTTAAATGTTAATTCATATTTTTGCGAATATTCTTGCAATATCTTTTGGAGTTGCAGTATTTGTAACATTATCCATATAGGCAATGCATGTAGTGCACTGTGTTGTGTCTGGTATCTCGATCCCAGTAAATGCATTTTGTATGCTTTTAATAAGGGGATTGATGTAAAATATAAACAATAGTGAACTAAGAGGGGATCCTTGGGATATAGATTTTGTGGGTGTGAAAGATGGTGAGTTTCTTCCATTTAAAGTTATATGGATCTCTCTGTTCAGAAGCAGGTTTGCAATTATATATAGGTGTGTTCTAGGAATTTCTGTGTCTTTTAGCATTTTCAAAAGTGTATATATATTGACTGAGTCAAATGCAGCTTCTATATCAAGCTGCACAGCAATGGGTCTGTATTTTTTCCACTGTTTTACTGTGGCTAGAATTGTTTTGAAGAATAAGGCTGCTTCTGTTGTTGAAGAGGTTTGCATATTGTGCTTCGGAGAAAAATGCATTATATAAGGTTCAATTTCATCTTTAATAATTTTCTCCATAATTTAGATCAGCAAAGATCCCATAGATATTGGCCTGAGGTCTGTAATAGGTGGGATAATTGCTTTCTTTTTATTATAGGGTACTATGGCTATTCGATAGACATTCCCCATGGGTTAAATTTGTTGTGCTAGATGGTTTGCTAACTGACACAAATATTCTGTTGTGAATTTACTTAGATGCTTTAATACAAACAATGGGACTCCAGGACTACCTGGGTGGCAAGCATTTCGAATAGTATTCAGTTTTGTTGTGAATAGATCTTTTGTGAATGGGTTTTTTGTCTCTGGTGGGCCAAACAGATTATGTGGTATTTTATACGGTTGTTTTTCTTGTAATTTCTCCTTAAAATATTCAAAAATTGGCATAATCATATTGTGTCCTCTATATGTTCCACTATTTGTATATAGTGCCATTGGCACTTTTACATCTGGTTGGCTCCCCAGTGCCCATCTTATATAATCTTTTGTCCAAGTGTGTGGCCTGGTTAGGCATACCTTGCTTTTCTTTATCTTCAGATAGCTTTTGAGTTCATCACATGCTTTATTGTATGCATGTGTAAGCTTGAATATATACTGCTGGGTGCAGTGTGATGGGTTAATCATGATTATTGTCTGGTGCAGCTGATCTGCCAGAGACAATAGTCTTGATGGTGGGGGTTGTTTTTTTGTTATATGGTTGATGTTAAAGGACAACATTCCCATAAATGCTAGATATTTCTGAACCGGGTTTAAAGTCATATCTTTGATTTTGTTTAGCATTATGTACGTTTCAGAGAACAGAAATTCAGGGGTTGTTTCTGGGAGTAAAACTCTTATTGTTCTTGTAAGTGGAAAGGGTGATATTTGAATTTGGGTGCAGTCAATTGTGACTATTTGAGCTGAGTGATTGGAAAAAGTTGAGGGAGTTAGTTTTATTTCAATAAGGTGGTGAAGCATTGGAGAATAAAAGCTCAGATCAATAAGTGAAGGGAAGCAATTATTGTGGAAAGAGATGGCATCATCTGGCAAAAAACCTTGGCCACTTATTAGTGGTATGTTTATTCTGTGAAGCCAACGTTGGGTAAATTCCTGATATTTTAAATTAAAATCTCCAATTAACTTGGTTGGGTTTGAAGTTGTAGCTAACATTGAATTAATGTTTGCAATTATGGTATCTATTTTTTTATCCTGTAAAGGCATATATACAAAAACCAGATTTATTGTCATGCTTTTTTGGTTGAAGGTTGCAATTAATAAGTTCATGTCAATGTGAATTATTTTGAACGTTGTGAATGGGCAATTTCTAGCAATTATGAGTCCAGTGCCCAGTGAGAGTTTTTTTTATTTTTTTTTATTATTATTATTATTATTATTATTATTATTATTATTATTATTATTATTATTATTATTATTATTATTATTATTATTATTATTATTATTATTATTATTATTATTATTATTATTATTATTATTATTATTATTATTATTATTATTATTATTATTATTATTATTATTATTATTATTATTATTATTATTATTATTATTATTATTATTATTATTATTATTATTATTATTATTATTATTATTATTATTATTATTATTATTATTATTATTATTATTATTATTATGTTGTTGTTGTTGTTGTTTCAAAAAGGGAACTTTATTCAATCTAGAAAACAGGTTACATTAATAATTTTTATATACATGCATTTACACTGATATTTCCAAGGATTGTATATATTGTGTTTAAGTTCTTTCCAAGTTCTTACATATATATACCTGGTGAGCGATGTATTGTTTATCCTAAGTTATCATTTATTGATTCATGGATTTTTTGCTGTCCATTTTTTTGTTTGCTTTTTTAAGTCTATTGTTGAGGAAAGGCAGATCTATTAGAGATTTGACCTTTGTTTTACAAGTGACCAAGTAGCTGCAAAAATGTCTGGGTGTGCTATTTTATTGTCTCTGGTTTTTAATTGTGCTAACTTGTTGTGAAAAGTTGATGGATGCCACCTTGTATTGTTGCCAAATGCAAATGTGCATCGCGTGCACCAAAATGCATAAAGTACGAAGGTTGCTGCTCGGATTGTTGGGGTGGATGTTCTGCAGAATGGACTGATAATATCTTGCAGGGAGATGTTTGATTTTCTGTATATATTTGTTATTTCATGCCGAATATTGTTTAATGCTGGGCAGTTGTAAAACAGATGTTGTTGAGTTTCTTCTGCTTGGTGGCATAGCGTGTAGAAGGGGTCTATTGGCAAAGCATATAGATTTAGTTTCAGGAGGAAATCAAAGAATTTGGGCTCCATGGACCATTTTTTAAAATTTTTGAGCAGCTGTCAGTTGTTTATTCTGAGCATCTGTGTATATCTGATGTATATCCTGGGTATATCATTGCATATATCTGCCAATATGAATATTTTGTTGTTGTTTGCAGTGATATTTGAGTATGTGTGATTCTGAAATGGTTTATAACTGATGATAGATAGCAATGTGAAGGTGGAGGTTTGTCTGTGGGTATTATTTGTATTAGATACTGGAGTTCTGGAAAATGTCTGAGGGTGGCTATTATCAGGTTTGCGGTCTTTTGTATTTGAAAAATATCTATTTTATGCAGCCCCAAACCATTGTGTATTGCTGGTCGATTAAGGTGTTTTGCAGATATTGACACTGTCTTTCTATTCCATAGAAGTTTATTGCAATATGAAGAGATTTTTGATGTAAAAGCTTTTGACAATTGAATTATGGTTGGAATAATAGATAATCTTGGTGATCACCAGCTGATTGAACAACTGCACTTTAGCATATATTGAGAGGTATGCTTTTGATAGTGAGGCAGTGATCCATTCTGCTTCATCTTTTAACTTGTTCTGGATTTTTTGCCTCATTGTGTTTGTTCCCATGTAGAAAGGAAAGCTGAGGAAAGGAGATGGTTTGTCTTGAAAAATTTGCATGCATGGCTTACTGGTGTATAGAGACCAAGCAGCAGTCTTGTTTTGATTAAATTTTAGATGGTGTGTTGCTTGAAAGTCTTGCAGTATTTTCTGTAGTATTGGTATCTGTTTTCTTGATGGTAGGAAGACTGTGATGTCATCCATATATGCAATGCAGGCTATATGTTGTGAAAAAGTAAATAACAGTGAGCTGAGTTGTGAGCCTTGGGATATGGATTGTGTGGGAATGAATGACGGAGAATTTTTGCCATTGAGTGTGATATGTATTTCTCTGCTAAGTATTAGGTTTGTGAGCAGGTACAGATGAGTTCATGGAATTGTGGTGTCAGCTAGCATATTGATTAATGTATTGATGTCGACCGAGTCAAAAGCCGCTTCTATATCAAGTTGAACTGCAACTGGTGCATACTTCTTTCTGTCCCATACTGAGTTAATAACTGTTTTAAATATCATTGCAGCCTGTGCAGTTGATGATTGCTTCCTTGCAAACTGGCTGTGTGAAATTAGTGGTAGAATATGTGTCTCTAGGCAGTCTTTGAGTACTTTTTCAGTTATTTTAATCTAAAGTGGCCCCATTGAGATTGGTCGTAGGTTGGATAGTGTTGATATGTGGACTTTTTTTTTGTTGAAGGGGACTATTGCTATTGGATATAAACCTTGGATATCGTGCAACTTTTGTGATAGATGATTTGCAAAGTCACATAAATATTGGCTAGTGAACTGGCTGAAATGTGCAAGGACAAATTTGGGTATTCCATGTGCTCCTCGGTGACATGCATTAGGTACTGTTGCTAGTTTAGTAGCAAATTCTGTGATGTTGTATGGGGTATTTGTTTCTGGTTTTCCAAAGACATTAGAATTATATTTGACCAGGTAGTATGCTTGCAGCTTTTGTTTGAAAAGCTGATAGATTGGTTTTAACATATTATCTTCTGCATATGTGAGTCCTTGCTCTGTGAGTGCCATTGGTACTCTGACAGTGGATGGGTAGCCAAGGCTCAGCGAATGTATTTTCTTGTTCATGTGTGTTGTTGGCCGAGGCAGACTTTACTCTTTTTTATTGCTAGGTAGTTTTTCAGATGGTTACAGATATTATTGTATGTTTGGTAAGCCTGCGTATATGTTGTTGACTGGTGCATGTTGGGTTTATCATTTGTAATCCGCTTATGTATTTTATCAGCCAGAGCTAGCAGTCTTGAGGGTGGGGGGGATTTGCGTGTAATGTGATCTATATTAAATGATAAAATGTTTATGAATGCTAAGTATCTTTGAATGGGATTAAGTTACATATTTTTGATTTTGTAAAGCATTATATATGTTTCTGAAAAATAAATTCTGGGGTAGAAGTTGGAAGTAGAATTCTGATTGTTTTACCATGTGTAAGTGCAGTTGTTTGGATTTCTGTCAGATTAATTAGTGTGGTTTGTGAAGAGTGATCAGAGAAAGGCGATGGGTTGATGTTTAGGCTGATTTGATGGTGTAGCATAGGTGAATAAAAGCACAGATCAAAACCCTCTGCACTCATAAGTGGAATTGATATTTGATGCAGCCACTTTAAAATGAACTCTTGATATTTCATGTTGAAATCCCCCATTAGTATGGTTGGATGTGAATTAGAGCCAAGTAAGGAGTTTATGTTTAATATAATATTTGAGACAATTGTATGACCCGGTGGAATATACACAAATATAATGTTTAGTGTGATGATTTGATGACTAAAAGTTATTATTAGTAAATTTGCATCTATATATGTGATTTTGAATGAGTCAAATGGACAACTTTGTGTTATGAGCAGTCCAGTACCCCCTGAGGGAGATGATGTGTTTCTGCAGCATGCACAGTAGCTTTCTCTACTTAGATGTACTGAGGGGTCAATTTGTGAGCCACTATATATTTTAGTTTCTAGAAGTCCTAGTATATGAGGTTATATAATCTTTATCCATTGTTGTGGCTGATGTATTTTGTTGACTGAGTTGAGCCCTCTGATATTAAATGCTGTTATTTTTAGCTTCATTATCGTGATTGGCTGCGAGTTGGTTTCACAGTGCGTTGAAGTTTGCGTGAAGCTTTTGCATATTCTCTAGTGTTTTGTGAGCAGTTACTAGTGGTTTGATTACTATCCTGCTCCATAGGTATTAAGTTCTCTGCCAAGTGTTCAATCATTTCTGATAGAGTATTGTTTTCATCTGTTTTGGCTCTTTTCGATTTATTTCTCCTTGGCCGACCAGATTTTTGGACTTCTGTTGGTGTTGTTTCTATGGAAGGGTGGCATGGGGTTAGTGACTCTAGAATATCTGCAGATGTTTTGTTTATAATTATATGCGGCATGCTTGTTTTGGGGGAATTGTATGTATCATTAGATAAGTCTGGATTTGAGTCTGACGTGTTATTGATTGGTATGTCTGGTTTTTGTGATACTTCAAGTATGATTTGTACTTGATTTTGATCCATTTGATCATCAGTGCTTTCATTTAATTTATTCGAGCTATCTGTTGTAGTTTCAAGTATATTTGTGTTTTCTTCTGCATGTTTGTTTTTAGTAGCTTCATTTGTACTGTAATTGTTTTCATATTGACTGTTTGAGTTGCTGGTGTTATCTTGTGTATTGTTGCTCTCTTCATGTTGGGATTGGATGTGCTGATTATTTGGTGTCTGGCCCTGTATGAGTTGGCTATCCATGCACTGTGTGGCTAGATGACCACGCTTGCCACAGGCATAGCATTGTGGTTTTAAACCTCTTATATATAGGCTCAGCATAGCTTCCTGATCAGCAATTTGTGTTGGTATAGATTCTGGATCAATGTCTTTGTGTAATTTTAACTTAAAATCAAAGCTATTGCTGTATATTGGTATTGGTGTGTCTTTGAGGTATATTGATTGAAATGCTATACCCTTGCCAAATGGATCCATCATTTTTTGAAAGTCTTGTTTTGTGTATCCAAAGTATGTATTTTTAATTATTCCAGTAATTTGGTTCTGTCGATCTTGATCGACTATAACAATCGCGTAATTGCCTAATGTTTTAATTTGGTTCTGAAATCGGTTCTTTTGACTAATATCAAGAAATTCGATTGCGAGGTATCTGGGATTTGGATGATTTTCGATTCTTACTATCGTTTCCCACAGTTCGTTTTCAGTTATTGCTTGATATAATAACGCACGTGGAAAACGATACAGCGATATATTTGCGTCTGTGGTAGATATTACTATCGAGTTTGGTGAAAAAAATCTTTTGAATGATGTATAGAGTCCCCGTGGAATCGTGTTGTTAAAATGTTCATTAATTCTTTCTAGCATATTATCGGTCCAGTGTGCAAGGGGAGGGTCTTGGTTTACCTGTATCTTTAAATCTAACTGTTTTATGTCGTTCGGATTTGTTTTTCTAGATCTCGTAACTATTTTATTATTTATTGTAGTCGCGAAATTCTTTGAACTTGTTGCTTGCATGTTAGTTTTTGCGACCGCGGCGTACGATTTGATGATGTCTAAATTTTTACGCATTTCAGCGGCCATATTGACGCTAACTACTCGATCATGCATAGCTGTTGTCTCCATTTTTTTTTAAAAAAGAAATCTTTTGTAACGTAAATGTTTTTTTATGATATTCTTTAGCTAGGTTATGATTTTCATTAATTATAGCTTCAAAAATATTTATTTTTATTTTGTGAAATTATATATATTGTTTTGATTTTATATTGTGGCATTATTATTGTTTTTTTTTTTGGGGTTTGAAGCCCAACTACTTTAATATTACTTACCGGCAATATCAGGATTTTTGTTATTATTATTATTATTATTTAATATAGGGTATATGAGCACAGACTTTCAGATGACCCATCACTCTCCACTCTATCTAATAACACTGATACACTCAAGCACATATATGCTGAAAAGATAAATAATCACCAATATACGTATTTCATGCTAAACCAGCAATCATCAGTTGGTCCAGATTATCATCTCCCACACATATATACTATAAGTGCTCAATTGAAAATCTGATGATGGAATGCTCGAAGGCATCATCATCATCATCATCATCATTATTATTATTGTTGTTATTATTATTATTATTATTATTATTATTATTCAAAGATAAACTTTATTTAGCTTAGAAAATTACAAGAGTTTTACATAGCTTAGATTGCTGTGTTTACATGGGCAATCTGTAGTTGTAGGTTTTCATATATAAAAATTGATTTACAAGTTTACACAGGATTGCATAATTTTTACATACTGTGGGTTAGTTAAAAAAGTTTTACATAGCTTGGACTGCTGTGGTTACATGGGCAATCCATAGATATAGGTTTACATATGTAAAAGTTGATTTATATGAGATTACAAAATTTTTTTCATGCTGTGGATTAGTTACAAGGGTTTTACATGATGTGGATTTCTGTGATGATTACATGAGCAATCTATAGTTGTAGGTTTATGTATGTACTAATTTATTTATTTATTTATATGAGATTACAAGAATTTTTATATACTGTGGATTAGTTACAAGGGTTTTACATAGCTTGGATTGCCATGGTTACATGGGCAATCTGTAATTGTAGGTTTACATATATAAATGGTATTTTATTGATTTACACAAGATTACATAAATTTTACATGCTCAGTACTGCTGTACCTATAGATGCAAACCAGGTTAGTTTTATGTGGTTGAGTTGCCTGGAGAACATAGGTGAGGGACTAGAATTTCCATGGTAGTGTAAAACTTGCCTGTGAAAACCACCCTGATCTGAGATCTATGTGTTATTTTTGATTTTTTTAAGTTGATGGATCTTCTTTGGGTGACTAGGTTTTTCTCTTGGTTTCATTAGCTATATGGATTGGGGAGGGTGTTGGTGTGTATGGAAGACAGACTTGCTTTCATAATTGGTACAACATCATCTGATTACTGGTGCATTTAAATAGATGAGTATTTTAGAGAGGGGGAGGATGACAGTTATGTTAGAATTGTTTGCAATTGTTAAGTTAAGTTGGAGCTTGTGATGGGTTCGTTAGGTAAGGCTTTTGATAATGTTTAAGCATGAGAGGGTCCTGATTTCCAGAGGGAGTTGCTGGTATAGTTATGTTAGAACATCTTGCTATTGTTGAGTTGGAGTTTGTCATAGGTTGGTCAGACTTTGGGTTGTAAGTAATCAATTGATTAAAGGTATATTTTGTATTAGGCTAAGGTTTTGAATTCTTTTTAAGCATAAAAACTAGAGCTTGTTAACTTGTTTGTGAGCTCAGAATTTTCTACAATAAAATTAAAAATCAGCTTATGTTTGACTGAACTTTGGATTTTGAAGTGCTGGGGATCGTAAAGTTCAGCAGAAACAGTCCATTTGTTCACCATCAAGTTAAAGAGCTCTAGTTTTCCATGCTCTAAAAGTACCCAAAACCTAAACCTGGCAAAGTAAAAACCATATTTTGATATACATTTATCAATTTTCAATGAGTTGATAATTAATTAATAATTTTCTGTTACATTTTTTATTAAAAAATTTCAATTAAAATCAAGTTATCCAATGATAATGTTAGAAAATAATTTGGAAAGCATCACATAACCAGATGCTTCCCACCAATATTACCAGAACAGAGTTTCAAATCCAAACAAGCTTTTTTTATGATAAATGCTCACTGAAGAGAGCCATAGCTTGAAACAAGTCTAGGAATGGGGACAATCCTAGATAAAGATTTAGAATGCATTCTCTTATAGCATTTATCATAAAAAAGCTTGTTTAGAGCTATTAGCACACTATTCATTATATAAATGTTTAAATAGAGTATTTGAAGGAAGTTCAGGGTGATGAAGAGATAGAACACATTATCTACACTTGCTTAAGAATTTAAAATGATCCAGAATATTTTACGTTGTCCTGGATAGTTGAAAGATTTAAGGTGTAATAGTTATTGACAATTATTTCTTTGTAAATTGGTAGATGATTTTATTATTAATTTTATTAATTTTTACTGAATGACTTTCCTTAATTTACCATCCTATAACTTTAGGCTCTTTGGTAATAGCTATACATGTCTTCTTCAGAAAGATATATTTATTTTTGTGTTTATGTATATTCCATTACAGTATGAGATAGTCCTAAAGCATCAAGATCAGCACAAACATCAAATAAATTTACTTAAATTTTATTATTGAATATATATATAAAATCCCATTGTATCCATCTTTTGACTCTAGTGCTAAATATTTGAGCAATTATTATTTGATGTTTAAATTTCCTTTTGACATAAATTATTTATCCTTTGTTGTTTCCAAAATAGTTTTATCCTCATTCCATATATGGTGTTTTAACATTTGATGGAAAAAAAACATATGCACATATATAAAAGGCTGCTTGATTTGACTATGTGTACTTGAAATTTTCATCATAAGGAATTGAATTCCTTTTGAGTGCCAGGTTAATATATCCTAAGTGTTATTAGATCATGCTTTATATTTAGACTTCACCATTGGATATAGATGCGACTTATCAGTTTAAATGAATAGATCATTTAGGATTCACTGTGATATAACAATTTTAGTTTCATGAAATTTCCTTTGGAGATAGAAATGTTTTTTATACTTATAAAATAATATGTTTTATATAAAAGAACAACAACAATAAAAAACTTTCCTTTCAATGAATTCTAGTTATTTTCTTCAATTGTTTTCATTGTCACATGATATCTCTAAACCTTTTGTTTTAATCTTCTCATGGGATTTGATGTTGTAGGAGGGAATTTAATAAATGATCACATTATATTAAAAAATCTTTTAAAATATTATTTACAGGCACACATACACATATGGTTTCATTTATATAGATAGATGTACAATATCTGTTTGTTTTTTCATAAAGTGCAGATAGGTATAGTGGATACTTGAGTACTAAAGCTGCAACATAGGGGAGATAGGAGACCTTTTCACGCCCACAGTACATGTGTCATGTCATGATGATGTTATATTGAAAGAAATAATCCTACATTTTTCAGTGGCAATGATGTCATAGTTGATGTCATATCATCATAGATGACATCATATTGAAAGAAATAATCAGACATTTTTCAGTTATTGTCCATATTTGTTTCTGACAACAACAATTTTTTTCATTGGAATATTCTTGTTATTTTCATTGTGTTCAAAATTTTTTACTGCAGATCTCCATTTTCTTTGGTAATATTTAATAGGAAAAGTTTGGTTTTAACTTGTAAATTTTTGTTATATATTACGTTTCTGTAATAAAAAATTGTTTATCAAAGAACTAATATCTGTTGGCTATAAATATAGACACATAACAAAAAGAATAGCACAATTCCAAGCAAAAATAAATCAGCAAGGCAGAATCAGAGATAATAATACCATATATACCCAACATTGCCAAACATTTAGCTAAAACATTATCAAAAGAATTTATTATTGGTTTCCGCACTTCAGCCAACACCAATAGACTAATAAACAATTCAAAAGATAAACTTGATCCCAAATCAACATCTCAAGTGGTGTATCAAATACAATGCCCTCAGGCCGGATGCAGAGCCTCATATTATGGGAAAACAAAAACTACCATTACAAACAGAGCATCTCAGCACACGTATATGTATAAAAGGGCACTGAACAACAAAGGAGTCTACATCAGCATTCTTGTAACATGAAAAAGCTACTGGACACAGATTTGAACCCACCAACCCCAGAATAGTGTGCAAAGAGAGAAACGACCATAGGCGCAAAATAAAGGAGGCATATTTCATAAATAGTGACACCCAGTCAATTAATAGAAAGGACACCCGTTTCACTATTTCAAAAAGATGGACAAACTAATTCAAACAATGTTTTAAATAAAATACTGAAACATCTAATTAACATAAATTTGAATACTTCACCTCATCACTATCAACAGCACACAGCTATGAGTATGAAGCCATGGAGCTTTGAAAGCGCTAACCTTTAAATAAATTATTAAAATATATATAACTTCTTTAATGAGCATTTAAAGTGCATAATTATTGATATTATATATTACATGGTAAGTGTCATAGGAATATAGTTAATGTATTTTTCATGTTTATTTAAAGTAACTAATTTTTTTAAGAAATGACATTATTCTTAAAAGTGTCATAGGAATATAGTGTAACGATCCAGAGAATAGCTTTTAACATGATCTGCATTACAGGGCGCCATCTAGGCATTTGAACCTAGAAAAATTTATAAAGTAGGCAGATACGTAAGTCAAAAAAAATTTTTTTTTTTTTTATAAATTTTGATTCCGGTTGTTAGCCCATGTCACTAGCTCAAGGAGATTTATATTTTATAAAAAATTCTTATATAAGAATATATAAAAAAGAATAAAATAAGCCACTGCCAGTAATTAACACACAAACATTTATTTATGCATATATATATATATAATTTAAAATTATTTTAATATTAGTTTTACATTTTAAAATTTAACTTACATTTTTAACTTTGATTTTAATTTACATTTAATTTTTATAAATTTACATTTTAATTTTTTTATAAGTTTGCACAGATGGGCTTATAAAATGTGTTTTTAAAGTTGAGTATAGATCGGTTACATAGATTACACGGTCAAAAAAAATATTTCAAAATAAACATAAACGATCAAAATACAAAATCATTGATACTGTCAATTGCATAGGGAATACAAGAAACCCAATGGTGTTCATCATAAGACACCGCATTGATACCAATAACTTAAAAGACATCTGACATAAATACATCTTAGATACTCACCGTAAGGTATCAGTATTTACCGAATGTCTATATATTTTGATCAAATATGAAAAACAAAATATAATCAACCAGTAACGAACCCATGCAAACGTCTATACCCAACTTAAATTTAATGAATTTTTATTTAGGGTGTTGAGTATGAATAAACTACATAGATCTGCATTTGAAAAGAAAATATTCTTCCCTGATTTAACCTTAGGCAAAAGGTTCATAGTCAAACCGTCATCAATCCATCTGATACATTTATGTATTCAATGTAGCATGAAAATACGACAACACAAAATAGTATACTGTCAGGAATATACATCTGAACAGTAAGTAGAGTTAGAGAAGACATCGTCTCTCCACCAACAGGAATGCTACATTTATTGGTGAGTAGAACAATAAACAAAAACCTCCATAGGAATGGATTGCAGTTCTTTGCCGACTTACAAACCCATCCATAGGCAAACAGAAGGTGTGTGGCATATATATGAAATCATGCCCATAGCGGATCTCATACTACATCTACTAACTACATCAATATATCCAATCCATTGACCTAATTCAACTATGAAACAAATAACCTAAGATTTACCCTCCTCTAATATAACTTTACAAATCTATATAGCCATTTACGCTCGACTTAAGTTTAACATTTATGTAATTTAGTCTAACAAAAAACAAAAATCATATTAAAAACTTAAAAGAACAAAAAAAAAATGGAAATGATTTTAAATTAAAAAAAAAACAAAACATCAAATAACATTATTAACATTAATTTACGTTGGTCAGATAGGATTCTATTTGTATTATTACTAAAAGGTTTAGAATTTAGAGTTCTTATTGTTTTCAAATGAATATAAAGTTCTTACGATTTTTAAAACATCTAGCTTTATCCTTTACAGTTGCTTGCCGTTGTTGGTAATTTTGAACGGGAATTCCCACACCGTACTGAAGATATTGGTATCTAGTTAGCCATTGTTTTTATTTATCCAGAGGTCTTTACTTGAGCTGGTTCTTAATGTAGAAAAAACAATGTCATTTCTTTTTTTTTTTAACAAAACTGAAGGGATTGAAGAGTGCGTCTTTTTAATCCCTTCCCCTTCAACTCCGCACTAACACATATAGTCACATCACAATAACTAATTAATTCTTTTATTTTCAAACCTTTCCTTTTATAATAATTTTGTGGATTAACTCAACATTACGTCATGATGGTGAAAACCTTTTCGTTGAGGTCCGATTTCCCAATGGATTTCTTTCATTTGCTAAAAGTTTCTATTGTTTTCCTATCTGACCGTTGTTTATACATTTAAATGCCCAAGGCTAGTTTACATTTGACTAATTAAATTAATCATTTCTATTTTTTCAATAAAATTTTAATTTGTTTTGTACAAACTTAGATATATTTTTATCTTTAAATCTTTACTGACAATTTAGTTTTAAAATACTTTTTCTTTTTTTTTAATAAAGTTTTATTTTAATATGTTTTTTTTCATCTGTGTGATTATATAAATACGAGTTTAGCATAGGATTTTATTTTTCAATTTTTAATTCTTAAAAAGAGAAGTTTTATTTGCGAACTTTTATTTTTTTCATGTTTACTAATAAAAAATAATGTAACGACGTCTGTGCTCGTTACAATAGTTGTTATTTTTTAAAAGTGTCTTAGGAATATAGTTAATATATTTTTATACAAATTACTCAAAAATCAAAATCGTTTATTGTTTGTGTGGTGTATATTTAAACTATATTGCATTTTATTATTATTCACTTATTTTTAGTCCTGCAACACTGAGCATGTATTAGACCTACGCTGTTGACATTCATATCAACCTCCTAATAACTTTATAATTGTTGACTTTTGCTGAAAAAAGATCCATGTGCACATTTTTTTTTTTTGCCGAAGAAAGATTTGTGTACACGTTATTTTGGTCAGATCACAAGATTACAATATTACCAGTGGTGGATTGATACAAATGTGAGCAGGCACATAAAGGTCTAATACATGTTCTGTGTTGCAGCTTTAATACTCAAGTACTGTATACTGAATGTCTTAGGTGATAACTTTAAATTATTACTTTTATTTAAAAGTTTAAAATGGTGTTTTAACATCTGTCATGAAGGATCATTTTTGCTGGAGGTTTAAATGGTCTCTTAAAATGATGCTATTAAATAAACATTAAATTTTCTTTTAGAAGATGCAAATTACTATAGATCATTACTATTTCTTATTCTTAATTTTGTAGCTATTGGACTGTGCTCTTGCTATATAGTAAAGTGTAAGCCAAACAGTGTGGAGATTGAATTGTGTGGAGGTTGTAAAGATATCAATCAGTTATTTTATAAAACTGGAATCTTAAGTGAAAAAAAATTTATAATGTGTATGTTGACTGCAAAAGGGTGATATCCACCTTAATGGCACAATATATATATATATTGTTTAAAAAGAGGTTGCCTTGACAACAGTTTGAAATTGTTGATTATTATTGAGATTGGGATTGTCTAAGTGTTGACGGGCTTTTAGTGATATATATATATAATATTGCTATGTATGATGAAGACATTCACATAATGTTTAATATAATCCTTGCAAAAAGTTACAACCTATTGTTTTAATTGGGTTTCCCTGCATAGATGACCACATAATACTGAGTTGAAGTTTAAAACTTTTAAAGGCTATACAGCAGTTTACAAATATACATGCAAATGGTATTTCTTACCTCTTCTGAGAAGATTATTTGTTTTACCATAAATATTGATTTTTTTATGATAAGCATTATTTAAATCACTAAACATCACATGATCACCATTTCTTATGCTTGTTCATAATTGTTATTAAAACAGTCAAAACTCTCCCTACAATAGTGCCACTCAGTGCAAATCAGAGTAAACAATGGATGCCATAAGGCTTGTCCATAAAATCCATATCTAGTGTTAGTCTGGGGAAATTAGATGAATAGGCACTAGATAGGGCTTTTATGCACAAGCCTTCTGGCATTCATTGATTACTCTGACTTGCACTGAGTGGCACTACTGTATGCAGCGTTTTGCCTGTTTTAATAAGCATTATTTACAACAAATATTAAAAGATTTGTATTAAAAAATATAGCCATAAAATTACAAATATGAAGAAATAAAATTATTTTTCTTTACATGATTGATTTCTCATAATCAATTATTATAATAAAATACATTTGCTTTTTATTATTGCTGCCATTATAATAAGTTTTATGAAGTAGAAAACAAGTGATCATTTAAAGAAGATGAAAAAATTACAGCTTTTTAGCCTACAAACGCTATGAAATAATGCTAAATGAGCAAGGGGGAAAATGAAACTAATAGTGCACAAGTTAAATTCAAACTAATTTGAGTTTTGCAAAATAGAGATGTACTTAGGAAAGTACAAAAATGGATACCTGTTTAATTTAAAAAAATAATATGAAATTAAATCATTTGAAAATTGATAATGGTATTATATGAGAGGGGAACCAAAAATAACCAGAATTGTTTTCTGGTAGACATGCCTTTGCACTACATGCTTCTACTGCTAGATTCCTCTTATGGGGATTTTTCTGCATTAATCTGCCACTTAGGACATTTTTTACAGTGCATGTTACATACTTGTTGATATTTATAATGGCTTAAATATTGAAACAACATGAAATTCAGTTTTCTTTTAAGAAAAATGGCAGAGTAAACTATTGTAATGCAAGAATCATCTTACAAGCAAATTTCTCTGAGAAAAAACAAGTTTATGAGTAATTTAATGGAAATGTCAAATTCACCATATTACCAAAAAGAGTAGCAAGTTAAGTTCAATGTTAAGATGCTGCTGCTTTTGGGTACAAATGGCATTGTTCACTCAGAATCCATTTGTAATGATCAAGCATTTAAAACCTACAAGTTCTCAAATCTTTCCAGATGCAGTAAAGCATAAACATCCACTTTTGTGCAAGTGAGAAGTGCAAGCTTTACCAAGAAAGCACCCTGGTGCACAAAGCCTTGAATATAAAATATTTTTTAATTAGTCAGCTTGACCCAGCTTATCAGCCATATTCACTCAATCTTGCTTTGCGTGACTTCTTTTTTCTTTCAAATGGAAAAAAAATGTCTCGTTTTATTGTGAATGTAAAGTGGTGAAAAAAAAACTATAGAGACATTAAAAAGCATCACTTGACAAGAGTTTCTGGTCTATATGAAAAAGTGAAAAACCCATTTAGTCCAGTGCATTGCATTAAATAGATTAATATATGGGTAATGGAACAAACAGAAGTGCTGACATCATTTGTAAGAATTAAAGGACTGAAGTGGAATTGGGATGGACATATTGCTAAAAGAGATGATAATAGATGGCCAATTGGAATTTTAATCTGGATTCCAAAAGATTGTAAAATACTCAGAAAAAGACCACATGTGAGATGGATGGATGAAATAAAAAATGTGCAGGGGTGACAAGGAGAAGAGAGGCTAGAGATTGGAGAAGAAGTTGTTGATAATGGTTGACAATGCTGATGATGAGGCATCTAAAAATAAAAATGCAATTTTTTCTTACAAAATTTCAGTTATTTTTTGATCACCTTTATATATATATATAGTTTGTAGCTTCTGCAAATTTTTAATAAAACCTATTATTCTTTTGTGAACTCATTGCTTTTTAAATAGACTTTTGTGATCATTTGATTCTGTTGCCATTGATTTTTAGTTTCAAAACTTCTTTCATTTGCCCTTGGTAATTTCACTTGATTGCACAAAGATTTAAAGTAGCTTCATCAGAAATTTTCTAAGATTTTTAAAATATAAATGGCTTAGGGGTCCAAAATCTCCCCTAGCTTAGGAAATGTAGTATTTCTCTTCCTATGCTTTGCCTTTATTTTTACAGTTCTTTGCTGTTTCTGCTCATTAGTATTTGTAATAAGATTTTTGCTCTATCTACAGGTTTATTTTTCTGTTTAACTAATTTCTGGTTCTATTACACAATTGTTTAGAAATCTATAGCCAGTATTAATTTTGTTAATTTATACAAACGTTGTAATTATAGAAAAAAAATAAGGTCCTTAATGTCCTATTACAAAAATATAAATGGTTGGTAACTCTTAGTATTCACTCAAATGTGAATTTATTGCTGAAATTAATAAATTCATCTCATTACATTTTCTAAGTCCAAGCTGTAGTCCCTTTATTCTTAAGTGTTTTAAAAGCATGTTTCCTTCAATACACTTTTCCCCAATACAATAATGGAAGTATTTTATATAACATCTATATTGTGGGTAAAATTGATCACTGATAACTTAGCCCTTCTTAATATCATTTTTTACATTAGAGATATTTCAGAAACAAATTGAACAGCTCAATGTACCCAACTTTAAGCAATAGAAAATATTTAGACCTCATTAATCTTGAGTATATCACACTTTAATGATGATATCATCTTCGATCTAATGTATCCACAACTTCTCTGAGGTTATCCAGTAACCCAGATTCATATCTTTATTTTTGGGTAATAATCCCATTCAACACCAAACAGTAGCTTGTAGACATATTAGATGCAAATGTAATATTGTGCAACTTATTTATTTAATTTAAATTCATTATTGCATTGATGAACTGCAAAACTAAGACTAGAGGCTTTTTAAAAAACATAATATTTTTTCAGGCAATAGCAATAAAAAAATATAAATGTGTCAATTCTCTCCCATTATGTAATTGACTTTATAAATTTCAAAATAAAATATAATATCGTTGAACAGGTATAAAATATTATGGATTTTAATAATTTGCTTTATCTTGAATTTTTCAATACTTTAAACTAAATTAATAGTAAGGAAACGAAGTCATACATCATGTGACTTAATTAGCTTGTATTTGCATATAACAACAAGTCTGCTAATAGCTCTAAAAAACTTTTTTGCTAAATGCCACAAGAGAAAGCATTTATTATCTCTATCTAGAATTATCGTATCCCCAAACTGGTTTTGAGCTGATGGCTCTCCTCAGTGAGGCAGTAGGACATTCAGGCACTAGATCCAAAATACAAACTCCAGCCCAGCATTTATTGAATACTTAACTATTAAGTACAAAATCTAAAAATTTCAGACAACTATATGTCTTCATAACCAGTTATGTAACTTAAATAGCTATATGGTCATGTGATGTATGACTTGGTTTCCTTACTATTATAGTGTGGCTTTTAAGGCCTTGGCAATGTTATATTGCTAAGACTATTAATATATGATTTGTCTGAATTTAGTTCTTTCCATATGGCTATTTAAAGTTAGATAACTGGATTTGAAAATATATAGATGTCTGAAAATTTCAGATTTTCTACTTAATAATTAAGTATTTAATAAATGCCAACTGGAGATTGTATTTTAGATCTAGTAAGCTGAATGTCCTAACACACCACTGATGAGAGCTATTAGCTCAAAACAGGTTTGAAGATAGGGATAATTCTAAATACAGATTTTAAATGTGTTCTTTTGCAGCATTTATCAAAAAAGTTTGCTTAGAGCTATTAGCACGCTCATTATATTAAACTAAATTAGAGATATTATTTTCTTTCTTCCCCATATATCTGATCAATGTTTTAATTATGAGCATTTTAAAATTAATAAAATAATTTTCAAAAGAAAATATATACATTTTTATATTAATTCAAAAGAAACATATAATCTTTTTAAAAACAAAACCTAAAGCACAATATAATGGTAATAATCATAATTATTTTGATAATCCTCATATTCATTTAGAAATGTTGGATCTTTCCCATAGATGGCAGTAGTTCTGCTGCTTTAGATTGCTGTTTTTCCATTATTGCAACTAGTGTTAGAGTAGTATTTTTTTAATATAATAAATCCTGATATACTGCTTTTATTATTATTTTTTAATTCAGAAAAAAATATGAAGAGGTCAGTGTCTTATAGACAGCTGGTAGAGTGAAAACGATATTAATGTTAAATGGGGAAAGTACTTAGAAAAGAAGAAGTTGGATAAAATGGATAATTATAGACAGAGGATGAAGTTGAATAGTAAATTGTTGGAGGATATTAATAAAAGTGGAAGAGATGGGAGTAAAAAATGTTGGAGTTACATTAAAAGGAGAAATGTAGGGGAAAGAGAGATAGTATTAATAGATGATGAAGGAATAGAGTGTAGCTTTAGAGAAGAGTTAGAGAGAATCTTAAATAGATATGTAATCAATATAGAAAAGATGTTAGATATGAAGGATTTAGTGCTAGAAAACATGAAAGCATTTATTAATGGGAATATTAGGTTCACAAAAAAAAAGAATTGAATGAAGCAGGGAAGAGATTGAAAAGTGGAAAGGCGAGAGGTTTAGATGGATGGGCAGCAGAGATGATAATGAATTTAGGGCATAGAGCAAAAGCAAAGTTATTATCATGTTTTAATAAGATGGCACAGAAGAGAGTTTTTCCGGGTAGTTGGAGTAATACAAGAATAAGATTATTATTTAAAGGAAAGGGTAAGGATTATAGAAAGTTAAATAATTATAGACCGATAACGGTAACATCAGTTTTATATAAAGTTTTTTCGTATATGGTAGCTGGAAGAGTTGTAAAATGGATGGATGAGAATAATGTAGTGGGAGAAATGTAAGGAGGTTTTAGGTCAGATAGGTGTATAGGAGATAGTTTGTTTGTAGTTACACAACTTATGGAGATGAGTAGGAATTCAGGTAGATCATTATATATGAGTTTTATAAATATAGAGAAAGCATATGATAGAGTAAATAGAAATAGATTATGGGTAAATTTAGTAAATTTGGGAATGGATGAAGCTTTAGTAAATATTATTAAGAAATTATATGAAAATAATTAATATACTTACCAATTAGGGGATATAGAATCAGTTAAAGTTAAAAATGGGGTGGAATTAAGGCAAGAATGCCTTATGTCACCTATTTTGTTTTTGTTGTATTTGAGTGAAATGGAGAAAGCAATAGAAAGACTAGGAAGAGGGATAGAGATACCGTTAATAGGTTGCAAGGGAGTATATATTTTGTTGGGTCTTTTTTTTGTGGATATCTTTTTGTGTGCAAAAAGAAGAGAAGATATGGAAATTATGTTGAGGACATGTGCAAGGGTGGGTAAAGAGATTGGGATTAAATTTAGTGAAGAAAATCAAATATAATGACGGTTAATACTGGGAAAAGAGAAGATGTAGAATTTTCATTGGGGAATATAAAGTTAAGTGTGGTGGATAGATATAGGTATTTGGGAATCATCTTATGTAATCAGGAAAATTGCTTGGATGAATGGGAGAAAAAATTGGTAAATGAAGCAAAGAAAAGAAAGGATTTGTTAAAGAAATTAACAGTATTTTCATATAATAAATATGATGTAGCTAGAATTGTATGGAAGGGAGTTGCAGTAGCAGGGTTAACATATGGTAATGATGCATTATGTGTTAGTAAAAGGGTTTTAGATTATTTAGAGAAAGTACAAAGGGAAGTAGGAATACATGCATTAGATGCAGAGATGTGGACAGCAAAGGAGGCAATTCAAGGAGAAATTGGATGGTCATGTTTTTATATGAGAGATGCAAAAAGTAAAATGAAAATGTTTGGAAGATTGCAGTTTATAGATAGTAAAAGAATAGCCAAAATAGTGTTTAATTGGGTTATGAGTAAAGGGCACATAACAAGATGGGTGAGAAAGGTAATGCAGTATGCAAAAGATTTGGATAAATAATTTATATCAGTATATTTGTATAAAAGGTGGGATGATTGTGTTAGGAGGATTGTTGAGTGTTATAGTGGTAAGGAAAGGGATAAAAGAATAGAAACCTTAATAAAAAATAGGGAGTTGGAGAGATGAAGAACTAGTATGGAGGGTAAGAAGAGTTTAAAAATATATATATATCAAAATATTAATATATAACAAACTAACCAAAGGAAATACATTTAAAAACAAAAAAAGACTTATAAATCCAATAAATAATATTATATTTCAACCAGAGGACTGGTTTTCATCAGAAAGAAAAAATACACAGTAAAATGGTGATAATCAATGGCGATTATTGCCATTTTACTGTGTATTTTTTCTTTCTGATGAAAACCAGTCCTCTGGTTGAAATATAATATTATTTATTGGATTTATAAGTCTTTTTTTGTTTTTATATATATATATATAGAAGTAAACAGAACATTGGATGCGAGTTAATTTATGATAATAGTAAGGAAAGTAGTTTATTGTTTAAGGCTCGAATGAGATCTTTAGCAACAAGAGAATATACATATAAATGGAAAACTATGGGTGATTTAGTGTGCAAATTGTGTAAGGAAGGTATAGAAAATATTAGAAATCTGTTGATTGAATGTAAATGTTTGAAAGCAGAAAGAGTACAGATAATGAAGTTATGGGAGAATAGATATGAACAAAGTGATTATACAGAAAGTGAGTTATTGGTTTTTATGCCGGGGTTGTGAAAAGATAAGGGGGATTTAGATATAATGGCCATAGAGTTGACAAAGATTATGTTGTGGAAATGGGATGGGGCAGAATATGGGAAGACTTAGAGTGGGGAATGGAAAATAAAGTGGCTAACAGGTTTATCTAGGCATAATTACTGAGAGATTTTTGACTTCATTTAAAAAGAAGCTACAGTACATCACATCATATCACATCAAATATCAATTGTTTTTACTATTGTTCTCAAATGAAATATTTCTTTAAGAAAATCCTTTTCTTCTTTACCATGCTTCATGTGAAATTCATCATGTAATGCCATCACCTGTTAAAATTGACATGGCATTAACATTTTTTTAAATATTTTAATAATTCTAAAGCAAATATCAGATTTTAAGACAATTTGAAAGTTTTATTACAAATACACCTGTTGGTGAAATTTTATACTTTGTTAATATTTGAAAGATAGTTTTTAAATATTTATAAACTTCAAATGTAATTTTTTATAATATTATTGATTTATAAAATAAAATAAAAAAAGAAATCAAACCCACTTTAGTGGAGAATTTTATTTTAAAATAAAGATTTTATACATAAGTGAAAGATTATGCATTTTCAAAAGGTGGAACAACAAAAAATGTCAGAATCTGAAAGAGTGAATTATAGAGTGATTTATTACTTTTCTATAATGTGATATATATTAATATAGTCTTACTGAGTTTTTTAATTAATGGGGCATTTATGTTTGTTGACAATCAGAAATTTCTGATTTTTGATATATTTTTTAGTTTTAGGTAATCCTAGTACTGTTTGTTTTTAGTTATTGGCTGGTTGGTTATTTTCAAAATCCCAATCAATAGTTTTGGCTGGTTATTAACAGTGTTTATTTTTTCATACCATCATTTTCTATTTTTTTTTAAATATATAGACTAGTCACAAATGATAAACTCTATATTTTCTCTGCTTATCTTTTTATGCTGGTCAACACCAGTACATTCTTTTCTTTATGACTACCTAGTTACAGATTGGATATCATCACCTAGTGGAATTTTGGAGGAAATCTGCAACAATCATGCATATTTATGGGCAAGGTTTAGGCATCAATTCATTTTTTTTCATTCTAGTGATAAACTTTGTAACTTTTCTTCTTTTACAATGCTGCATAATGGAGAAATGATGAACAAACAAAAATGAATTAGTTATTCTTGTTAAGGAAGTGCAAACTTCTAGTGTACTTGGCCATTTCATAATTTTTAAACTACTGAGAGTATTATTCTCCCACTGGCAAATATAGCTGCTATATTTCACTTCATTACATAAGATTATAGCTAATAATACATTGTTTGACTATACTTTCCCTTTCCATATATCAATCTGCTTTAAGTTCACATGTTCATTCTGCTAGACTTACATATTTTGATCTAAATTAATTATCTCAGCCACTTTATAAGATCAGCATCATTGTTTTTTGAAAAATTGTTTTTAAAAAACGTTTTTTCTTAACCTCAAACTAAATACTTCCAAAATTACCTAATCTAGTTTAATTAATCAATTTTTAATTACATTTCTCCCCTCTTTTTTTAAACAAACAACATTTTTTTTTTACAAAAGACGAGAGAGAAAAGCAAAAAAAATATATTATCTTTACAATTTGGAATTCATCTTTTAAAAAAAACAGATTGTATTTAATATTAATTTAATAACTTAATATAACTTTCTATTTAATATTTAATTTTAATAACTCCAATTGTTTTTGTTTTAAAATAAACAACTTTTAATCTTTTTTATTTCTTTTTAATACTCTTAAAATATCTTTTAATATTAACTGGTAGTTATTTAATTATTACAATTAGCGTAAGCTTGTGGTTAAGACCTGTAGAGGTCCCTACCTTCGCATTTTTCAGACGTATATTCTTGAGGTTACAGCCTTAGTAAATATTACTTAGTAAAGTAGTTAAAAGAGAATGTATTGATACATTCTAGTACAGTCGTCGGCAACCTTTTAGATATTGTGGAACAGCGGTCATCAACCTTTTGGATATTGTAGACCACTTAACATAATTTTTATAGGTCCAAATTAATATGAGCATTGAGTATGATACATTTATATTTATTTATAATTTTAATTTTTACACAAAAATAATAAATAATAGCAATATATATTAAAAATTAGTGCAACATTTGCTGTTCTTGGTTTAAAATTATTTTACTAATCCTTGGCTCCACTGATGTCACCACAATACGTAAAGGAGCTTCTATTTCAAACTGAGAGCAATGTTTTTAATAGCTCTTAGAGTTGAGAATGTTTTTTCATACAAGTAGGTTGTTGTGAATGGAGTCAGATTTATTAGATATAAATATAAAGAAATACTTAAATGATTGTAATAATGAACTTAAAGTACAAAATAAATTAGAATATTATATTAATATAATTTTTGTGTAAGTTTTTTTGTAATTATTTGTTTTCAGTTTGAGTTATATGAAAGTAAAACTAAGTTTGTATTTATATGTTTTATAATTTGTTAAAGAATTATGTTTTATTTTGTTTTTTTATTAATATAATGTTCATTTTATTTCATAAAAATAAATGAATGTATAAATACGTATTTGTTACATTTTATATGCGTAATTTTCTAATTTGTATCTACAAAAATTATTTAAGATTAATAACAAATAGTATTCTATTCTTTAATAATTTTTATAGATGTGTTTTCCTTCAAAATTCTTAATACGTTGTACAGGCATATGCGGGATTCGAACTCAGACATTCACACGACCCACAACTCTCAGTGCCATCTTATATTGCTGACGTGAGTTTTAGTTCACCCAGTTACCAAGGATGCACCGTGGTCAAATTTGATGCCTCGTCAATTTACAGACCTAGGTATTCTGATTTTGTTACTTTTTCTATGCCACTGACCGAGTAGGGGTTAATTAAACACTTTGAGATAGATGTTTTGCAAGTCACTGTAGTATTTTGTAATAAATCAATTAGCAATTTAATGTTCTTATTCTATTTTACATATAATAATGTAACTTAAACAAAATTTATTTTTTATTTAAATTTTTTAGTAAATGAGCTTAAAGAATTTAAATAATATCTGAATTTTTTTGCAGACCATTAAAATTATGTCACAGACCACCAATAAGTGGTTCATGGACCGCCGGTTGCTTACCGTTGTTCTAATACTATGATCTGAATTAAATTCACATATTTCTACCTCAATCTATACACTCTTAGTATTGTTCTACCTTTAATTTGTAGCTACTTACAAAGGATTACAATAGATATATATTTGCATATTGCATATTTAAAAATTTCTACAATAGATATGCATTTTTAATGTTAAAAATGGATATTATATAGTATTTCCTATTATTTATAGCTTTAAACTGTCCATTTAGAGTATTAAACAAAGTATGTTTGATATGAACAAGGCAAAACTCTCCATACAGTAGTGCCACCCTGTGCCAAACAGAGTAATCAGTGGATGCCAGAAGGCTTGTAAATAAAATCCCTATCTAATGCCTACTCATCCAATATCCCCAGACTAGTTTTGGCTTGTGGCCTTCATCAGTGATGTTTATGTTTGATATGGCAGTCTCACTATTCTGAAAGATTGAATTCAAAATCTGTTCTGGAATATCATTGTATAGTTTATTGGATAAAATTCATTTAGAGCTAAAATAGAGAGTAAAATGTTTAGAAAGTTTTAAGATAGGTTGCCAGCTTAGTTGTTTTACAATTACTTCTTATAACAGGGGTATAGAACCTTTTTACTGCCAAGGACCATATGGATATTATATAATATCAAATGCAGGCCATACAAAATTATTGACTTAAAAATTAGCCTGCTATATTTGATAAACATTTCATTAATTTATCCCTAATCATTAAGGATGGTCAATCTTTTCAGCTGGCAAGCTAACTTCAACTCACCCTTTTTAAATGAGAGCCATAATTTTTTTTGTGAATTAAAAATAAAGTAACATCATCATCATTAATGACTGTTGGGCATTTAATGACAACTTTTTTAACTTGCCTTGTAACTATTCTTTTGATTTACCTTCTAGACAGATTGATTCTACAGTAGTTAGAATGCGGTTATTTGACATTTCTGATTTTTTTTTCTCATGTGTCATAGCATCAGCCCGGAAGCGAACCCACTAACCCAGGACAACTGCTTATAAAGCAACTGTCGCTTACCTCTCAACCACCAATGCTTGACATTTCTGATTTTTTTTATTTAAAAAAAATTGTAATTTGCTGTCACAGAATTTTCTGCCTTGTTTAGATTTTAGTGATATATCAGCTAGTTGATGAAGCTCCAGTAAAGCTCCTTTATAACTTTTCTATTTTAATATTTCTTTTCCGACAGTTTTGTTGTAATCAGTATATTTTAAATCTTTATTAAAGAACTACTTTCTGGACATATCACGAACATTGATTTATTATTTCTTTGTACAAAAAAATATGCATTGAAATATGCAATTTTCTATGTCAATTTTTTAAAAATCTTACTTGATGTATACTACTATTATTACTACTAATCATGATGATGATGATAATAAAACAAAGTAAAATTATAAAACAGAGATATTTTAAGTGCTGGCTCTGGCTAAGCATTTATCACAAAGATTGGCAATCCTCACTGTTTATAACTTACAAGCTTAAGAGATAGCGTCATGTGATCTATGACTCTTATTTTGACTATTTAAAGTAAAATTCTAATTTTATTTTTTTCCAATATACAGTTAGTCTGCAAAAGTCACCATAAAAACAAACAAAATGCCTTCAGCATTGTCGATTAAATCTATTAGATAATTTGTTGGAATATTACATCTCTGATAGAATGAAATAGAACTGTTATAAAGATTGGGTGTAGTTGAGAAAATAAATATTTTATTTTGTTTAACTCTTAATTTAATATTTGAAGTACTCATACGATTTAATAAAAGTTTTATTCAGGAACTATCGAAAGCTTTCAAGGGCTGGAATTGGCCCCAGGATTTCCCAACCCTGTCCTATAAATAAGTAGAATTTAATCAATAAGTAATTTGTAGAAGTATGTGTGTGAATGAGAAATCTTTTAAAAAGAAAGCAATATGATATTTATGTGTTATTAAATTAAAAACTTCAAATTGTAAATATTCATAGATCATTATTAACAAAAATTACAAAGAAAAAAGTACAAATTTAATTTATTTTCGATAAATCGCTCTATGACAAAATACTCGAGGGGGAAAAAAAGGCACGTAACTTACACTATTTTTTTTTACTTTATTTTATGTCAATAAGGAAGAAAAGCATAAAATATTTTGTTTTGACTTCAAAATTATTCTGCGGTAGCATAGACGTTTTTTCCCCTCATCTATATTTGAAAATATTAAAATAATTTATGTAACTTTTTACTCCATAGTGCAAATGATATTTAAATGTGGTAGAGTTAAAATTATATATTAATAAATTTCAAGGATTATTTTTCAATTTAAATATAAATATGCAATATAACAATTTATAAAAATTATTATTGATATAATATTTAAATACAAGTATATTGTATACACCGATCTTTAAATGTAATTAGAGAGCATTTGAACACGGACTTTCAAGCTATTTTCAGCTATCCACTTCATCTTATATGAGGGGTCAGAGTAACTTAAAGTCAACATGTGTATGACAACAATATTGGCATCATTTCAAAATTACCCAAATGTTATCCAAATCGAATTTCAAACAAAACTTAACTAAAAACATCATCACTAAAGAACTTATTTCAAAGTCTTCATCTCCTTGCCCTCTGGATTTTCATCACTTTCAGTCTGTGGTTTGCTCTATCAAAGATAAAAAGCAAGTCAAAAAACAACATGATCAATCATAATGCCACTCCAAGTACAATGGGAAAAACTAAAATTCCTCATCTACAAAAGACAAATATCAGCCTGTTGCATCTAAGCAAAACTCAGAAATCTCCTCATCCATTCCTGAAACCTCTAAAGACTCAACATGTAGCAATTCCTCCAAAGTTAATATCATACATGGATCCTCCTATCAATCCACCAGGACTACCAAGCCTATCAACATTGCTCCTTACTAAAGACTCTTCTTTGCCTGGACTACACACCCTTTCCATATCCCCTTCCCTTTTCATATGTATTCCTTTCACCATATTGTACTTGAATTTCATTTTGCCATGTAATCATCTTTTTGTAAAACTTTTTTTCTTGTCTTTTTGATGAATAAAAGCTTTTATGTCAAGCATTGGTGGTCGAGAGGTCAGTGACAGCTGCTTTACAAGCAGTTGTCCCAGGTTAGCGGGTTTGCTTCCCGGCTGATGCTATGACACATGAGAAAAAAAAAATCTTTCATAACTGAGAAAAAACAAAACAAAAACAATATTGGCATCAACAAGGGCTTTGAACATTCCTTATCACCTTTTCAATAATATGGATGTGAATACTTGGAGAGTGGAGAAGATTAAAGCCTGTCCATTAAAATTTGAAGATTTGCTATCTTAATGTAAACTGAGCACTAATTACATATATGTGTGTGGTAGATGATGATCAGGACCAACTGATGAGGGCTGGCTCAGCACAAAATAAGTATGTTGGAGCTCTTTATGTTTTTCACATGTATGTGGTCATGTATGGATAGCTAAAAGGAGCTTGGAAGAATTTGTTCAGATCCCCTCTTATTGATATAATAAATAAATAGCTATTTGTAAACAAATGTAACCGATTCTGAACTTTTTTAAAAAAAAAAAACAAAAAAAACTACAAATATAATATCTTTTAATTTCTTCACCTGAAGACTTAATTGTAGCTGTCCAATATATTTTATTTTCTGCCATACCTTTCCAATGGAAACAATTGGTATTACACTTCTTTAGAATGTCTTTGGAATAATTCTTATAATGTAGTTGGAGTTAACTCTCCAATGAAAATCATTCTCAAGTTTACCATCAAACATCCTTTTAGGGGGTCCTATATTGTTCATTCATTTTAAATGTTGACTCCAATGAAGGTGTGATTTTATAATAGTGGATCCTATATTATATCCAGACAGTTGAACAAGTTGATTGGTTACTCATTATATTTTTAAAACTATGGGAGTATCCTTAAATGAGACTTTTCTATTGCACTTATAGGATGTCCATGTTTTACATCCATACAATAAATTAGGAAAAATAGCAGTTTTATATGCAGTTAATTTTCTTGCAGTAGTTATTTTATTTTCTATTGCACTTATAGGATATCCATGTTTTACATCCATACAATAAATTAAGGAAAAATAGCAGTTTTATATGCAGTAGTTATTTTCCTATGATGAAATACTTTGTCTTTTAACTTATTAAAGACAGCAGCAGCACATTGAAATATATGTTGTACATCCACATCTATTTCCATCTTTTTACTTATAAAACTACCAAGGTATTTAAACGGGTTTACATTCACAAGGCTGATAACTACCCAAGCTATCCAGCACTGAGAATTTTATTCTCTCTTATTGGCTAATAAACAATATAAGTTTTTAAAATATCAATAAATCAAAATCTTTGTTTCACTCAAAACAAGAAATACATTCTAAAAATTATCTTTTGCATCAACAAAATAGTCCTTTTATCCACATACTGCAAATCCAGAATCCAAGCAGAAGTTTTTGTTTTCACTTAAAGTGATCCAAAGTCAATATTCCACCATCAAACTTGCATCATCATCCTTGCTTGATTAAGCTACCTGTAAATAATTCCAAAAACTACACAGAGGCAAAACTCTCCACTCAGTGCAAGCCAGAATAATCAATAGATGCAGGAAGGTTTGTGCATAAAATCCCTATCTAGTGCATATTCATCCAATATCTCCAGACTAGTTTCTAGCTGGTGACTTTATCAGTGAGGAGCCTTGCTTGCACTCATATGTCAAATTCTTTTATTAAATCGATAATGGTAATATGTAAACCACTCTTATGATTCTGATAAATTTTCTCGTTCTCATCCGCAAACAAAAATCACATCTATGGTGTTTTTATTGATCCCCTAAAACCATGTTGAAACTCTGTCTCTGGTAATCATTCATCTATGACTGAAATTAACATATCCAAAAAATCATTGAATCTACTATTCTTGTAATGGAAAATAATGACATTCTATGATAATTATTGCAATCATGTCTAGATCTTTGGGTTTTAAAAACTGGAACAATAAAAGCATCATTATTATGGGTCCATATATGCCTAAAAAAATCCAATGGGTTCGATGCTAACATAATGCCAGGATATTTTATGCCTTTTCTAAGTATTTTATCAGGACCTGTAGCATTTCCATTTTTAAGATTGCAAAGACCTGTTTTGATTTCACTACGCTGGCTCTCTTTATCCAAATCTAAATGAATAGACAAAATGGATATATCCTTAAAAGTTGTCATTTCAATTCTTTTATTATTACTCCAAAGATGATCAAAATACTACTTCTAATTACCATTTTATAAGAGAGTGGCACTGCAGGATTTAATAGAACTGTAACATCATTTCTCAAGTCTATATGTGGCTTTTAATGCATTAAAAAATATAAAATGATCACAAACAGGTAATGGCTGTTTTTTTTTTGGTAGTTTTAATTCACCAATCAATTTAAAATCTCAGATCAATTTCTGAACATTTGATTTCAAATCTTTATATCTATCATGAAATTCCACAAGTAATTTATTATTTTACTTGATAGAAAATACCAAAATGTTTCTATTTATTCACATTACAAATGATTAGGTTATTGTCAGAAAACCAGTCACGATTCTTTCTTTTTTAATGAATCCTTAACACATTTTTTAAGGAAATTCCATTCTTTAGTAATATGATAGTCTTGAAGGTCCAAATTGACAATTTTAGTGTTTAATAGCTGTTGAAACTTATCACATATAGTAGATTCTTCTGAAGAAGAAATATCAATTTTCTCATGAATATGATAGGAATAATACCTATTTTAATCTTGGATTCTAGTCATCTACAGTCTATCCAATACTCTGTGCTTTTGAAATGTGTATTGTAACTCCTAATTGTAATATAATCTATTAAATGCCACTGTTTTAAGTGTGGATACATCCATGCTCACAGCAATTTTTTTGCCTACCAAATTTTGTAATAGTCAATTCATGAGTTTTGAAAAATTGTTTAAAATTTACAACAGCAATATCATTTGTTCCAATAATTTTTAGCCAAAGATTAGAATTTGTACCAACACTAATGTTACAACCCCCCCTCAAAAAAGGCCATTTGTTAATGATATTGCTGTATTAATCTTTCTAACAAACATAAAGGCTTTAAACCACTAAACATCACATGATCACTATTTCTTATGCTAGCACATTACTGTTATTAAAACAGGCAAAACTCTCCATACAGTAATGCCACTCATTGTCAACCAGAATAATCAATGGATGCCAAAGGCTTGTGCATAAAATCCCTATCTAGTGATACTCATCCAATATCTCCACACTAGTTTCTGGCTTGTGGCCTTCGTCAGTGAGGAGCTTTCAGATCCGAAGTTCCTCACTGATGAAGGCCACAAGCCAGAAACTAGTCCGAGGATATTGGATGAGTAGGCACTAGATAGGGATTTTATGCACAAGCCTTCTGGAATTTATTGATTACTCTGATTGGTACTGAGAGGCCCTACTGTATGGAGACTTTTGCCTGTTTTCATAAAGGCTTTACTTCTTTGAATTCTCTGAATCTGAAGTCGAAGCATAAGCACTAATAAATTAAGCTATAATACCATTTTGCAAGATTACTTTTAACACCATTAGCTTTTCATTAATTTCAACAATAGATAATAACTTAGACTTTACAGAAAATCAACTTGTATTCATCCAAGTGTTCCATTAAACTTACTTCCTCCAAGAGACAAGTTTCACCTGAAGCAGCTATATCTGTCTTAAATCTTGGCAGCTTCTTATTCACAAATGTAGTTCTCCATTTTGTTATAATAGGGTTTGTATCAATTAAAGGTTACACATTATAATAGGGTTTGTATCAATTAAAGGTTACACATTTCATGTACTTATAAACTGACATTACTATTTCTTTCACTGCAATGAATCTAGCTATCATGGAAAGTTTATCATAAAAATAAATTGTGTGGGTGTAATTTTTATATTTATTCATTCACTGCAAAATAAAGCAACATTTTATATTCATAAATAATTTTTTAATGGATATTTTTCCTCCTTTCTTTTTTCACATTATTAAAGAATAATTTTATTATTAGAATAATATTTTGCTGTTTAAATATTTGAAAGATTTTGCATTTATTAAAAACAAAACAAATCAAACAAACAACAACTAAAAAAGTTCTCGTCTCCCATCCTAATAAAGGTTTGAGTTGTTTATCTTTTATTTTTCCCAACTTAAGTGACAATTATGTTATGATAATGTGAATAAAATATACTAGAAATTAATTTATATTTATTTCAATAATTTGTTATAGCAATTCTCTAGAATTTGCATTCTACATACATACATACTTACTCGCATGTAATCTAAAGATGTTCGCATGTAATCTAAAAACATTTTTATGTAATCTAAAGACGTTGTCTTAGCGGTTCATTTCAGATCAGCTTTATTTTTATATAATGTGATTTGAATATTTTATATCCCATCATCAGATTTTCAATTGGATGGACGGTGAGTGTGGAGTGGATTGAAGCCTGTCCATTAAATGGGTGGAGATTGGCTATCTTAATATATATATGAGCACTTATTGCATATATGTGTAGAGATGTTAATCTGGACCAACTGATGATTGCTGGTTTAGCATGAAATATGTGTATTGGTGATTTATTATCTTTTCGACATATATGTGTTCAAGTGTATCAGTGTTAAACCACTAAACATCACATGATCACTATCTCTTATCCAAGGCTCTCACTGACGAAGGCCACAAGCCAGAAACTAGTCTGGGGATATTGGATGAGTAAGCACTAGATAGGGATTTTATGCACAAGCCTCATGGCATCCATTGATTACTCTGGTTGGCACAGGGTGGCACTACTGTATGGAGAGAGTTTTGCCTTGTATCAGTGTTATGAGATAGAGTGGAGAATGGTGGGTCATGTGAAAGTCTGTGCTCATATACCCTATATATTACTATTTTTAGTAAGTCTAATGATGAAAATAAATATTATTAAATGGATATATAAGTTTTATTTACTTTTATTATTACTTTTTATTAAAATATCACATGAACATTTTTTCTCAAGTTTACACAAGATGTTAAAACAGCTGTTTTCTTCACACATCAGTGCCATTTAGTAGAAGCTATTGTAATCAATTGATGCTAGGAGGTTGTGAAATTTTAATTCCTATCCAATTGCCTCATCATCCAATATTTCCAGATGAAATTTCTAACTTAGGATCTTCATTAGTGAGAAGCTTCGGATCAGGAAACAGCAAATTTAGTTTGGATTGAAAATATTGTGTTTTCATTTTGGGTTGATAGTTTAGTAGTTCAGAGGCATGCAATCTTTTTACATTTGTGACCCCCATAGTCAGACTGAAATTTTACCTAACCCATTATATGTTGTTACCACCCTATTACAAGCACATAAGGATAGTTATAATAAGGCATTTTACCACATACAAATATATATCTTTTATATTATATTTCAGAACTTACAGTTTGATACAAGATATTTGAAAAAATTAAACATTAACAAAACATGTATAATAATACTTGTTTTTTAATAGATCTGTTGATTTATAACAATTACAACATTTTTTAGCCTATTTTAAAAATGTCTACATTCAAGAATGTAGTACTACATGTCAATGTTAGGAGGGGACTAGCATGAAGAACAAAACTCAGAGAATGAATAAGAGAAATGAGATGTAAGCAAAGTGTCATTATGATGTGCTGTTTATACAAAGCAGATTGGAATATAAAGAATAAAGTGCTTAAATAGAACACACAACAATGAGTTGAGCAGTTTTTATGTATTTTTTAATAGTCAATAAACATCACATGACCACCACTTCTTATGATTGTGTATAACTGTTGTTAAAACAGGCAAAACTCCCTATACATACTGCCACACACAACAAGCTAGAGTAATCAATGGATGCTAGAAGGCTTGTGCATAAAATCCCCATCTAGGGTCTACTCATCCAATATCCCCAGATTAGTTTCTGGCTTATGGCCTTCATTGGTGAGGACTGTTTTTGTTGGCTTATTTTTAATAGGGTTTAGATTTTTGTTTTTTCAATTAAAATTTTATTATACAAACTAAGAACTTTTCAAAATTTTCATGATCCCAATAATTTTATGTAATCCTTTGAGGGATCACAATCCACAGGTTGCACTGCTATAGTTAACCAAAATGATAAAAGGTGGATGCTGGAGGGATGCATTTCATTTCAATTTCCAGGTGCACCCCAAATCCAAGATTCATTACTGATGAAGATATAAGCTAGTCTTGGACGATTAGATGAGAAAGCACTAAATGAGTATTAAAATACACAACCTTCTGGTATCTATTGGTTACTATAGCTTCCATTAGGTGGCACTATTGTATAAAAAATTGCTTCTGTTATTATTTTTTATGTTTTTGCATCATCATTAGCAGTAATTCACAAAAAGAGTGTAAATATTTCAAGTCAAAAACAAAAAAGATCAAAAAATTCTTAAAAATGAGATTTCTACAAATGGCTGCATAATTACATCAGAATCTATGGCCACATTGTCCATTAGATTGTTTATTCCATACTTGCAAAACTGTTTTTAATCTAATAAATAATATTTCTGCAGTATAATTTTGATTACTCTCATGCATGATAGGGAATAATTTCTATTCACTTTTAACACCTTGTGGAGGGATGTAATCATAAATATATGATAAAGATATGTTAAAAAGTTCTATGATCCCCAAGATGCACATTTCATGCTGAGAACACATATCTTTATCATTATTCAATATATATTTATAGATAGCAAATAAATGTCACATGATCACAATTTCTTATGCTTGCTCTTAACTGTTATTAAAACAAGCAAAACTCTCTATGTGTATTGCCACTCAGTGCAAGCCAGAGTAATCAAGGGATGCCAGAAGGCTTGTGCATTAAATCCCCATCTAGTGCCTACTCATATAATATCCCCAGACTAGTTTCTGGCTTATGGCCTTCATCAGTGAGGAGCCTTGGATATGAGAGCACTGCACCTAGATCTTAGGATCTAATGCAACCCTCCAGCAGCCACCTTTTATCTCTACTTAACTACAAAACCATGAGACTTGAAAACACCATAATATTTCAATCCAAGCTCATCAGCTTATATAGTCATATAGATTTGAACTCAGTTCAGTACCCATACATTTTGGTTTCATTGGTTCTTTAATAACCATAGCCACCATTATCCTATTAGGTAGGATTGGTTTTAAGCCAATAAACATCACATGATCACCATTTCTTATGCTTGCTCAGCAAAACTCTCTATACATATTGCCACTCACTGCAAGCCAGAGTAATCAATGGATGCCAGAAGGCTTGTGCATAAAGTCCCCATCTAGTGCTACTCATCCATAAGTGCAGTGCTCTCATATCCAAGGCTCCTCACCGATGAAGGCCACAAGCCAGAAACTAGTCTGGGGATATTGGATAGGTAGACACTAGATAGGGATTTTATGCACAAGCCTTCTGGAATTCATTAATTACTCTAGCTTGCACTGAGTGGCAATACACATAGAGAGTTTTGCTGGTTTTAATAACAGTTAAGAGCAAGCATAAGAAATGGTGATCATGTGATGTTTATTGGCTTAAAACCAATCCTGCCTAATAAGATAGTGGTAGCTATGGTTATTAAAGAACCAAAGACACCAAAATGTATGGGTACCGAACTGAGTTCAGACCTATATGTCTATATAAGCTGATGAGCTTGGATTGAAAATATGTTGTTTTCAATTTGAGATAGTTTTGTAGTTAAGTAGAGATAAAAAGTGGCTGCTAGAGGGTTGCATTAGATCCTACGATCTAGGTGCAGTGCTCTTAGATACAAGGATCCTCACTGACGAAGGCCACAAGTCAGAAACTAGTCTGGGGATAATGGATGAGTAGGCACTAGATGGGGATTTTATGCACAAGCCTTCTGGAATCCATTGATTACTCTGGCTTGCACTGAGTGGCAATATGTATAGAGAGTTTTGCCTGTTCTAGATGTCAAATGTGCATCTCTCATAACTTTAACACAAATCACTCCTACAGAAATGTTATTCACTATTAGATAATTTTTAATCTAATAAGTGACTGATAAAAATTATTAATATACTTTCAATTAAGTGATTTGTGTTAAAGTTGTGAGGGCTTCATCTTTGACACTGTATTTGCTATATATATATAGATACTGAACACTGATAAAGACGTGTAAAAGATTCTGGTTTGGGTCAACTGATGAGTATTGGTTCATCATGAAATGTGCATCTTGGTGCTCATAGATATTTTTCACATGTCTTTGATCACATGTTTATGATTACATTTCTCCACAAGTTGTTACAAGTGGATGGAAAACATTTCCTACTTTGTATGAAAGTGTTGTAAATGAAAACTACACTACAGAAATATTATTAATTATTGAATAATCTCTAGTCTGAAATGACTAATAAAAATTATTAATGTTCTACTTTACTTTCAAAAATCAAATTTTATTCACACTTTAAAGTCAATACCAAAGAGGTACCTAAGAATACAAATCTGAGTTGAGCGCAATGCTTATAACTTGTTCAAAATTACAACGATTAGTTAAACAAAGTCAACAAAAATACTAAATTAGAATGAATACAAGGCATATAAATAGTACAAAGACCAAAATGATTAAAAATACAGGATAAACCTTAAATAACAGATTTTACCCTATAATCCACGGAGGCAACCTTCTTTCTTATGTAAAAGAATTAAAATAAACCTTGTTTAATTATAATTCTGCATAGGGTTCTTTCCTGTCATAATGTTCTAATGAAAACAATCGGTATTAGATTTCTTTACGTGTATAAGTAAGTCACATTTATATTAATGTAAAAGTCCCCCCCCCTCCCTAAAAATTAAGTCATTACAAATTAAATGGCATTTAAATTGGTTTTTTTTTTCTTGCAAAACAGACACATTGAAGTGAATATTTTTCTTCCTGCGCAGATAAAACATTTTCACTAATATCTTTTTTTTTTTAATTAAAAAAAAACACTTGAAAAAATATTCTATTCTCTGAGGGATACTAAAATATTTCTGACTTTATTTTGCCTTCTCCTCGTTGTTAATGTGTAATTTGAAGTTCAAATTGTTCGGGATCAGGATAAGACTTAAATTACTGCAAACACTGACAATAAAATACAGAATTATTACATAATTGTTGTATTTTGATTTACATGTGTCAAATTTACTCCACCCACAACTTTGACACCATCCATCTCAGATAAATACAGTAATGATTATTACTAATCATTTACTAAACTAGAGATTATCTTTAACACAGATATAAACTTTAAACCTCATAAAGATATCTGATTTTTTAATGTGAACATACACTCACATGGAGATATATATATATATGAGATGATGGTCTGGGCCAACTGATGATTGCTGGTTCAGCACGAAATGCATCTTGGGGGTCATTTGTGTTTTATTATATCTTTATTTATATGAATTTCAAAAGAACTCGTGGAAATGGAGGTTATTTAATATATTTACAAAGTATTACATAAATCTTATCACATGATTAGTTGTGTGGGCACATATGTAAAAAGAACTTTGATACTGAAACAAATATTATGATCCATGAAAGTTTCAGCATTCAGTTTGTAATTCAGCATAATTGATAAATACTGATTACTATTCATAAAAAATAGTCAAAATTTTAAATGCATACATTGTCTGTGCAATAAATTATTAATTCTTTTCATTTAAACCATGTAATTCTTATAGTACACACACTATCCCAGAATCAGGATATTGTTATATAAACCAAAAAAACCATGAATAAGATATAAAAAAACTAAATATAAATTTATTTCAGTAATTCTGTTGATTTTATCATTCTACAGCATGGGTAGGTAACCAAGATATTAATTATGGCCCATTAGTGGCCAACCAAAACATGATGGGGAAACTGCATGTATTAAGAGAAATTAATGATAACCACTGTTACCTTGTGCTATATTAGATAGTTATACATAAAAGAAATACATTTTTACATACATATGGCTACAACTGGCAAGAATCAGCTCTTCACAATCAAGAAAGCTGTGCAAAGTCAGACAAGCTATGCAATGAATATGCCAGATGACAAAATGCTCTTATTCAAAATGCCTAATGCATGCATTGATTCAAATCCTTGAGTAATGCAAAAGTAACAATGAGCAGTATTGGATAACATTCAATTAGTCACAAAGTCAATAACTGAGTTTTTGTATTGTGGGAAATGCACTGCACTGACGTAAGTAGCATATAAAAATAAATATAAGCACATGAAAGCAGCTAGTACTTAAACAATACCATATAAAAACAAACAGCAATATCAATCTGTTGTCAAGGCAATCTTTTTTTTATAATAAATGTGGATACCACCTTTACATATGCATTAATATGTTTATATAGACATAAAAGATTGCAACTTGACTGAAGAGAGTGAGATTATTAATTCATAGAAGTTTAAATAAACATCATTAAACAGGCAAGTATAATCTTTTATGAAAGCATACTAACAAATAATTAATTATAACTTTCAAACTGCACTGAAACTAGGTATTACTTAGATAATAAAACTCGTAATGCTCATTGCTAGATAGGTTTATAAATAAATGTAAATACATGAAAACAAAAATAGTATTTTATCATTTTTATAAGAGAACTGGAATGTCTGAAGCAATTGGAAAGAAGATAAAAGTATACAGTGATAATATAAAAAGGGGAGAGTGTTTTTTCTTGACAAAAGTGAATATGAAATGTGTGTGTGACATACATCAAAGGGAACATCAAAGGACATTTTAAAACCAGGCATGCAAATTTTGATAATGATTTACCATTACCAGTGAATTAAGCAAACAAAAGTTAAACAGTCACCAATCATATTTTCTTAAACTCCTTGCATCTCTTTGTGGAAGTTATGTACTAACAAACAGAATAAATATTTTGCAGTTAGAGAAATGATTTTATGGTTAGAGAAATGATCAAAGAAGCATTTCTAGAACAATGATAAAATTATTTCTGTTTTTATAGGGCTGTGATATCCATTCCAATCTCACAGAACACCACTTAAAATTCTGTGGAAGGATAATGATTAGTAATTATATATCCAGATATTCAAGATTAGCAAATAGCAAGCAGTGCGAATCTTTGACAACTTTGGACATTTTCATTTCTACTTAAAATTTGTATTTTATACTAATTTTTTTTGCATATTGATTTTTTGATAGTAAATTAATATTATTTGTAATGGTTAATATTATTTGTAATTCTTATTATTACTTTGTGATATATAGGTGGAATGCCATGACATATGGAGAAAATTACAATTAGTCCTTGCTTTTTAAAACTCTGCCCTCCAGTATTGGTTTATAATTAAAAATGTTTTGATATATTTTTTAAAAAAAATATTTTCTAAAAAAGTATGATAATACCTAACATATGAGTAATAATCTATACACACAAACATATAATAATTTTTTATCTATATATCTTTGAAACAAATGAAAATATGTGTAAGAGATTATGATCTAAGCCAACTGATGAGTGCTGGTACAGCACGAAATGCACATCTTGAAGAACATTTATCTTTTTCATATGCCTTTGATCATATGTTTCAGGCATGTGTGATGGAATAGAACACCAGTGGTGAACTTATGGCATGCGTGTCACAGGTGGCGCATATAAAAAAATTTCTGGCACATTATCGATTTTCAAAGTGTATTCTCATTTTACAACGAAAAATGCACGATTTCAAAAATTTAAGGCGCCATCTAGCCATAGAATACTAAATTTGAACAAACGGCCGAACAAAAATTTCCAGATAGTAACGATGTAATTGTGATATGATAGGAACTTTATATTCAAAGGGGGAGAAATGCGAGCAGCCAGAGAACACATTCGCAGAAAGTGATGTGACAGAAGTTTTTTTTTAATTGGTATTTTGTCCATAATTTAATTAAGTTGCGCCAATTTTTGTTGTTAATTCTCATGCACTGGATTATTCTTTCATAAGTTTTATATTTATAATAATCTCTCAGTTTTGTGGCTATTAATTGCTTATTTCTTGTCCTGACTATAGTTTGCAATACAACATGAGTTGGGACGTGTCGATACAGACAGAGTGCGTGCAGAGTAACTCCGTTGAGTTTGAAATTTGGTTGTGACAAGAATAATAATATTGCGCCTGTGCACTGCTGAATTTTAAAGGTGATTAATTTAAACATACATTAAAGCGAAGATTTTTGAAATATTTAAAGAAATATTTTCGTTATCAATTTTCGTAATTTTTTTCTGGTTTTATCCAACATGGCTAGTGAAAATAAAAACAAAAACTACTAGTAAAAACAAGCAACGAATAATTCCAAAGTTGGTGGACTCAAAAGTAGGGGATGATGAATAAAGGAAATAACGCGGTGTGTGTGTTTTATGTTCCAGGACAGTTGTATGCAGGACATTCTCAATAAAACGACATTATGAGATAAATCATATGCTGCTCCTTGAGAAACACAAGGAAGAACAAAAGTAATTTATTGCTCAGGCAGTTAAAAACAAGAATATGCAGTCAGCATCTCTAATAAAATTAATCAGCAGTTCTTCAAATATAACCACTTCTAGTTGAATTTTTATATTGGACTATTTCCATCATCTGATATGCGTATTGAATGTCTTTAGAAAATTGTAACTTTATTTAAATATTTTAAATACATTAAACTGTTAGTAATAGCACATCAAATAGGTTAGTCCTGTTAACTTACTAATTGTTGGCAATTACTAAAATAATGCCATCATATATAAATCATCGTTTTTATCTTATATATTCTAACCTCCCCCCGCGCATCCTCACCCCCAAAATATACTGTTTATTACGAATATTACGGGTTCTAGCTCAGTTAACAAATAAATAAATGAAATATTCAGCATTAATTAAAATGATTACTAGCTCTAATTTTAAAATACAAATTCGATTCAATTTTAAAATGAATTAACAAATATTTACTATTTTCATGAGACATGGAGTGACAATACCGGGAACGAGATAGACTACATTGAGACATTATCCACACGATACTACCTCAATGGCATAAGAACACTATTCCCCCTTTTTACTATACCAAATAACTAACTCATAGTATTCTTATGACTTTCTGAGCTCTATTCCCTACGATTAAAATAATAATCATATCTTAATCTTCTTTATAACAAGAATCTAGCTCAATTAAATAAAATGAAGTAAAATAAATAAAATCTCAGGTTCATAAATTGTATTCTAACTGATTTAAAAATTACGGTAGTAAAATATGAAAAGGGAATTTTATGTCATAATCTACTACACAGCAACTAATAATAATAAAATAATAATAACAATAATAATATAATATAATCTTATTTCTTCCTAAATGAAATAAATAAATACGTACGTGGTAGTAATTTAATAATCTGACAACAGAATACGTGTGGCAACATTAGCATATAATTTAATGTAATATTGTGGCAACCGACTTATGACCAATAAATAATATAAATTTATGATCTTTTAATTTTAACATACCAATAAATTCTCAAAATTATTATAACACTTTTATGTTTACCTTTTGTGCAAAATCCATATATCTGTTTCAATTATAAATGTATCGTGATTTCATGCTTCCATGTGGAGAAATAACAACTCGGACACAAAACTTTAAAACAAATTTAAAGCAAAGTTTATTAACAACATAAATAAATTAACAATATTTTTACACTATTTACATTGGATATCCCTTACTCTCCTATCTCAACTTAATTTATTAGTTTATAAAATGAAATCAAAATATTATTTATTTTTTTCTAGTTAAATTTTATCTTTTTAACACTTAAGAAAATACAGTATTATTACTTGATTTATTATTATGGTTAGCTTATGACAAAATGCATTTCTTATATGATTATCACTAACACTTTGCATCCCTAATATTATTAAAATTATATTTTTTTTTACAAAATTTACATTCGTAGTGAAATTCTACAAAACAATAAAATTTTAGTTTTATATTGGTTGTATGGAATCTTACAAAGTCAAAACATTGTTCTACATTCGGTATTAGGTTTTTATTGTTCATTATCCGATGTTTATTAATCCTAATATTCTCATTCAAGCCTTACTTCGGATGATATAATTATAACTATTAATATACCATGCACAAGTATATGTTTATTGTACATTATTGAACTATTTTCTTAATAAATATGCAATACTTATTTTCTAAATATTATTTTAAAATTCATTCAAATTTTATTATCACTTTTAAAATACTTGGTTTAGATTTCTTTTCAAAATCTTATATTCATTTCTGAATTAATTTTACAATGTATTATATGATTCTTTCTCTCTTTATGATATTTTGGACTTTCAATTTTAAAGTTACACAATTCTATGCATTCCAGCAAATAAACTATTTTTACATAAATGATAACTTATCTTCAGTTCTATTTTATTCATTATTTCTTTGAAAATATCTTTCTGACCGATGCAGATTCACAAAATAAGGATAGCGAAGATAGATGCATAGGATCAAAATACACCTAGAATATTATTCATCATATACCTTGACAATCATGGCACAGTGAGTTAAAAGACACTATAGAGGAGTGACCTTTACCTGTCTACCAACCTCTATTATAGGAACAATGTTAAAGCTATTTCTTCAGCTTTATTATAACATCCAAAGTTTAAAGATATGCAAAACACTGTCCAAACCATATGTGTTCAGTCATAGGGCCTAGTTAACTATACTGAAATCACACAAAACTAAATATGATCCAAATCCTTTATTTTTCCTATTTCTTAAAAAAAAAACATCATCTTGGTTTCCTCTCCACTAGTACTTCCAAGTCACTATCCGATCTTATTTCTCAAGATTTTTTCTATACTGTACATCGACAAATACATATCTGCATTACTAACAATAATAAAATTCATTTATTTTAAAACTATTCCACTGTTCTATAAGAAAATCTTTTTACTACTTTCCTCCGTATATTTAATCATATACAAACTATTTAAATATCTGAATACTTTATCACATGAAAGTTCAAAAGAATCACACAATTGTTCTGTTAAATTATATTATTAATATACTTTAAATAAATTATTGCATGCATATTCCGAATTACTCCTATCTCATTATATGTTAAAAATGTTGTATAAAATGTGTACATATAATTTAAACTTTCACACTTCATTCTTAGGTCAATAGATGATCTAAAAAAATACATTATGCATTATAAATAACTATCAAAATTACCAAAACGACCTTTATCTTCTCGATCGCGTTCCGTAGGCTTCACCATCCATTTGATCCTTGTAGATATAAGATTCACATCCATACACTTTATTTTTTAAACACTATTTCTATAATTTTATCAAGTTATTATATTTAAATTTTAATATTACTAAATTTATGTTTATATGTTTTCCCTAATCTCACATAACATTTTATTTTAAAATAAATTAGTAAAAAATATTTAAACTATATTTACTGTACTTCTTCATCAACTTTTCTTGAAAACCGTTCATATTAAAGCTAAAAAAAAATGTTTATTATTTCTTCTTCAGTCACTTCTTGTTCAATTTTAAGGTAAAACAATTATTGCTCTGTTTAATAATATTCATATATGACAATCCTTGGTTTTTTTATAATATTTAATACAATTATTAATTATGATATTAGTTAATCCCGTAAAGAAAAACGTCTACATATTCTCTTCTAATATTTTTCTGCTAATATTTTCTCCCGTGCAACTTTTACGATGCATCTTCTATGTACTTTGATTTAAATATTCAGTAAATTTTTCTATCTCCATGGATCCATTTTCATTAAGTAATTTAAATTTCCATTTTCCTAATCAAGCATTCCTCCAATGACCACTTTATAATATTTTTTAATTCCTCTTAGAGAAAGTTTTTCTGTTATTTTTTCATAAAAAACACAATAGCTCTTTCATATTATTATTCCATAACTTTTTTCCTTCTTTTAAGATTCTGGTACTATATATTTTGTAATGTTTCCTTTAAAAAGGACAAACATTCTTTTTCTGTTATAACTTTTATATAATTTTTCTTTATGATATACGTATCTTAATTTTTCCATAGAGAAGAATAAAATAACTTCAGAGTAGCCTTATAAATTTGTGCGTCATAATTTTTCCTGACGGCAAATAACTTCTCTTTTAAGTTTTCCGTATAGCGTCCAAATTATATTCCTCTGAGTTACAATAATAAGTTTCTGGTTGAGCGTAAATAAAGCTGTATCAAGGCACTTTACAAATATTTTTCCTTTATCATAACTTCTATATACTGTTTTCTGTAGTATTTCCATTTTTACTGCAAGGTTTTGGCTAAACTTGAATAAAATTACTGGTAAGAAAACTTTTAAAATTAGCCCTCCATGTAAAGGTAGTTCAAAATATTATATTTTAAAAAACTTTTAAAACAAATACAAAATTTTAAAATTATATTACTTTTCTAGCTTACGATATTATACAGCTAAAAAAATATGTTACTCCCTCCTTCACTTACACATTACTTTCTCCTGCTTCGTCTAATTCCTATTTTCCGTCTGCTAAATTACCTCCGTTGATTGGTTAATTACTTTTTAGCACGAACAAATTTACACATTTTAGTTTTATAATAGATTAAACCTTTTTAAAATAAAGAATTTCTGACGTCATGTCTTAAATATTATTTAGAATAGTATTTTTAAACCCAATTACAGTTTTATCAAAATTATTTAAACTTTAAAACAATTATTAAAATAACATTTAATATCTATTTTAATATTAATATTTAATTTATCTTGTTTTTATTTAAATAAAATATTTAATTTTTTTTTTATTAACTGTATTCAACTTTTAAACACTACTTAAATATTACATCATTTAAACATTTAAAATAACTATTTAATATTTCAACATTCATTTCAACGATAGACAGCAATTACATTTAGTTCCATAATTCACAAACTTTATTATTATATTCTAACAAGTTTGTGTGTGAAGGTATATAATATACAGTCACATGATTACTAACTTTATCAGATGATTTTTTTAATTTACGTCTCGGTCTAAATTACCAAAACTGATATATTTTATAAAATTTTGAACAATAATTTAAAATGTAGAACTAAATATAATTCTCACCATCCTAAAGTTTATTTTAAAATATACTCTATTAATTTTGACTATTAAATATAATTATAACACTACATATAGCATTTATTTAATTTATTAGTTTTAAAATATCATACTCGAATTAATAATATACTTTTAACTATTTATAGCTGTATTATTTTATATGGCCAGCTTTTACAACCATAAGCAAGGATATAATTAAGCTTTATTTAACTGTTTCTTTAAAATAATTCATTACACTTTTATATACCAGGTATTTTCAGCCTTAAATTGTACTATAAAATCTAATCAATCATACAATTATCAATATATTACACAAACGTATTTTAAAAATTTAAATTTTTTTAGCAATTGACCATTCTACCTTATTATGACCTATAGATAAGGGCACAATATATATATATATATATATATATATATATATATATATATATATATATATAATTATTAAAATTAACAATTTATATATAAATAAAAACTTCGCAGAATTACATTAAATAAAGTTAAATTTTTTTAAAGACATTCAATATGCATATTAGATGATGGAAATAGTCCAATATAAAAATACAACCAGAACACCATCATCGCAAACCTTCAGGAAAACATAAATGCTTCTAGTTTTTTTTTTTTTAAAGTAAAATAACTTTATTAACAGAAAAAAAACAAAAAACAAATATTTACATATTAACAAAAAAACATTTTTTTTCTTTTTTCTATCTTACAAGATAACTAACAAACACTTTTTAAATAAGAAACACTATTCCATATTTTACATACAGTAGGGAAAAATCCACCCCATCTTTTTTCAATTTGTTTTTTGGCAAATATTTTATACATTAGTAATAGTATTTATCCCAATCATTTTCTAGTTTTTTAATCTAATTATATTTCTTGTTATCGAAAATTAATGAACATCTTACAGCCCACATTGCTAAATGCTAAAACCTTTTAGTGACGGGGAATATGTGAAGAAAACATGATTGAAATGTGCACCTATTCTCTTTGAAGACTTTGAAAACAAGAAAAAGATTATTCAGATAAAGGATTTGCCTTTGGCTTGGAACATGATAAAAGACAGAATTCTGGACATTGGTAAAAATATAACTTATCAGCAAAAAATGGATATAAATTCTTCTGACTTTGTGTCTCTCTATCTTGATGAAAATACTGATATAACTGGATCAGCTCGTTTAGCAATTTTCATTCGTTATTGTGTTGGGAATCATATTAAAGAGGAATTGATTAATATAACATCATTAGCAATAACAACAAAAGAAGTGGATATTTGCAACGCAGTTGTAAATGCACTTACAGAAAAAGAAATTGATTTAAACAAAATTGTATCAATTGCTACTAATAGTGTTTGTAGTATGATTGGAAAGGAAAATGGTTTACTCAATTTATTCACCAAACAAATTGGTCATCCAGTTCTTGGTTTTCACTTTATTATACACCAGCAGGTTTTATGAGCCAAGATTAGTTTCAAGTCTTTGGAAGATGTTGTGAGTGTTGTAACAAAAGTGGGGAATTTTATATCTGGATGTGCTTTAAATAAAATAAAATTTTTGGAATTACTGCATGAGGTAAACTCAATCTATAATGGTTTACTTATGTACAACAATGTTTGATGGTTAAGTCATGGAAAAGTTCTCCAAAGATTCATGGACTGTTTAGATGAAATTAGAGTTTTTTTTCATAATGAAAAAATTATGGAAAAATATAGTCAGTTACTGGATAGTGAAATGCTCACATTTGAGTGAATTAAATGTTAAGTTGCAAGGTATTAGCAAGACAGTTATTATTATGTTCGATTTAATTGAAGCATTTGCAGTTAAATTGAAAGTTTTCAACCGTGATGTTATTTCTAACACATTTAGGTATTTCTCAAATACAAAAAATTCTTCTTAGATATAAAAACTCATGAAAAGCCATAACACAAGAATTTTCTGAAATAATTCAGGCAATAAGCAATGAATTTTTTTTCAAGGTTTCAATACTTCAGGCAATTTGCAGAAACATTGAAACTTATTTTATGTCCTAATACTATTGGATTAGATAAACTCAATATAGAAATTTTTGAGTGACTCAACTTCGAAGATTTAGAAATGCAATTAATTGATTTTCAGTCTAGTTTCATATGGAAACAAAAATTTTTCAATTTAAGAAAGGATGTGGAAGCAATTGAAAATGATTGGTTATTGGAATAATTAAAAAGATCACAGAATATGAAATGAGAAAAACTTGGAATGCCATTCCCGAAACCTATAACTGTTAAAAAAAAATAGCAACTGCTGTACTTTTTTCTCCTAAACTTATGCTTGCGAGTCATTATTTTCCAAAATAAACTTTATAAAAGATAGTCATAGAAATAAGCTGATAGATGAATCCAGCACAGCCTGTGAATTGCTTAAAGTTACAACTTATGAACCTGATATACAACATTTGACATCCAAAGTACAACAACAAAAATCACATTAATGTATTGTATAAAATTATTTTGTGAATTTTTAAGTCAACTCCTTCATTTAATTCAATAAAATTTTATAACAATTAAATTTTTACCATTTATTTCCTACTAATAATTTCCTGGCACACCAGAGGTTGGACAAAAAAATAATTGTAATATTTGGCACGCGCACATAAAAAGGTTTGCCACCACTGGAATAGAAGATTGAAATGTATCTAAAATATTTGAATAAAATTAAGTTTAGGTATATTTAAATGTGTATATGAAATTACAATTATAACATGTGTGCTATGTACATTTTGTTCACTTGAAAGAAGTGAAGTCAATGTTTCTAAATGCACCCATAGTGAGAAAGATTGGTCTACCTTCTGGGATGATGGATTGATGATTGTGATAAGATTGAGCTAAGGTGAGAAATGCACTGATACAAATCTTGAATATATATATATATATTATTGTCAAATATACTTCTAATTTTATTATATTTTAATTCTTTAGTGTTATCAGAATATTGCAAATCCATTCCTCATTTTTAAACTTGTATTGTTAAGTAGAACCATTATGTGAGTGGTTTCCAATACTGGTTAATCAAGAAACTGCACAACAAACATATAAAACTCAATGGCTGCTGTAAATATTTAAATTATCCATTTTAATTTATTACCATTCTGCAGAATATATTATAAAAATAAAGAATTATTTTCATACTTCTGTTTCTAAATATATTATATCTTATTTAATTATGCATGCATGTATCTCATGGCAGCAATATCTGAATTGAAAATGAATTAAAAATTTGAGCCTTGTATAACGTTTCTAATAATCTTTAAATTATTATAAAAGTTATTGTACAAGCGTGAATGAATAAGAGATATTTTTAATATTCCCTTGCAGAAATAATGATGTGATTTATTACTAAAATTATTGTTTTGTTCATATAATTATCTATTTTGCAATTAAATGAACTTTGTAACCTGCATAATAAGTATTTCTGGATTATATCTGGCCTAAAGGATCATAGATTGTGTAAGTCTAATTAAAATAGCAATATCAATAATATTCAAATTACTTAGCTATAAAAAAATATTTTAATTTTCGTATACATTTAAATAAAGTATAATTATTAAATACTTTAGAAAAGTTAATTCTTAAGCAAATTTTCTCATATCCAGCAAAATACTTGGTCATGTAACCACCGCTGTCCCCCCCCCCTTCAAATATGTGATGGTATCATGAGGGACAATACACATGGTCTAAAAATAATATATTCCACACAATAGATTATGTATTGGTAGAGAAAGAGGGAATGAATAAAGTATGGAAAATTAAGGTGCTTGATAATGAAGAGAGAGTATGTAATAGTGATCATAATTTCTTTGTAATCAAAATGGTTCATAATGTGATGGAGAATAGAAATAAAAGTAGAAACAATAGTGAAAGATGTGGATGAAGAGTGAATGATAAGAATAAGTTGGAAGAGTATAAAATACAAGTTGAAGAAACCATGGAAGAGTTGGTTGGGGATGAGTATAAGGACTGGTCTAATGAAATTAAAAAAGTGGCAAATAGGGTTTTAGGTGTGAATATTCAGAAGAATAAAAGTAATAAAAATGAGAGTTAGTAAAAGTGTAAGAGAGAGGAAAAAAGCATGCAGAGAAAATAAGGGTGCTATTAAAAAAAAAGAAAGTGAAAAAGATATTAATGCTAAATGGGAAAAGTACTTAAAAAAGAAGTTAGCTAAAATAGACAATTATAGAGAGAGAATGAAATTGAATAGTAAATTGTTGGAGGATATTAATAAAAGTGGAAGAGATGGGAGTAAAAATGTTTGGAATTACATTAAAAAAAGAAATGTAGGGGAGAGAGATAGTATTACTAGATGATGAGAGAATAGATTGTAACTCTAGAGAAGAATTAGAGAGAATCATGAATAGGTATGTAATGAATATAGAAAGATGTTAGATGTGAAGAACAGAGGGATAGAAAATATGAACACATATAGTAATGGGAATATTAGGTTTACAGAAAAAATTGAACAATTGGAAAAGCAAGAGGTTCAGATGGATGGGCAGCAGAGATAGTAATGAATTTAGAGCATAGGGCAAAGGTAAAGCTATTATCATATTTTAATAATATGACCCAGAAGAGTTTTTCTGGATAGTTGGAGTAATACAAGAGTAAGATTATTAATTAAAAGAAAGAGTAAGGATCATAGAAAATTGAACAATTATAGACTGATAGCGGTAACATCAGTTTTATATAAAGTTTTTTCATATATGGTAGCTGGAAGAGTTGCAAAATGGATGGAGGAAAATAATGTAGCAGGGGAAACACAAGAAGGTTTTAGGTCAGATAGGCATAGTTTATTTGTAATTACACAATTTATGGATATGAGTAGGAATTCAGGTAAACAGTTATATATGAGTTTTATAGATATAGAGAAGACATATGATAGAACAAATAGAAATAGATTATGGATAAGTTTAGCAAATTTGGGAATGGATGAAGCTTTAGTGGATATTATTAAGAAATTATATGAAAATAATTACTATACATATCAATTAGGGGATATAGAATCCGTTAAAGTTAAAAATGGGATGGGACTAAGGCAAGGATGCCCTATGTCACCTATTTGTTTTTGTTGTATTTGAGTGAAATGCAGAGAGCAATAGAAAAACTAGGAAGAGGGATAGAGATACTGTTAATAAGTGGCAAGGGAGTATATACTTTGTCAGGTCTTTTTTTGTGGATGATGTCTTTTTGTGTGCAGAAAGAAGAGAAGATATGGAAATTATGCTGAGGACATGCACAAGGGTGGGTAAAGAGATGGGGATTAAAATTAGTAAAGAAAACTTAAATATAATAATGGTTAATACTGGGAAAAGAGAAGACAAAGAATTTTTACTGGGTGATATAAAATTAAGTGTGGTGAATAAATATAGTTATTTGGGAATCATCTTGAGTAATCAGAAAAATTGCTTAGACGAATGGGAGAAAAAAATTGATAAATGAAGCAAAGAAAAGAAAGATATTGATAAAGAAATTAACAGTGTTTTCATATAATAAATATGATGTAGCTAGAATTATATGGAAGGGAGAGGCAATAGCAGGGTTAACATTCATGATACATTATGTGCTAGTAAAGGGGTATTAGAATACTTAGAAAAAGTACGAAGGGAAATAGGAAGACATGTATTAGGTGCAGATGTGTGGACAGCAAAGGAGGCAATTCAAGAAGAAATAGGATGGTCAAGTTGTTATATGAGAGATGCAAAAAGCAAAATGAAAATGTTCAGTAGATTGCAGTTTATGGATAATAAAAGAATAGCCAAAATAGTATTTAATTGGGTTATGAGTAAAGGGCAGGCAAGAAGATGGGTGAGAAAGGTAATATGGTATGCAGATGATTTAGATATGGACTTTATATTAGTATACTTGTACAAGAGGTGGGATAATTGTGTTAGGATAATTGTTAAGTGTTATAGTGGCAAGGAATGGGATAGAAGAATAGATGCATTAATAAAGAATATGGAATTGGAGAGATGGAGAACTAGTATGGAGAGTAAAAAAAGTTTTAAATCTATATATAGGAGTAAACAGAACACTGGGTGTGAGTTAATTTATGATAATAGCAAGGAAAGTAGTTTACTGTTTAAGGCTCAAAGGAGATCTTTAGCAACAAGGGAATATACATGTAAATGGAAAAAATATAGGTGATTTAGTCTGCAAGTTGTGTAAGGAAGGCATAGAAAATATTAGGCATCTGTTGATTCAATGTAAATGCTTAAAAGCAGAAAGGGGACAAATACTAAAGTTATGGAAGACTAAATATAAACAAAGTGATTATACAGAAAGGTAAAGTGACTAATAGGTTTCTCTGGACATAGATGCTGAGAGATTCCTGCCTCCATATAAGGAGAAGTCACAGTGCATCGCATCACATCACTTTTTTGCATTATGTTTTAAGTTATTTTTTCTTATTTTGCACTTGGAAAAAATTTGAAATTAAAAATTATAATCATTTGTTAATTTAATAAAAAGTTTCAAGATGATCACAAAATGAATTATCAATAGTGAGACTTCATTTACAATTTGCTAATTGGGAGTTTTTAATTCTCGTTACATGAGGGCGGTTGCAAAAGTTTTCAAGTGGGTTCATTTCTTCAATAAATTCCAAAAATGAAAATATATTTTCCATAATTTGTTCACTTAAGATTATTGTTCATAAAGTATTTAATATTTATTTTTTTAAAAAAAGAATAATAACTGAAACACAGGCTTATTATATACCTGTTTCTATATATGTAATATAGGGTATATGAGCACAGACTTTCAGATACCATCACTCTCCACTCTATCTAATAAGAGTGATACACTCAAGCACATATATGCTGAAAAGATAAATAATCACCAATATACGTATTTCATGCTAAACCAGCAATCATCAGTTGGTCCAGATTATCATCTCCCACACATATATACTATAAGCGCTCAGATATATATTAAGATAGACAATCTTCATACTTTAATGGACGGTTGAAGAGTTGGAGTGTGTGGTAGATTGATTGTCTATCTTAATATATATCTGAGCGCTTATAGTATATATGTATGGGAGATGATAATCTGGACCAACAGATCTGGTTTAGCATGAAATACGTATATTGGTGATTATTTATCTTTTCAGCATATATGTGCTTGAGTGTATCAGTGTTATTAGATAGAGTGGAGAGTGATGGGTATCTGAAAGTCTGTGCTCATATACCCTAAAAAAGAATAATATAATTAGATTAAAAATTATCAAAAAAATATTTACTTTTAGATGAAGTTAAAGCTATCAATTGAAATCAATAACGTATAATTGTAACTTGTAATTAGCTGGGAAAGAATGCTTTTATGTTGACCATAGAAGATTTAGAATTTTTAAATCTTAAATAAAATTAAGTGATCTAAGCAAAATTTTATGTGGACTTTACAGACTAAGTTAAAGCTTTTTTTAACGCCATCTATTTTCTTTATTACTTTTTACAATGCTTTTTTACAACCCACTATTGACAGTTTCGATTGCCCCAGAAATCTTATAAACTGGTTGGGGGGGGGGAGGGCAATCGAAACTATCAATAATGGGTTGTAAAAAAGCATTGTCAAAAGTAATAAAGAACATACATGGATTAATATTATACAGATTTGGCAATGCAATAAGAAAAATAAAGTTATAATACTTCATAAAGAAGAACAAAATAATTTTTTATACATATTTGTAAAGTTAAAATAATTTTAAAAATAATTTCTATTTGTAATAAATGAACAATTTGACATTTCTGAAACATAATAAAAAATAATGGTAAAATTGATCAAATAAAAAGTTGAAAATTTAATACAATTATTCTAGAACTTTTTAAAACTAAAAAAAAAACAGCTAAAGGATACCAAATTTAAAATAAATGTATCTAAATTGTTAGTACTAGAAAAAACATAAAGCCACTACAATCAAAATATGTAAAGTTTTTGTCATTATTTATACTGATGATTTTTTGTATATAAACAAGACAAGAAACAACTTCTGCTACCATTACAAGAATTAAGTGTAACAGCTTTTATCTTATCTCATGTGGTTTCTACCTCTTTTATATATGGACATATTTGTGTTTTATAGATTGGTTTTTGTAATCACTAAAAATCCATCTCTAATATATTATTTTTATTTATTTTGTTTGTTTATTTTATCTCAGTGATTTAGTATAATATTTTAAGAATTCTGAAAACTAATTATATGGAAAGTGACAAATTAAGAGATTAATTCTATTCTAGTGTACAAAACAATGAGTAAAATATATATTTTTATAACATTTGATTAAAGAATGCATTAAATAAGATTTGTAATCTGTATAAAACACTTAACATATATATATATTTTAAGTGTCATAGCATCGGCCGGGACGTGAACCCACAACCCGGGCAACTGCCTGCAAGTGCAAGGCAGTCACGCTGACCTCTTGACCACCAATGCAAGACAAAAAAAATTGCTTTCTTAATCAAAAGACATTCAAAAGTAAATAAATCTAACAATGAGTGTAATAAAAAGTGTTCGACTATAAGTCAGTAGGTAACTGATTCATTTAACTTATTCAGCTTTACACCTACTGCTTCATGGCAGACAGCCATTTTGTTGAAATGCAGAATCCTAAAATGTTTGAATTCATTCAAAACTAACAGATAAAAACTAATCTAAAAGTCTAATGGTTCATCATGTTTTATGAAAATATCTTATATTCAGTCTTCATTGATAAAATTTGATGTTATATTTGGTTAATCTATTTTGGAAGGATTACTGTTATGTATCATTTTTCTTTCAAAAGACATTCATTTTAGTCCATTTTTTCTTGCCAGCTAAAATTCAATTTTTTCCCCCCAAAATTATAAATGCATATTTAAAAACTATTCATACAATGTTTAGTTTACATACCATAGAAATTACAGTTCAGGAATATCAAAAAGTAGGAATACATAAATTCATAAAATATTATAGAGTTCTCAGTCAATATATCCCAATAAATTAGTAAGTATTAGAATATCGTAATTTAATACAACTTGGAGTTTTATTAATTTAAGTAAAATGTATATTTTTAATATAATTTTATTATCTTCATTGTAAATAATTAATAAGACAAGATTATTAATATTTGTTTGAATCTGATTAATTTTTTATTTATTATGAGCAACAATTAGATGATTAATATTTATTTATTATAATCTACATCTGGATTTTAAACCATTTTATTTGTTGTTATCAAAAAATAATCAACATTAGCCTACAATGTTTTTATAACATAAATATACAAGTGGTATCTCATACTATTTCTAAAAAGTATTATAATATTTGTATAAAAAAATTAAAAAAATATAATCATAAAATTATAAAAATGAAGAAATAAAATTACTTTTGTTTAGAATAACTTTTGACTGGAATTTCTTTTTTTAAGACCAATTATTATAATGAAATAAATTTGCTTTTTATTACTGCAAGCATTATTTACAATATGTATTATAATATTTGTATAAAAAGTAAAAAAAAATAGTCATAATTTGCCAAAATTAAAAAAAGTTTACATACATTTAGACTACAAGTGGTATGAGATATTACTAAACCTGGAAAAAGGGTTATAAAACTTATACTTCACACCTAAATTTAAACTAATTCAATTTTAGAAAAATGACATATGAAGAAAAGTACTGAAATGGAATTCTATTCAATTAAAAAATAAATAAAATTAAGGCATGTGAAAATTTATATTGACATCACATACCAGTTATATGTTATTGCATTACAAACTTTAGAAACCAAAGCAAAGATATAGCATATACTAATTATCAATAAGTTTATTTTTAATACAAAGCAATTTTGAGCATGAATAAATATTTCAATCACAATAAAACTTCTAAAATCACTTTTTTCATTATATACCTTTTGATGGTTATAACTTTATGCTTTTAGTTTAATTAACATTAATGTAATTCCAAATGCACATTTTTATTGCAAAATAAAGGTAAAATTATATACTAAGTTGCTTTTTTAAAAATAAGAATCCACTTTTTAATATGTAATAGTTTAGCAATTATAAACTTCTACAATCTCACAGATGCTAAACTCTCCATACAGTAGTGACACTCAGTGCAAGCCAGAGTAATCAATGGATGCAAGAAGGTTTGTGCATAAAATCTTTATCATCAGAGAGTTTAGCCTCTGTTTAAACAGCTTGTGTAAGCATAAATAATGGTGAATATTTGATGTTTAGTGGCTTGTACAATCTCTTTGCATTTTATTCCAAACTTTTTTATTCATTTGATATTTAATAATTTACATATATTATTTAAAAAGATTTATGTTAACAGATATGAAAAAATCATTAATTTTTAATGATCATCAAAGATTTGATTTATGTAAAAAAATGTTTTAAATGTTCTTTAATCTAAAATTGAATTCAAAATATTGAAAAATAATGGATTTTTTTCTTAGTGCAACTGCCAAAAGTTTACCATTAATCATATCAGATATTTTGCAAATTAAATTAATTTTTTCAAAATTTAAACACTTTTTGGCATACTTAATCTTAGGATTAAAAAAAAAATTAGTTTTCATTGGCAAAAGATTGTTTAAAGCCAATAAACATCACATGACCACCACCTCTTATGCATGTGTATAACTGTTGTTAAAACAGGCAAAACTCACTATACGTATTGCAACACACAGCAAGCTAGGCTTGTGCATAAAATCCCCATCTAGTACCTACTCATCCTAATAGGATAGTGGTGGCTATGGTTATTATAGAACCAAAGACACCAAAATGTATGGGTACTGAACTGAGTTCAGACCCATATGACTATATAAGCTAGTGGGCTTGGATTGAAAACATTAAAGTGTTTTCAGTTTAAGACTCATAGTTTTGTAGTTAAATGGAGATAAAAGGTGGCTGCTGGAGGGTTGCATTAGATCCTAAGATCTAGGTGCAGTGCTCTCAGATCCAAGGCTCCTCACTGATAAAGGCCACAAGCCAGAAACTAGTCTGAGGATATTGGATGAGTAGGCACTAAATGGAAATTTTATGCCCAAGCTTTCTGGCATCCATTGATTACTCTAGCTTGCTGTGTGTGGCAATACGTATAGTGAGTTTTGCCTGTTTTAAAAGATTGTTTAATATGATTATACACAGTAATATATATTGCAATGATCAGCCAAGATATTTCTAAATAATTTAAATTTATATTAATTGATTATGATGCCATCTGACTTTAAAACTTAAAAAACTGACTGGCCAATATATATATATATTTAAACAATATTCTTTAATGGAATGATGATGATCACTATATAGTCCAAATTTGCAATACATGGCTAGATCACATAGAATATAAATTACAATAAAATGGACATGGAAAAAATAATGCAAATCAGACAATATTATAAATAAAGATCTTAACACACTATTTAAACCAATAATAAAACTATAGTTCATTACAAAATAAAATTGTCAGTCAAAATAACTTTTTTTATATAAATCATTTTTTCAATCTCTTATTTATTACCCAGAGGCTAAACTCTCTATACAGTAGAACCAGTCAGTGCAAGCCAGGGTAATCAATGGATGCGGGAAGATTTATGCACAAACCTTTTTGCATTCATTGATTACTTTGGCTTACACTGAGTGGTGCTACTGTATGGAGAGTTTAGCCTTTGTGTAAACAGCTTGTGTAAGCATAAAGAATGGTGATCATGTGACGTTTAGTGGTTTAATCTTTTATATATTACCTTAATCTTCCATCACACTTCATAATATTAATACAGTTTTATGAATTGAGTACATTTCCCATACATGCCTTTAATACACTCCAAATACAATTCTAGATACAGCCAATCTTATAAATGCAAGACATTTATTTAACTCATAAGTTTCCTTGCATAATCACATATATTTCTTTAATATGGGGTAATTATAAATGCTACACCTTTTTTACAATGATAACTCTAGGGAATAAAAGGTCCAAATCCCAATTCAAGTAAACTATAACTTAACTAGAGAGATGGCTCCTTTTAGACCAATTGCTAATTTAATAGAACAACATCTCAAATGAAATCTACCATATAGATACAGAAATATTTAACTATTTGATATTGAACAAGCAACTGCATATATTATAAGTTCTACCTATACAAAATCTCATTCACAATATACAAAAGCTAAATTATGCACAAATAAACTCGATTGATTCAAATAAATCTTAATTAATAATTATATTATTTTTATTATTTAACACTTGGACACTATACTTTACATATTTTACCAGTATGAAAACTTTATATTTAAAAATAATATTATTTCTTTAATTATATTCTGATAATTATATATATATATATTGTAACAGGATGGGAAGATGAGGTGAACCTGGAGTGATGGCGAAAATCATCATCAACTCCAAGTCAACAATATTCCAAATAAAATGATTTAATATAAAATATAAATAAGATAAGATATTATAAGAGATATTAAAGTAATGTTCAATATCAAAATATATAAGCAATTTTATATATTACAGAAAGAGCATGAGATCAAAAGAGCTCTTAGAGATCAGCCAGCCACTCCTTATAGTAACTAAAATATAATTATAAATCCATCAGTATTACAAAGTGAAAGTAAGTACTAGTAATACTAAAAAAACCCATTCATTACCATGAATGATCCATCAATCAAATAACATTGATACAATGAATCAACAATCAATCTTGCGACTGGACTGGAAATGGGTCTTCTGTAAACCAGGCTAACTACTGAGCCATTGCCAGCTTGGGGCAATTATTTAAACATTAATTTGGATGCACCATCTTAAGTGCTCACCAATTAGAATACATAACACAAAAATCTAAAAAATAATGCTGGAACATTAAAACATGCTGATCATCATCGATGCTCTGTCCGCTTAGTACCATTAATAAACTGGACAACTATAAACTTAATTTCTAATAGACTAAACTAAATAAAATATAGTGCAGGGGCTTTGAAGAATATAATCCTCAGGCCAAGCCAGAATGTCATACTGGCTGCCCCTAAATCATTAACTACACCCCCCTTTTTATCAGCCATTATGCATGAATCTAGCTCAGAAGAATGCAAGCTCATTACTGTTATGTGACCAAGAAATGATGATTTAATACAATTTTAACAACTGAATTCAAGTTTATTAAGAACAATGTGATATTAATGTTTGTAGAATATGGCTATACATATTAAAGTCTTCTGATTTTGATTAACATATAATAAAAAATTATCACATTTGTGATTTATAAAAATTATACAAAATTTAAATTACTATTATGGTTTATTATATAAATATGATTTGTGCTAATGATGTATACCCACACAAAACTGAATTTTTTAAAATTCTTTATATATTACAATAATACAAAATAAATATGTATAAGTGCAGCTTAGTGCTTTCAAGGTACACAACTCTCATAGTCATAGACATATTGTAACTAAAGAAAGTGGCTAACTGCAATGAAAATTTATGCAAATGATTTTATATATTCTGATTTCTTGGATATATTGTAGCATATGTTTTTTCTGTTGATGGTATGATTGTCCCTAGCAATTCAGAAAGTCTCTTTCACTTTTCTTTTTAAATCATGTTGCTCTCTGCAAACAGCAGCAGGGTCATGTGGTTGGCAATCATGTCATGCTGATCTGCAATTCTGGGCAAAAACTGAGTTACAAGTTGGGGTTAATATTGCTTTGTGGTAAGAATTTATATGTTGAGTCAGCCACATAGATAGTGAAGCTCTGCTCTCATCAAAGTATGTGGCATGACAATTTGCTGCTCGACAGGAAATGTACACCTTTTAAGGTGTTTGTGAGAGTGGTAATCTGTCTTTGGTATTATTGATTAATTTGTTGGAGTTGAGGGGGGGAGTGAAAGCATAAATGATACTTTCTATTAAAAATCATACAAAGTTTTTATATGCACATATGGGAGGTATGGAAATAATAGCCCTTTTTTATCAAGATTAACTGTGTTGTTGTTTATCTTGGAGTAAAATTGTCTAATTTTCTGGTCAATATATTTTTACAACAAAGCAATAGCATATCCAACTTATAACTCAGTTTTTGCCCAGCATCACAGCTCAGCAGGATATGATTTCCAACCACAGGACCCTGTTGTTGTTTGCAGAGAATGACAATTTAAAAAGAAAAGTGAAAGATGCTTGGTTTATTGCTAGGAACAATCATACCATCAACAGAAAAGATGTGCTACAATATATCCAAGAAATGGAATACATAAAGTCATTTGCATAAATTTGCATTGCAATTAACTACGTGCGTCAGTTACAATATGGCTGTAACTATGAGGTTGTGTCCCTTGAAAGTGCTCAGTCACACTTATACATATTTATTTTGTATTATTATAATATATAAAGAATTTTTAAAAAATCAGCTTTATGTGTGCATGTGTTGATATCGCAAATCATATTTATATAGTAGTATTTAACCTCAAAGTTTAAACATTTTGCTTATTATGGTTTACATGTATGTTCCATTAGGTTTACTTAAAACCCATTAGCATACAGGCTTGTGGCTTGACATAAAAAAACAGGGTTGAGTTGACATTTAATAATAAAAAAATGATTAAAATTTTACATATGTGACTATCTGACATGCATTGGTATTTGCAATACAATTGCTATATATATATATATACATATATATTTACAATAAAAATAATAATAATAATGGTAACAAACTATTTCAACAATCCTTAAATTTGCAGAAGTACATTTGGTTAATTTCTTGAACCTGCCTCAACTGCTTTTTTTTTTTTGAATTTTAATGGCAGTTGAGGGAGGTTCAAGAAATTAACCAAAAGTACTTCTGCAAATTTAAGGATTGTTTATAATAGTTTGTTACCGTTATTATTATTATTTTTATTATATAGGGTATATGAGCACAGACTTTCAGATGACCCATCACTCTCCACTCTATCTAATAACACCGATACACTCAAGCACATACATGCTGAAAAGATAAATAATCACCAATATATGTATTTCATGCTAAACCAGCAATCATCAGTTGGTCCAGATTATCATCTCCCACACATATATACTATAAGTGCTCAGATATATATTAACATGGCCTTGGAGTATTCCATCTTCAGATTTTCAATTGGATGGACGGTTGAAGAGTTGGAGTGTGTAGTAGAATGGAGCCTGTCCATTTAAGTATGAAGATTGTCTATCTTAATATATATCTGAGCACTTATAGTATATATGTGTGGGAGATGATAATTTGGACCAACTGATGATTGCTGGTTTAGCATGAAATATGGATATTGGTGATTATTTATCTTTTCAGCATGATCTGAAAATCTGTGCTCATATACCCTATATATTACATATATAGACACAGGTATATAACAAGCCTGTGTTTCAGTTATTATTATTTTTATTGTAATTACAATTTTGTTTTAATTAACGGACATTTTATTTTTATATTACATATATATATATTGTAACCTCACACTCCTTCTCCATGCTACTTCTTCACCTTCTGCACATACACATACAACCTACAGAGTGGCTGGCCTTGGAATCAATGATGATGGGACTACATGGTATGAAATGCCAGGGCGCCAGATTGCAACTCTAATGTAAACATCATATATTATTGGTTAATAATTAATCTAATTATCTAGATTAGTGCTTGATAAATGGTTAAATAAATAAATATTCTAACGAATAAACATAATAAACACCGAGAGCGATATTATTAATAATAAAAATTTCGTAATTTATTATATCCATTGGAGAGGAGAATCTCAACTCAACTTTCCACATTACATTAAATCTCTCAGCTCTCTCTCACATCCATCTCACATCAAAGTCACAATTAAAATTTGATTAAAATTAAATCATTTCCTTGTCCATCATCATCATTCCACTCCATCTCTCTATCATGCTATCAATCACATTCTAATTGTACTAATATTATCAACTATTAATTATACACTACTTTACTTTATTCTCAATTAATTTCCATTTGCCAAGTCCTTTCTGCTCTATGATATTCTCATCAGTGCTTTAGAATAGTAATGTGTGAAAACTTACTACTGATAAGCAATTATTTGTGATTTATGGATACTCTCCCAGTGCTTACAGTTATAGACGACCTTGGCTTAGTCTAACCAAGCCAATGTCCACTTCTTCTATTTTCGAATACTTAAATAAAATTTTAATCATAAATATTTGTTTGTAAAATAACTTAAACATTCTAGAATTTAAAATTTTGAGTAATAAAGTTCAACTGGGAAGGTATTTGAATACTGCAGATGGAGAAAGGATTTTATGTCCACCCACCGCATTCAATATCACATGACCACTCTATTGCATATAATAACTTTAATTTAATATTACTAAATTAATTTGACTATAATCCACCTACACATTCTGTGAGTTTGCAGTGTTTAAAATAATTTTCTGTCTTTTTAATTTGACAATGAAGGTTTTATAGGAATAAATTAATCTTTTAAGTACTTTATTATAAAGCAGTTATAAGTAATCAAATATAATACATTTAAATATTAGTGTAATGATGTATGATTTAGGGTTGTGATCGGATTTCTGAATTTGTAGGATCCACAAAACATTGAGACACAGACAAGACTTTTATTTAAATAACATTTTATTAATAGTAATATTTATAAAACGTATTTACATACTTTACACCTCTCAGTAGCTCTCCCTTTTCTCTATTAGCAACAAAATGCAAAATTAAAACTTTATATTATCACAAGATGGGATTTACAACTCCTATGGAAGTATTGTTTCTTGTAATAGATGACTATACTGTTCTGACTATTAATAGGCTGTATACTATATTTAATACTATAAAACAATTATTAACATATTATACATTTTAAACTCTATTAAAATTTTCTTTTCTTTAATTTTAACTATTATTCATTAACATATGGTTACTGATACTGGTCGTAAATAACTCTTTAGCTAAGCAATCAACATAAATTCAGTATCAGTTTGAGCAACTTTATATGCCTTAATAAGCTATTTTAAGTTTTAAACTATTGTATAGCATTTGCTTACTCTTATATTTGTAGATAAACTATTTAAGGGTAACAGAATTATCTCATATACGGTCATACTTTCACACACATATGCATAGACAATATTCAATGTCCCCAACAATAGTAGCATTTTACTCAGCTTACTAATCCAGTGAAGATCTGCTCTGGCTGTGATCTGGAAATTCGATGTACACTGCTTATCACATTATTTTTTCCGAATTTGCAAATTTAAAGTCTATAATTTTTATTAGCTCCTAATCCACTAAGTAAGGCTGAGCTGGGCATAATACATCATTACAATACATTGTACTTTTAACTCTTACATACTATAACGAAGCAATGAAATGATTCAATGACCCTACCAGCAATTAAACAATATCTACTCTTAAGATTCTTCAACAAATATACACCCATAAGGAAAAAGCATTCGGAATTAATATCAATGTTGGCAAAAACCAATAAAACTAGAAAGCTTCTTTTCATAAAGGCTGAGATATTATTGGACTCATCGCTAGACATATAAACATGGATGGGCTTGCATAAATCACTACTACCATTTACACAGAAATCATCTTATGGTGTAACATGAACATAAGGTGGAAAAATTCATCCACAAATTTTACTAACTACTTTATGAGCGAGCCATGCTCCAGCTCCACTGGCTAGGTGGTGATAATTCAACCAACATTAAACGTACAAGGGTCACTCAACAATCCACATACATATATGATAATTTAAATCTACTTTTACACACATAATATTGCACCGATATATTAGCCAATAATTTTTATAAGCTTAAATATGCTTAAACATAAAATCAATTTAGATCTTTAATAATTAAAATAAGAAATGAGCATCGTTCATAATAAATCTCTCTCAATTGGGACACAGCTGTATCGTTTCTCAACAACACGCATTCAAAGATAAAAACATATCAATTTTATTAGAATCAATTCTACAATAATAACTCGTTCTCATAAATAGCTTATACACTATATTCTTTCATTCCTATTTTCCTTTCATATCATTAGGGCAAAGCAATATTTATAATTTAAAAGAAGGCATATTTTTAAAACTACTAAGCTAACTTAATTTAACGAAATAAATAGTTCACTAACACTTAACTTATATGCATAATAAATAGTATTATAATACATTAAACGAATGGCTTACAAAAACCAGTTAACAGTTAATAAAAAAAATACTTATAGTCTCTTTTCAGCACAGTCATTCCAAGTGTCTTTCATATTCCAGCAGTGTTAATTATCCCATAAGATTTCTGTGTGCACAGTTATCCGACAATTAATCCATGGAAATTTAAAATAACATTTTAAAAGTAATTAATCCACTAGGTTTCTATATTTATGAGAGTAGCACATTTTTCTTTTCCTTAATAGAATTTAGTATTACACTATTATATTCTTTTAAGACACGCAGAAAACAATTCTGAGGTTTTTGTTTTAAGGTTTACTTTATCCAATTTTAATCTGACGTTTAGTTAGATGATAATTTTTAACATTGATCTAATTCCTTTTAGGTAGTTTATGTTTCTTTAAATAGGATTTCATTTACCATTATACTATAATTTAATTTATCCTGTTGGACGAATAAGTCTTTCGTTCACAACGGATTATCCTTGAGGTATTTTTAATAAATTATAGCACGCTATTCCCGGAAATTCTTAAGGGTTTGTAAGATCTCAGCTTGATAAACAAATATATATATATTTACATTATAAGCAGTTAATTTTCATTCATAGATTAGCTCTTTCAAATATTGATGATGCAGACGGCATTTTAGATGGGATTTAGCTTATACATTTGTATTGTAGTTCAGTACCACACTTTTCTTGTATAATAATTATTTTCTTTCTAAATCCCTTGTAACACAAGTAATAATAATATTTATCCATCATAAGAATTGAAGAATTAAAATAAGTATTTATTAAATTTATAGTTTCCATACTTTTGAAGAAGCAACACTTTTTCTTCAGCCGATATCACATTATTTCCAGTTTTATTGAAGTGATGACGGTCATTCAACATATACCTGACATGGGAAGTTTAAGCACGTACTATATTTTTACACTAACATGAATTTTGATTAAAATTTTCAGTTAGATTGAGCCAGGAAGAACTATAAAACTTTTTATTATTTTAAATTGATGGTTTTAAACCCGGAAGGAGTTACCCGTTATAAAATGAAGAAGAAGCCTCTTCCTAGAAAATGGCTGAGTTAAATTTATAGATCCATGTTGTCAATCAATTTGTTAATTGTGCCTTCTATCAATTAAACTATATATTTTAATTTTAATTGGTAATTTACTATTGTTTTTAAATTAATTATTTACACTCAGGCAGAAATCACGAGGTTTTGTTAGATCTTTTCTCATTCTTTGTGAAAATCAAGTTGAAAGTCAAGCATTGGTGATCGAGAGGCCACCGACAGCTGCTTTAAAAGCAGTTGTCCCGGATTAGCGGATTCACTTCCCGGCTGATGCTATGACACATGAGAAAAAAAAAAAAAAGAACAAAATGAAAATTTTGATTAAGTAAAAAAAAAATACATAGTAGCCTAACTTTGAACTCAAGATTTTGAATGAGAACTAGTTGCTATTAATATAAAATAATCGCTCTTTCAACCAGCTTTCCACCGATATCATATATGCTTATTAATAATTAATAGTTATTTCCATAATTAAAATTCTACATATATTCCCTTCACGCACCACACACACACGCGCGCAATTCTGCTTGAACCGTTTTAACGCTTTTATAAACCTTTGATTTCTTATACAAACTTTTTTCAATAAATATTTTAGAGCTAAATTTTACTTCCGCAATTGGTTAGATTTTCATTAGCCAATTTCTTACAAACTAAAATCATATTTACTTTTTAAAATAGTTACCCCTCCCCCCCCCCTTCTAATTCATTGTAATTTTTATTAACTATTTATTAAACAATCTTAACACATCAACTAGACTAAATTTGACCGTTTCTGACGATTTATATTTCTATTATATTTACATTATAAATAAACAAATTTTATTTCAGGCATTTATAAATGAGATTTTATTACATATCAGATAATTCGTGAAACTTTATTCAAACTTTTATCTTAGCCAAAAATTACTGTTGTTTAATTAATTATATATAAAACTTAATGCATTTTATGAGAAAAAATTTGATCTAAATTAATATTAACAAAACTAGCTTCATACTATGGAAGCTTTGGTTACAACCAAAGGTTTCAATATATATGCACACATACATGCGTGCGCATGTAATTTCTGAACATATTTAAATTGTTCTACAATAATACATGATTAAACTTTTCAACTTCTACTTTTTTTTTTAAAAGTGTCATAGCATCGGCCGGGACGCGAACCCGCAACCCGGGCAACTGCCTGCAAGTGCAAGGCAGTCGCGCTGACCTCTCGACCATCAATGCAAGACTAACTTCTACTTTTAATGATACAAATACCTATTCTAGGTTTATTTACCTCGCTATGACGTCAACATTGTTTCTACGCGCTAAATTTTATGTTTACAATGTGTCTCATTTTTTGACTGAAAATGAGAAAAGTCAGCGCGTAGCGCTGGAATGTACGCGGGGGGGGGGGGTCGATGTTTTTGCCTGTCTGGAGGACAGGCCAATACATGCTCAATTATAAAATTCAGCGCGTAGAAACAATGTTGACCGACGTCATAGCAAGGTAAATACATGACTACCACTGTAATAATATTATTAAAATGTATATTCTTTATATAAATGCATGCGTATAATGTGTATAAAGAAAATTATAGATGATATTATAAACATAATAGTTTACAGTTGATTTTTCTTCTTTTTTTTTAAAAAAAATATCAGTTTATAAGTTCCTTTTTTTAAAAAAAAAAGTATTATCAACTTTTTTTTCTTTTAAAAATATAGAGTCAATGAATTAAATCTTTACTCCTAGATTTCTAATCCTAGCAAATTTATTTGCTGGTATTTTTAAAATGTCATTTTTTAAGGGAATTACTAAAAACAATTTCTTCAATAATATATATAAATTGTCTGTGGACTGTTCCTTTCTTTTAGACATATAAATTAAGCAAATTATTGATTTGTTTACTTTAAGTTATTAAGTTAAAATTTTAAAAGTCACTTTTATGATTTTAAACTAACTTACCAGTTATATATATACGTTCACCTGTGCTTCTCTGCATAGAGATACATCAGTATTGAAATGGTAAGATTTGCTCTACAATCTGCGTTTCATCTTTCTTTGTTCTCTCATCTACCCTCATACCCTAGTTTAGACCCTAGTCATATTGCAACTTGTATGTCATGTTATAATCGGCCAAGATACATGCACGCGAAGCATTTATCATATATATATACGGTTATTATAACTAGGTGAGTTAATAATCTAACAGAATGATAAATTAATTAATATAATTTATAATTTGAATGTGTGTTCACATGAGGGTATATGTATAAACACATAAGTCTGGTATGCAAATACTACATATACATTCCTATATTATCTTTAAGATTTATGTTTAATAATATTATTTTGCTCTCTTATTTTAAATATTTAAAATAATATACCACGAATCTTGTTTATTAGAAAGTTAAATGAGGATTGGAGGCTGAACAATAGGATTTCACTACTGCAACCCCATAGGTATATATTAATTGCTTAAGTAATTAATTAGTAAAAATGATAAACAATCTTTGGTAAGTTGCTGATGTTATCAACAAGGAAATAGACCATCTTAAAGCATATTGCTTTATAATATTTTTTTATAAATCTTATTTTGGAAAACTATAACAAAAGAATTGATGTAACGGAATATCTGAAAACAATGTAACAAAAGTAAATGTATTTGTAACAATACACACATCAGACGTGGTGGTAGAAAATATGTTAATGGATTATTTCACTGCAAGTTAAGGCAGTAGGAAAGATTAATGGCATACTTGGCCAATATATAGAGCAGGACTTTGTGATATAATATAATATAGTTCGGTCTTGTTTTAAACTTAAATGTCAGAGTAAAGGTAGGAAGGGTCTATTTTCTTACCCAGAGAATGGTCATCTATGCCCATCACCTGCCACTGCCACTAGTGAGACTAGAAATGTAGTTGCTAATACCATATAGAGGGCTGTCATCACTGGAGTCAACATAATGATGCAATTATAAAATGAAAGCTGGCTATCTAATGATATGGATTCCCTGAACATTTTGTAACTGTGATTAAAACTATTAAGTGTGCACTGACAATGCTTCATTCCAAGAGCTCTAAAACATTCTACTAATTTCCCTAAGCTATAGCTAAATCTGTAACAAACTCTATCCATATAATTAAATTGTAATGTACTCATACAACTGTATCTAATTTTATAATTTCAACCTATGTAACTTGGCTAATCTATTCTTGAAACTATACTTTTGTGCTAGGGTAAATGCTCTTGAATTTTATTAAATTATGTTCTTTATGATATTTTATGATAATATGCCCGGATAACCTTCGACCAAGTTGAATGAATCCCATTTTTCTTAGAATAAACATGCTGCTATATTTCCATATGGGTTAGTTGTATAAGTGATAAATATTTCATGTCAAATCCCTTTTCTACTCACTAGCTCGGATGTTATCTTTCAGTATATGTATTACTGTGGATGCGATGAATCCTGTTGTGGTTTGTGTAGTAATTAATTCACCCATAGTGATCTATTTATGCTATCATATATTATTTGTTCAATTTAAGTTGAAGTATAATGTGGGTGTATGTGCTAAGTTATAACTATAAAGATATTTTAAACATGCATGATTAAACATTAGGTTTCTAAAAATTCCCTCACCATGCATTCATAACCCATTTAGGTATTATTACCACAATGTTGAATGTGGTTACTGTCTTGGAACCATATGATCTACCTTAAGATTTAAGAATGGATTAAGTATAGCTGCACAATAACATGCTAAAGTTTGATAGTAATCTATCGTTGATTATTATTGTTATTATACTTATTCGTTGTGTTGCTGGTGCAGATATATAAATCTATGATTTTGTAGTATGCTTTGTCAGTCTTCTCCATGGAGTACATATGGCCAAGACTGTTCCAAATCTTTAAGGTTCCTGCATCAGAGTGGACATGGATGTCACACCTAGAAACCTAGCTGTTTGATCATGCATTCACAGATTTTACTGGGTGAGGGCCCAGTCTAGTGACCCTGCTTATTTATGACAAACCCTTCATGAACATCTCACATTCCATCAATCTGAATTATATATAGGCAAAACCTTGTGGTTTTGATGTATCACCCTCCTGTAGATGTTTGCATATGTATTCTCCATCAGCATACCAATCACTAGTTAAATCCTATATATCTATATTTATTTAAAGCATTTAAGCTATCACAATACTTAATCCCTTTATATTCTTATGTAGATCAATCTCAGTTATGAATAATGAGTTTCCCAATATTCTTGTGATTCTAAGGCAATGTAAACCACTTGATTAGCTTAATAAATCTCATTTAATAAAATAAATTACTTATTGGTATGTATAATTAGGTCTATGGTTGTAATGCTTTAATATCTCCATTATACACACTCACATCCTGTAATCTGATCAGGTGATGTTTCAATAAGGCATATTGATCTATAATTTTACCCTATATTCATCCATGAAAGTATAGAGCCTCAAATAATTAAATATTTCACCATAATGAAATAGTATGTATTACTCCTTCATATATATTCTCTAACATTAACCACTACATTATTATCTGTGTAGACTTATTAATAATTCGAAGGATAGAGCAGATTCATCTCAGACACCCCAGGTCGTATACAGTATTTCATGCCCTCAGGCTGAATGCAGTGCCACATACTATGGGGAAACCAAGGCCACTGTTCATAATAGAGCTGCTCAACACATTTATACTTACAGAAGAGCAAAAAAGAACAATGATAACTTCTCAATATTCTTGGAACATGAGAAGCAGGCTGGCCAGGTGTTTGAACCAGGCAATCCCAAGATACTATGCTCTGAAGCCAATGACTGCAAAAGAAAAGTCAAGGAGGCATATTTTATTATCAGTGACAACAATTCCATCAATAGACGCGACACATGCTTTTCTATCTCGAAAAAATGGACAATTGCATTCACATTTGCATATTTTATTAGTTAACAATACTACATAAATGATTTATAACTTATGTTGGCCATGAATATGAGGGAAAACCTTGAAAGTGCTCAGCCCATTTAATTGTTTTTGGTTTTTGCAGCTTCTATGTCAGTGGGTAAATCGCTTTTATATGCTAATGAACATAGCTAACATATTGATGTTTATTTATATATTCAGTTGGATGATTATTAAATTTTAGATTATATTATATCTATTGTTGTATTGATAGTATGTTAGCAAACCTAGGGCAGAGCTTATTATTATTAAGGGTCTCATGTGTTTACCTAACCCCTGTAACTAGAAGGATGTTGTCCTATTAGTAGCATCAGGAGCATTGTTCATGTAATGGAGATTGTGGGAATACAGGCAAATAGGTTAAGACTTAGTACTTTTTGGGATGGCTTCCCACCCAGATATGCTGAGCTTTCTGTATTCTGCATCTTGTTAAGAGAACATGTGAAATATTACAGTATACATATAATTACTTCCTCAGCTACTGATGGGGCTCTTTTGGTAGCTTAGTTTTTGGTCCAGATAAGAGTTGTTCTGCACTTGGTTCCACTTAGAGTAGGATTTGGTAAGCTTCAGGCCAGTAAGCTATTTTCTCAGAATACATTTGTAGCTATGAATATCAACACAAAGAAGTGGGTCATTTTCCTCCATGTGAACTGCTTTTTTGTATACTTACAGCTTTATGGCATTCTCTGTACAATTCTACTAGCCATCTCTGCAGCTAACTCTACTGTTGCCATTCTCTGCTACAGCTACCTACAAACTGCAGCTAACTTACAAAAATATTATATTAGACATCTCTCTTTTCAAAAACTATTATACAGAATATGCAGCTGGACAATTTAGCCACTACTTCTCAGAATATTAAAATCAGACTTTGCATCTAGCTAATAGCCAGCTGCTTCACAAAATATATTTAGACGAGAACTGTCTTCAAAAAAATTACTATCTAAACTTTGCAGCTAGCCAATTTGGCTACTTATCAAAAGTATTAACCAGACTTTGCAGCTGCTTATTAGCCAACTGCTTCTCAAAAATTACTATCCAGACTATTTTTTTCACAAACTACTATCCAGACTGAACTAATCTCTTTCCATCCAGTCTTTTATAGTCTTGGTGAGGTGATGAAAACCCTAAATTTAAAAACACAGTAATTGTTTTCAATCTGTCTTGATTAAAAACAATTTTAATACCTCCAAAAGCACTTTTAATTAAAAGCTACATTTTGGAAATTTTCAAAAGTTTCACTAATTAAAAAGATTTCAGAATAGATAATAGAAATTTTTACATAATGTATACAAGCATTAATTAAAATATTTTCAAAGATAGATATTTTTAAAATTATCAGTAGACATGCTTGTTTTTAAATTCAAATTAATAATAATACAATATTAATATTTATTTAGACCTTTAAAAAAATTTTGAATTTGTAATAAAATTCTATTTTAAATCCAGAGTTATTTAACCCTTTATTATTTTTATTCCAGAAAATGTAGAAAATATCTATTAAAATTTTTTGCTTGTGTTTATTTTTACTTATTTTAAATCCAGAGTTATTTAACCCTTTATTATTTTTATTCCAGAAAATGTAGAAAATATCTATTAAAATTTTTTGCTTGTGTTTATTTCTACTTATTTTAAATCCAGAGTTATTTAACCCTTTATTATTTTTATTCCAGAAAATATCTATTAAAATTTTTTGCTTGTGTTTATTTCTACATTTCCTTTACGGATATACATGCACAGACACAACAATGTTTCTGTGTGTGATGTAACCCAACTGGTTACAGTATATATAAAGAAATTTTTTTTTGCAAAAGAAAACATAAAACATTTGGTTAACATGTATATTAAATTTTACAGAAAGTTATTTTTCCAAAATGTTAATAAATCATTATTTATATGTATAGTAAATATAACATTAATCAAATTTCATTTTCACTGAATGAAAAACTGAAGTAGCACTAAGGATTTCAGAATATTTATTTTGCAAGTCTATATTGTGGATGTTTAATCTGTCTATAAAACTTTCCATAGGGTATATGTTTTTCTCATCTTACTTTAAATAACCTGCATAACTTAAATTAAATGGTGCAGTTTTTAACAAACTACTAACAATTGCATATTTATCTTAATCATTTTTTTAATTTATAGATTATTTGAAATTTTTCCAAAATACTAGTTGTCAAATTGCATTACTTTTAATGCAAAAAAATATTAAAATTTTGCTTAATTGATAGATTTGTGCTGTCAAAGTGACATTTGTGGAGATACTGAAAAAGAACAGAGTTTCATGAAGTATAATGTAATCAAAAATCCAAATGATGAGAGAATTAAATTTATCTAAGTAATCATCATATTAACTTATAAAGGAATGAATTTATTCTCTCTAAATCAAAGTTTCCAGATTTTATTGTTATATTTTATCTTTTTTTTTTATTATGTACAAAGAATCATTATTTGTCATTAACTGAGATTAGAAAAGACTTTGGATTATTCTATGGAAATTAGATCTTTATTATAGATGACTTCATAAGAATGAATTGGGATTTCAGCTCATAAGCTAAAAGATACTTACTTTACACAATGAATGCTTTTTAAATTTATTTTAATTAAAAAAATTTAAAAAAACTTTAAGTGTATGAAATTTAATTTAAATATATAAGTCAAATAATAGAAATAAATTAGGCAAAAAGGCAATTTATTACATCAAGTAAAACTTCAAATAAATAATGCTAAGAGTTATCAAAAATATATAGTGTATTATATAGTCCTTCTAAATTCTTTTCTTCCTCCTCTGTTTTTGCTGTCTTCTTATATAATATTGAAAGAATAGAATAAGATCTGATGAAGACTGCATGGTACAATCGAAACTGTAATCAATAATAAAAGTTTTTTTTGCTGAAAAATGAAAAGTGTAAGATCTGATGAAGACTGCATGATACAGTTGAAACTGTAATCTATAATAAAAGTTTTTTTTGCTGAAAAATGAAAAGTGTAAGATCTGATGAAGACTGCATGGTACAGTTGAAACTGTAATCTATAATAAAAGTTTTTTTTGCTGAAAAATGAAAAGTGTAAGATCTGATGAAGACTGCATGGTACAGTCGAAACTGTAATCTATAATAAAAGTTTTTTTTGCTGAAAAATGAAAAGTGTAAGATCTGATGAAGACTGCATGGTACAGTCAAAACTGTAATCTATAATAAAAGTTTTTTTTGCTAAAAAATGAAAAGTGTAAGATCTGATGAAGACTGCATGGTACAGTTGAAACTGTAATCAATAATAAAAGTTTTTTTGCTAAAAAGTGAAATGTGTGAGATTTTTGAAATTCAATATTAGTTATAAAAAATGTTAGAATGTAGATATATAAACGTTTCAAATGTTGAAAAAAATAAAAGATCCTTTAGTATAAGAATACAGCCATATTTTTGATCCAACAAATGTTAACATTGTATGTTGTGAATGTGACAATGGAAAACAACAAGTAAAGGTGTGGTTCATATCTAATAAACTCCACACTATGAATAAAAAAAGGAATAGCTCTCCATTGTACAAAAAGTGGAATATTTAAATATTTACATAATGTCCACATTTAAATCTCATGCACCCTGCAGATTTTTAATACTATGATTTTGACCTTAGTATTCCAAAGCATGACCAGCAAGTTATAATGATTCTAATATTGAATAACCTTTTTTTTTTCAAACATTCGAAACGTTTATATTTATACATTACAACTTGAAGAAGAAAAGAAAATCTATCCGGAAAAATGTTAAATTATATTTTTTGAAAATAACTCTATAATTTAAAAAATTTGTATCTTTGACACATTTGGAAATTATTGACTGCATTAAACCTGCTAGTTATGAGTTTAAAGTTTAGTTTTTTTAGATCATTTAAAAACTTAAAAACACTATATTTTTTGAAACGTTAAAAATGCACTCTATGAATTAAATCGAATAAAAGGGAAAGTGGTAAAAATAATTAGGGAAAAAAAGCTAAAAGAGTTTAATGAATTAGTATAATTTTATATATAAACAATAACTAATTTTCAAGAATTGGTGGTGAGAGGTCAGCAACAGCTACTTTACAAGCAGTTGTCCTGGGTTAGCGGGTTCGCTTCCCGGCTGATGCTATGACACATGAGAAAAAAAAAACAATAACTAATGTGATTTTTTAATACTGTGAAATTTTTCAATACTCTATTCACGTTCCAAAGAAATATATTTTAGTATAAATCAATAGGTTTTATTGTATAAAATATAAAATCTTCTCACATGTACAAATTTACAATAATTTAATTTTCTACATTAAATGTTTTTTTTTTCTCAAAGTAACCTTTATTTAATAAAAGATTACAAAAATTTTCGGGTACACTTACCCATTGAGGATTACACAGTGATTCAATGTCACACGGTAAAAGGTACATATGTTCAAAAATAATTACATCCATAAAAATTGCTGTAATGTGACTAATGTCTATCTGTATGTGGATTCACATGGCCCAGCTGTCGAGAAATTAACCATCACCCAATGATCCCTGCCCTGGGGCCCTGAAGTGAATACTCAAATGCTTCAGCTAAATAGGTGAAGTCCAGCATTGCGCCAACCACCACAACAGGTAGCAAGGTCCAAGGCCCAAGTTCACCAAGCAATAAACACTGAACCACAGCCGAGCCATGTCAAGACCATTCTGAATACCTCTGCCTCCCAATTAGCAGTCCAAATGAGCAGGGACCACAATCGGTCTACCTGCCCAAAATTGGAAAATCAACTGTAAACACACACAAAAAAGAATTTATATAATAACATTTTTACATTTTATCATTTTTTGAAAAAAAACTTACATTAAAGCTTAAAATTTTATTATAAATGTTTATTACTAAATATTGCAAAATTGTAAGCAAATGTAAATAGGTAATGAATTTAAATGTTTTTTGCTTATTTTTCCAATGCAATGCAATTATTTATTAAAACAAAAGGCTGTAATAAAAAAGGGAAAGGAATTTAATCTATTATGCAGTTTTTCATGTATTTGTAAATAAATTACATAATATAAAATAAAACATCATTATATAACAGTAATAATTTCATATATTCATTTTAATATTCTCAAAAATAAATGATGATTTCATACTATTATTTTTTGAAGATTCCATGTAGAAAACAAAATAGCTCAGAACTTTCTTAGATTCCTTGTGGTGCTGTCCAGGTTGGCTATGAGAAAAGCACTGCAAAACAGCATTCTAGAAAAAACCAAAAAGGTTGCAAGTGCTCTCTCAGGGATCTACTTATCACTCCCGGGTAAGGTGGCACTGATCAACATGTTGGTGCTTCTGCAAATTAATTACTTCATGCCACTTCTTAAACCATTCAGGTCATTTCAGAATGCAATAAACATGGTCTGCACTGGCATCTTATGGAAAATGAAAACAGTAACCATCAGTTTAGCCAAGATGCAGAGACCAAAAGGCCTGAACAAGCTCAGGTTGCATGATCTTAACACCTTCTTTATTCAGAAATCCCTATCAATGCCTATGATGATGAATGCAAGATTTCCAGTGGACTTATTACAGGATGATATTGAGCCTACTGACATACTGCCACCCATACAAAGTAAGTGGGTCATAGAGCTTCTAGCATATGCCAACAAATTCTTCAAAGTTATGGCATCAATTATTAACAATATTAAGACTTATTGGCAAGTTTACAAATACATGCATGCAAACATTACTGAATTAATTACTGAGCTTGATTTATCTACCAGATTACTAATCAGGAAATTAAAATTTTGCTACTTGGAAGCCAAACATATTGATTTTATTATAAAACTTAATTTGAAAGCCTTGCCAATGAATCATTTTTTGGTAAATTATAGAAATTTCTCTAAAATAGAAAGGATGCTCTAACTAGTGGTGTTTTTGCTGCAATTATAATGGGACTGTTCCTGCTTTATGCTATGTGGTTAACTAGAAATTATTTTGTTTTTAAGCAAGGAAGTAAAGAACCATGGGAGATATGTAAAACATTTATTCGAAGAACTACATTCAGGGATCATCTGTTAATGCCAGAAAAGCTCTTCAGGGACACTTGGGGGGAACTTAGGCCACTGAATGAAGAGCCTACCCTCAGGCATGCTAATTAAATATTAATTCAAGGTTAAAAAATAAATGATCCAGTTAGATGGAGAATAACAAAGTATTGCTGCCAATCAAAATACGGACTGCATAATGATGACTGGCTAAGTCACTAAATGAAAAGCCAGTCGTTCTGATATAAAACTAGTTACAAGTTACATAATAATTACAGACTAAGTTTGAACAATGAGCTTCTCACTCTGATCATGAAATTAATTTATAATAATAATTGTAATAATTTATCAAATGGGTATATTTTCTAATTTGAAAAATTATTTACTGATGATTGTTGTAATAAGTGTAACAAATCTAAACAAATGTATACCAAAAAGATTTATACTGTAATTATATGCATATTTTCCTTAATAAAAAAAAAAACATCAAAATAGCTAAATAGCTGACATCAGTATATAATAAGTACTTTCTTCAAAGCTGCTTCTTTCTCAAATTATAAGAATACATGTAAAATTTAAGGTCATTATTTTTCCTTTTATTATTTCTTCCCTATACTCAAATTTTATTTTATCCTCCAATAGTTTTTTCTGAATATTGTTCATTTTCTTCAATTCACATTTCTCATTTATGATCATGGGCTTTTTAAAAATCTCTGCATATTATAAGAAAAATAAGATTGAAAAGCTTTTTTTAGAAAATAATTTTTCCTTATCAATGTGATGTAAACTATTTTAAAGCTTCAATTTTAAAACATAACTATATGAATATATAAAAAACATCAATTATTTTAGTAATAATTAGATAATTAAAAATGATTGGAAAATTATCTTGTATGATATACTTGAAAGCATCTGGATTGTTTTATTATTATTATTGATCCTAGTTAATTATATATATTGGACACTTAATAGAAGAGCAATACAGAGACTTCAGACCACTCAAAGAAATATGGAGAGATGTATGTTGGGAGTAACAAGAAGAGATCAAAAACACAATGTATGGGTAAGAGAACAAACAGGTGTTACTGATCTCATTGAAAAAATGAAAAGATTGAAATGGAGTTGGGCTGGTCATATTGCTAGAAGAGATGATTTTAGATGGACAATTGAAATTTTAAACTGGATTCCAAGAGATTGTAAAAGACCCAGAAAGAGACCACATGTGAGATGGATGGATGAAATAAGAAATGTGTGCAGGGATGATGTGGAGAAGAGAAGCTGAAGATCAGAGAAAATGGATTAAACTTGGAGAGACCTTCATCCTGCAGTGGATTGATAATGGTTGATAATGATGATGATGATATATATACATAAGTCTAATACCTGCTATGAAAAAATATTATATGTAATATACAAACAATTTAACAGTAAAACAAAAATCTAAAATTTTAAATTCTTTAGTTACACTTTCAATTACGTAGTAATCCTCATCAGCGATAAATGAATTTCAAATTTCACCGTTATGTAAATTTCCATAAGCTGTGTATAGCCGTATTTGCAACTTGCATATTAATAACATTATCTTTAAATTTATCTATTAAATTGGTTTCTTTAATTTTCCTCTTTATTTCTTTCTTCCATTAATATTTTTATTTCATTAATATCAAATGTAAACCTATAATTACAAGTTTTTCCATAGTCAAAGAACACTGAAGCTGTATTAAATTGACTATTTACAGCTTCAGTGTTCTTTGTCCATGAAAAAACTTGTAATTATAGGTTTACATTTGATATTAACGAAATAAAAATATTAATAGAAGAAAGAAATCATAAAAAGAGGTGAAATTTGAAATTCATTTATCGCTGATGAGGATTACTACGTAATTGAAAGTGTAACTAAAGAATTTAAAATTTTAGATTTTTGTTTTACTGTTAAATTGTTTATATATTACATATAATATTTTTTCATAGCAGGTATTAGACTTATGTATATATATCATCATCATCATTATCAACCATTATCAATCCACTGCAGGATGAAGGTCTCTCCAAGTTTAATCCATTTTCTCCGATCTTCAGCTTCTCTTCTCCACATCACCCCTGCACACTTTCTTATTTCATCCATCCATCTCACATGTGGTCTCTTTCTGGGTCTATTACAATCTCTTGGAATCCAGTTTAAAATATAAACCACTAAACATCACATGGTCATTATTTCTTATTCTAGCACATTATTGTTATTAAAACAGGCAAAACTCTCCATACAGTAGTGCCACAAGCCAGAAACGAGTCTAGTGATATTGATGAGTATGCACTAGATAAAGATTTTATGCACAAGCTTTCTGGCATCCATTGATTACTCTGATTGGCACTGAGTGGCACTACTGTATGGAAAGTTTTGCCTGTTTTTATATTTATATATCTGAGACTTGGACATTCATTAGAAGACCATTACAGAAACTGAATACCATCCCAAATTATAGAATGTTAGTATTAATAAGACATGATCAAAAGCTAAATACCTGAAAATATGAAGAATTTTTTGCAATGAATTAAAACTTAAATATGAGCGTTCACAATTGACTATGACATCAATGTTTTCACATTTTCACTTAGTCAAAAAAGAAAAAAGGTCAACAAAGAGTATTTAATGTTGTTTTAATTTTTTTTAAAAAAGCTATCTATTCAAAAGACTGTTGCTTTAGAATTATAATTTGTCAATGTCTGATGTAATAAAACAATTATTTGCGATATAATGAGTCCAGGAAAAAATAACATTACTTACATGAGACTAATTCCAGAACCGATTAACCAAGTTTCACTATACTTAGCTGGCATTTGTGAAATGATGAGGAATTTGTCATGAATTCCTCAATTACAATTGTATGAATTCTAGATATATTCAGTGGAAATACCTTATTACATATATACTGTATATACATCAGTATTTAATATCTGAATCATTAATTTAGGAGATAGCAAAGTATTATTGATGACATCACAATTTTCTTTTTATTAATATAATTTTTGCCGAGAGTGATAAATTGTAAAATTAAATAACATAATAATATACTAAGAACGTCAAAAGCAAATTCTTTACTAATGTCATTAAAGTGATAATAATTCAGAAGTTAACAACTAGAAATATTTTTATCGGGTTAGTATTACAAATGAAACATAATGGATAAAATTAATCATAGAATTAATATTGGTTGAGGTGATTTTGGTAAAAATAATTTAATATTAAAAAGAAATACTTCTATGCATTTGTAAAGAAAGATTTATAATAAATGTGTTACCAATTATTACTTATGGATCTGAGTCTTGGACACTTAACAGAAGAGCAATACAGAGACTTCAAGTCACTTGATGAAGTATAGAGAGATGTATATTAGGAATAGCAACCAGAGACTGACAACATTGAAAGAACTAAGAAACTGTAGAGGAATTGGGCTAGAAGTGATGATAATAGATTGATAATTCAAAATTTAAACAGGATTCTAAGAGATTGTAAAAGACCTAGAAAAAGACCACATGTTAGATGGATGGATTAAATAAGAAAGTGTGCCGGGGTGATGTGGAGAAGAAAGGTTAGAAATCAGAAAAGATGGAATAATCTTGGAGAGATCTTCATCCTGCAATGAATCAGTAATGGTTAAAAGTTATGATAATGAATTTATATATATATAAGTACGACTATCTAACTTTTTTTAAGATATAAAAATTTATTTTTTAATGTTTCAATATTTCATTATTTTTATCAAATTATTATCAAGATTACACGACAATTCAATTAATAAATAGTTTTATTCCATAAAAGTGTATCTGTATATATATATATACTTGAATATTTGTTCAGTTTTAGAAAGTGTCAATTACTTATGAAGAAAAAACAAAATCTTTTTCTTTTTGTTACTTTATTCTTTTTTTTTAAATCCTTGAGGTCACATGACTCACATTAATGATTCATTAATCAATCAATAAAAAAGAACGCTTGAACCTGGATCGATAGTTTTTTAAAAATCTAAACATGTTTGTCTTTACATATGAACCAACAATTAAGATATTTAAAGAAAACTGCATATAAAATAGAGATTTTTTTCAGATTTTATATTAAAATTTCTTTATATATAAATGCACTTACATATACAAATAGCTGCATTGACCTGCCAAGCCTAAAGCAATCTTCCACATATTTTTCATTTTCATAAAGATCAGTTTTACCATATTTTCCTTTTTTTTTTCATGTGTCATAGCATTGGCTGGGAAGTGAACCCGCTAACCCGGGACAGCTGCTTGTAAGGCGGTTGTGCTGACCTCTCGACCACCAATGCTTGACATTTTCATTTTTTTATTTGTTTTTAGTTTATCTTTTGGAAAAAGATTTGGATAATTTCTAATTTAGTTTATTAACTTCTACAATAGCAGTGTGAAACAATTCCCTATTTCTTTATTAATTAAAGTCTCTTCGTTTCTATAATCATAGTTCATGTTTTGTAAACATCACTTAAATTTATAAAATATACCTGTAAAAATTGACTATTTATACATAAAGATGTATTATATATATATATGTCTTATGAAGTATAAAGTAAAATAGAAATGCAATTAAGTCTAATGCATTTACAGTATGCAACCACATAATCATAGCTATTATTACCCATAATACATTTATAAGTTGTACTTGTCTGATCGTGGGTAATTAAAAATGAGACACTGTCTTTCTCCTGTGATAGGTTAAATAGATTTGTACAATTCAAAATTTGATTATAACATCAGGCACACAATAGACCCAAGCCCTGGTTTAGCATGATTAGTGAAAGTTGTGTGTTTATAGAAATGCACTCTAAATTTAAGTGATTCGTTTAAGTTTTTTAAACTCCTACTGGTGTGTGAGTGTGTGGAGATTTACAATATGTAAAGTAATAGTGCATTATCAGAGTTCGACTTTCGCTCTAATGATTTCTATAGCTAAAAGTGATTTAAAGAAAGTTAAAATTAATGCTATCTCTATATATTCCAATAATTATTTAAATGAATACTGTTTGGTCTTTTGTTTATAATATCATTAACTGTGATTAGTGTAGTTATACACAACTATAGAGAAGCTTACTAGTTCTATAAGTTAATTACCACTTAGTGCTTTTGAAAACTTATGTCATTCTCAATATTCATAGCAAGAAGAACTATAGTTATGATTACAGTTCATATTGCTATGAATATGAGAATCCTATAAGTTAATAAACAATCCAAAACAAAGCAAAACTCTCCATATAGTAGTGCCATCTTGTGCTAACAAGAGCAGGCTTGTGCATAAAATCCCTATGTAGTGCCTACTCATCCAATATCCCCAGACTAGTTTCTGGCTTGTGGCTTTCATCAGTGAGGAGCCTTGGATCTGAGAGCACAAGCCACAAGCCATAAACTAGTCTGGGGATATTGGATGAATAGGCACTACATAGGGATTTTATGCACAAGCCTTCTGGCATCCATTGATTGCTCTTGTTAGCACAAGATGGCACTACTATATGGAGAGTTTTGCTTTGTTTTGGATTGTTTAATAACAATTATTGTGCTAGTATGAGATAGTGATCATGTGATGTTTAGTGGTTTAATCCTATAAGTTCTTGTAGCACTAAACCATAATTAATTTATAAAAATAACAAGCTTCTCTATAGTTGTGTATAAGCTCACTTTCTGTATAGAAAAAGTATAAACAGCTAACATCATTATAACATTATTGTAGTTAACAGTGTACTACAATACTTTGTCTCGGTTAGTAGTTTAACTCCTTGGGAATCAAGATTCTGTCCATGTACCTTGATGAATTTTCCTTAGCCCTATTTTATAAATATATATGCTAATTCCTGTTTTATATTAGCTCAAGATTTGCCATAACATATAGCTGAAAATCTAAGCCAGTGCATTGAAAAGCATATACAATTTGCAGAAATTTTGATTTGTCAGTTTTATCTTTTATGTTATCCATCAGTCTATTTAAATTATCTGATATCGTAAAGCCTACACTAAAACGTTGATTCTAAATTTTTATTATTTTTGATCCAATAGAAAGAATATATGACACAGTCACCCAAAATATAAAAAAATGGAATATTTATAATCAAAATTTTAATATAGGCTTTAAGGTTGCCAACTAATTAAAAAAGACTGTCAAATAATAGAAAAGATTAAATTGATAAGGCAGAATTTCTGTATATTATATATGCTGTTCAATGCATTGATCCAGCGTATTAAGCTATATATTACAATGATTCCCAAGTTAGTATAACAAAGAGAATTACCCTGCATAAATATTTTTATAATAGAGCTAAGGAAAATTCAGCACATATATTAATATTTTTGGATCATGAAAAGGAGATGAACACATTTTTAATCCATTACGAAATAAATTAATTTGCATAGAACAAAATGACCAGAATGGAAAAATAAAATACCATGATATATAGCGATGATAATGTTAAAAACAAAAAATTAAACAGCATTCAATTAAGTAATTAGTGGAATGTTTAAGATGTTTTTAAAGAGATAGTACTAACATTAACACTTTTAAAGTAATCTTTGCATGTAATAATAGTAGTCATAATTATGATGCTAATGCATTAAACTAAATTGAATTAGTATTTTATTTTAGATTTATAGTATACTTCATAAATCATATATATTGTAACTGGTCGTGTTACATGGCACACAACAACATAGTTATGTGCAAACACACACACACACATGAACACACACACATATATATATATATATAAAGTAAAGAAAAAGTAGAAATAAACACAGACATAAATTTTGGTAGATATTTTCTACATTTTACTTGGAATAAAAATAATAAATAAAGGGTGAATTAAAACAGAATTTTATTACAAAATAAATATTTTTTTAAAAAAGGTCTAAATAAATAATATTCTGATTTTGACATTTAAAAACAATCAGGGTGTATTTTTGAAATCTTTTAATTAAAACTTGTATAAAATATCTATTTTTTAATTAATGCTTGTATGCATTACTATTACCTATTGTTAAAAATATTTGATAAGATTTTCAATGTAGCTTTTTAATTAAATGTGCTTTTGGAGTGACTAAAATTTTTTTTGAATCAAGAGAGATAAGAAAAAACGCATTTTAAAAATTAGTGTTGTCACCTCAGATAATTCTATAAAAAGACTGATAAAAATATCAGTTCAGTTTGGCTTGTAGTTTTGTAGTCTGGTTTTAATGTTTTGAGAAATATCTGACCAAATTGGTCAGCTGCAAAGTCTGGATAGTAGTTTTTGAAAAGAACAGTATTGTTTTTCCAGTCTGGATAGTCATTTTTTAGAAGCAATCCGCTTCAAAGATGTTTGCTGCAAAGTCTGGTTTTAATATTTTGTTGCAGCTTGTTGAGGTTTTCAGAAGTTGGTTTTAATTGGCCAGAGAGATGGCTGGCACATTTATACAGAGCTCCCATAAAATGTATCTAAAGTCAAGGCAAGAGATCCAGAAGCAGTCTAAATTCAATAGTGGAGTTTGAATTTACATGGTGGGAAATGACCCACTTTTTTGTGTTAAAATTCATAGCCTTAAAATTGTTCTGGAAAGCAGTTTTCTGGTCTGAAGCTCAACAAGCCCTAGACAGAATGAAAACCATGGCATGCCAACAAATTACCTGAATTATACTTTTCCCTGATGATAAAAACAAGCCTGGATTATACTTTTCTGGTGGACAAAAAACAAGTTTACCAAAAGAAAGCTTGAAGAATTGTTACTATTTCAGCTATATGCAGAGAGAACCACAGATAAATGTATATACAATGGTGAGTAGCATCATATATAATGTGAGCAAAATTTTAAATAAGTTTTTTTAAGAATTCATTTTAAAATGACATTCTAAAATGAGATATATAATCCATAATGATTATTTTAAATCATTTTTGACAAAACAAAAAGACATTTTGAAATTTATGTTTTTAATTCGAAAAACGACTTTTTTTTTCATTAATTAAAAAAATTATTAAGAGTCATTCCAAAAGTGAAACAAACACAAATAATTGTGTGTTGATTAAAAATTAAGAGTCAAGATTAATTCCTTGAACATCTTATTTAAAAGAAAAAGGAAAAACTTCAGGGGTCTTTTTTAGATTGTAAAAAAATATACCTGCTGTATTAATTTTAAAGATGACTCTATATTATTCTAAAAATGTAATAATTACTTAACATAGGCTTTAAAAGTTTATTTTATTTTTTAAAAAAGGAAGAAATCTAAAAGCATTATAAGTAATTAAAACCTTCAATAAGAAAAAAAACTTTTATAAACTTTCAAAAAAAAAAAGAAGAAAGCTGTAATAGAATTTGATAAACTGATTTTTTTACATTTTATTATTGATACACCCACATATATGTGAATTTTATGTATATTCAAAATAGAATTAGTTATTATAAAAAATAATGAATTTTTGCTATTATCAAATATGATAGAAAATGAATTCATTTATATAATTAACCAATTGTTGTACCACACATCTGTGCATAGATTATATATGTGTTGTAAATGAACCCATTAAGAGGTATTGAAAATCACAATGTAATAAATTGAATTAAACAACACATAGGTACATTTTAATCATTTATTGTATTTTATATAATGATTCAAAGATGTTCAGAAATTATTATGCCACACTATATGTCTATGTGTGTATATATATCAAGGAGTGCCAAATAGATACTTAAATGTAAATTTTAATCATTTTTTTATTATTAAATGTCAATTCAAATATGTATTCATGTAATAGTAAAACATGCATATGTGCACCTATATGAAACATATATGTAAACCAATGTAATAACTTGAATTGTGTACACTATTCATGTAAATTACAATGTGATAATTTGAAATTTGTATAGTAATCAAAATTAGGTTTCTAATTGTGAAACCATATTCAAAAAACCTTAATTTCATTTATTTTTATTATTGTTAATAAACATGAATTCAATAGTTAAAATTATATTAAATCATCATTTTTTGGTCACCATAACAGTTATAGAGTTTCTGTTTTCCTAAGCTGGATTTGGGCATAATAGTCTGATATATGAATGAGAATGTATATTAGCACTTTTGGGCATCCAGAGATGATCAATTATCATCCTGGTTGGTGAAAAAAATACTCTTTAAAGCCCATGCACTATATTTTATTTTAGTTTAATTTTATTAGTAGTTAAGTTTATAGTTGGCCAGTACAAGTGGCCAGACCATTGATGATGATCAGCATGTTTTGATGTCCCAGCATTATTGTTCTAATTTTTCATTATTATGTATTCTGATGGGTGAGAACTTAGTTGGTGCCACCCAATTAATGGTTAAATAATTACCCCAAGTTGGCAATGGCTCAATAGTTAGGCTGGTATACAGAAGACCCATTTCCAATGCAGTTACCAGATTGACTGTTGATTTGTTATATGGATTTATTTCATTTTTGATCATTCATGATGGTGACTGGTTCTTTTACTTATAATTACTTTTCCTTATTATAATGCTAGTGGATTTATAATTATACTTATAGTAGCTCTGTCTGATCTCTCAGAGATTTATGATCTCATGCTTTCTGTAATATATAAAATTGCTTAGATATTTTGAATATTAAACATTGCTTTAACATTTTTTAAAATAATATCTTACTTAAATATTATACTTCTTGTAAATTTTAATTTTATATTTTGTTTATTTGGGATTGATGATGATTTTTCATCACCCCAGGTATGACCACCATTTTCATAACCCATCGTCTCATCCTGTTACAAATGGCTACCTAGTTGAGGGATGATGATGATCATATACTGTGGCAATCATTATAGATGGCTACCCAACATAAGGATGATGATGATCACATACTGATGATCATCACTTCAAAATTATCAACTTGATCTCAAACCACAATTGAGAATGAAAAAAAGTATACATTTTATGCAGAATTAATTTTAAAAATTACTGTGAAATAAGTGATAAGTATATTGATGATGATTATAAAATAGTAATTTTCATGTATGTTTAGAGAGTTTCATGTTGAGAGTTAAGTAGAAAATCTATGATTTTGGAGATTGAATTGGGTATTTGATTGTTGAAATTTGTTTTTATGCAATTCATGAGGTGTTCTATCTTATCTATTTGCTCCAACCTATTTTTTTTTGTATTTCAAATTGTTAATCACAGAGCAGTTAACTAATTATGCTATGATCTAATCTCTTAAGTGTCCAAAGTAAAGGAGCAAGGCATAATTTGCATTTCCCAGCCCGTGAGCTCAAAAAAGCAGGGCATAGGTTTGTATTTTCCAAACCCTCTACAGGAGAGGACTTTGCAAAGATGTTTGCATTATGTCTATCAAGGGTTGTAGTAGCTTATAGTGTCTCAATTGAGGTATTTCTCTTGGTGTTCATGGTGAACTGTGTACTTAAATCCAATGGCTTAATTCTTTATCTCAAAATTGCAGATCACTATTCATCATGACCTTTTCTTTTGATTATACATGTAGATTATGTAAAATACTGTTAGAAAGATGTTTCATTTCTATTTATCAGTGGTAATTTGTTATATTTTGATTTACAAGTGACAAACTTACTCTCACCACAACACTGAAATAATCAAATCTAGATAAACACTTTGATGATTATTAATAACTATTTACTAAACTAGAAATTATCCTTAGCTCAGATATAAACTTTAAACCAGCTAAAGATTAATATAACTTTTTTTAAAGTTAAACTCACACACATGGATTAATCCAACTTTTTTTTCTCTCATGTGTCATAGCATCAGCCGGGAAGTGAACCCGCTAACCCGGAACAACTGCTTATAAAGCATCTGTCACTGACTTTTCGACCACCAATGCTTGACTTAATCCAACTTTGTTTTTCTATTTCTATGTATAACATCATTTATAGATGTATTGAATATTCTCCATTCCTTCACATATTTTTGAACCACATCTTCTCTTGCATCTACTAAATAATCCTGATTTTCTCTTACAATAACTGTATTATTAGTAACAAAAAGGTTAAACAGTGAATTGCTTCAGAATTTATAAACAATTTTGAACACCAGAAGTTATAGAATTACATTTTCAATCCATATCCATAGGCTCTATTGTCTGCCATTTTTTGATCACAATGACACAGTGCAGAGATGAATGATTAGTGATTGGCTAAAATAAATTTCATCATTCATTGGCTAACTGGATAATGAAAGGAATATGGCAATTCATAAGCTATGAAAGAATTAATAAACAGAAGAAATGTCCTGCAGAATTAAGACCACATAGATGAATGTAAATCTGTACAAATCATAATTACTTAAAATTTTTTTTTGACACTTTGAAAGTAATTTATAAATCGGAAATATGATCTCAAAATCCTGTAAGTTAGAGTGTTGTTCTTTTGTATGACAATGATCTTTAGAACAGATTCAAGGATTATTTTGACCAATATTTGAATAATGATACTAGAATTTAGATGACTATTGATTCTTCCAACTTATTTAGATTCGCACAATGAATCCATTTTGCTAATGTTAAAACATAAACGAATACAGTAATTAGTGTAGAATATCAATATTCTTCACTAAAGTAAAAAATATTTAAAAAAAATTTATTAAGTGGGATATTTCCAAGTCATAGATGAGTCATTAGCAAATCAGAATATGGTTTTAGATTTAATAAAACCATTATATTGCTTTTAGTGGTTGAACCAAGACATTTGATACAACTAATCAAAGAGACTCATGGCAATGTTTAAGAACAGTTGTGCAGTGCCCATTGAAATTTCTTTATATTAACCATAATTATCAATAAAGCAAGTTATATATAATATGACATTGCCTTTATAAGCTTGTATTTACAAAAATGAAATACAGAGAGTGTACCAATAGCTCAAACAAGCTCTTAATTGACAAGTGCGGTAAGAGAAAATATTTAAAATCTCTATTCTAAATACTCTTATCCCCAGACCAATTGCTTTCAAGCTTATGCTGGGTTATGAGTTGATATTTTAAATCTAGTGACTGAATATTCTAACTCCTCACTGAGGTGAGCCATAAGCTTGACACCAATTGGTTTGGGGATAAGAGTATTTTGGATAGAAATTTTAAATATTTTCTCTTACCACACTTATCAATTAAGAGCTTGTTTGAGCTATTGGTATGCTTTCTGTATTAACATTAACCCAAAACTGCATAATTATTTGGAAAGTGTTATTATCTGTGGGGAAAAATCGGAGGCACTTGAAATGAGATTGGATATTAGTTCTAATAGAATTTTTATAGCTCAGTAATTTTATAAATATATTACAATGGTATAAAATTCAGTCAATTATAAGAAGATGGAATATCATCATTTGCTACAATGAATAATCAATAAATTATAAAATGAATAAACATATAAAAGAAATGAGCAAGGATCAAGGACACAGCAAAGAATAAAACTATATAAGTAGTAATACTAATAAGTTATAAACTGCAAATTATAACAGATCACCCAATTATTACACATGAAAAATTAATGCACCAACAATCAATAAACAACAATTAACCTGGATTTAGAAGAGGTACACTACAAAACAGACTACTTATCTAGCCATTGCCAAATTTAGAACAGAAATACAACACAATATGCTGGACTAATCCATCACTCATAATAAAAAATAATGCTGGAATGTTGATATATGCTGATTATCCTTAATGCTATAGCCATATAGTACCATTAGTGTACTGTCCAGCTATAAACTAAATATCTAAAAGAACAAACCAAATGCAGTAAATGGATTTCCAGAGATATCTTGATTGCCAAACACAAACATAAACTCTTACATCCATATAACTAATTATGCTCTCAAGACCTGGTCAAGATCATAAAACTCTAGGTGACTGTAACTGTTAACAAAAGAAACATAAATATAACAGCTTACTTTATTTTAAATAATTTTACTAGTATCATTCTAAAATCCCTAAAGCATTAAGCTGAAATGAAATCAAATCACACACACTGCCTATTCATAGAACAGATAGCTGAAGAAATAAAGACATTAACACTAAAACAGTTTTAAACAATTATTTAATAAACTAACTGAATAATAATAAAAATTTAAAAAAAATGGCATGGTATGATAATTCACTTATACATTTTATCAAAACATATAATTTCACATAGCAAAAGTGATTTACCATTTGATTTTCATTTATTAATTTAATGAACTTTTTTACCATGGAGTTATTTTCTTTTTTATATGTAAAACTAAAAACCACTTTTTAATGAGATTTAAGAAGTCAAATTTGCTTAATATTTTGTATAATTTTGGATGGAAAATAATATAAAACAACAACAAAAAAAAACATGTTTAAAATTGTTAAATGTAATTAAATAAAAATTAAACTACATAAAAACTCTTTTTTATAGTTTTGAAGGGAAAATAACTGAATAAATAAACATAATTTATATGAAAAACAAATACTAATCAAACTAATTATTATCAAGCTAATTTAAAACTCCTTTATAAATTTAAATGTACTGTGCACATTAGAAAAAATATCTTTTACCATGATTTTTTTAGTCCTTCTTTGCCACTTGTAATTTTCAGTTTCCACATGGGATTTCTTCTTGAAAAATTCTCAATTCCAGGATAATATACATAGTTAATTTTTCAAATTTTTCAATGGAATATTTACCAGGATAACACATGGAAAGAATTTATTCATTTTATTTTTGCTTCTGTATTCTAAAGCAACTGAGTCAAGAATACCTGTGGCCACTGCTCTTTTTAACAGCATGATCAAGACTGTTCTTTCTTTACAAGCCACTGAGGAAAATTGATTTACCCTCTCCTCTATTTTTGGAACAATCCATCTCCCACAAATTATAATCCTGACTTCTACATGACAAAATTTACTACCAACCAATAAGGTCTATTTTTACAAAAACAATTGTTCATCTATTTCCCTAATTTTTTAATAACAGAAACACATAGGCTTATTATATACCTGGGTTTATATATGTAATATATAAAGTATATGAGCACAGACTTTCATATGACCCACCACTCTCCACACTATCTCATAATACTGATACACTTGAACACATATATGTTGAAAAGATAAATAATCACCAATATACATATTTCATGCTAAACCAGCAATCATCAGTTGGTCCAGATTACTATGTCTATACATATATGCTTTAAGTGCTCAGATATATATTAAGATAGCCAATCCTCTTACTTTAATGGACAGGCTTCAATCCATTCCACACTCCAACTCTTCAACTGTCCATCCAATTGAAAATCTGATGATGGAATGCTCAAAGGCCACCCTAAGGCCAAGATTCATGTCACACCCATGTTGACCTAAAGTCAGTCTGACCCCTCATACACAGAACATAATCCATTTAATACAAGTGATGGGAAGACATCTCTACTATGTAATAACAGAAACACACAGGCTTCTTTTTTATTGCAAAAGAAATCAAAGAAATTTTTCTGTATGATTTAGAGAGAAAAAGGGGAGAGGGAGAGAGAGAGGAAGAGGAGGAGAGAGGAGAGAAAGAGAGAAGGAAAGAGAGAGGCAGAGAGAGAAAAAGGAGGGGAGAGAGAAGGAGGGAGAGAGAGAGGGAGAGAAAAATAAAATAAAAATTCTAATTAAAATAAGATTTAACAAAGATGTTAGAACTTTATTATTTGTTTTTTCTTTCTTTAAAAATACTATTAAACAAAACTTTATCTACTTTATCTCCATTAAAGAGTCAAAATTAAAAATTGTTAAATAATTTACTGAAGATATTTTTTTTCTTATCATTTTTTCAAAAAATAAAAATAAAACTGATAAATAGTTAAAAATTATTGCAGAGAGAGAGAACAAAAGACATTATTTATCTGATTTTATATTTTTCTCTCTCTTTTACAAACATTTACAAATTATAATAGATTTCTAATGTTCACATTATTATTTAAAATATAGGGTATATGAGCACAGACTTTCACATGACTGACAACTCTCCACACTATCTCTCAACATATATGTGTTCAAGTGTATCAGTGTTATGAGATGGTGTGGAGAGTTGTCAGTCATGTGAAAGTCTGTGCTCATATACCCTATATATTACATATATAGACATAGGTATATAATAAGCCTGTGTTTCAGTTATTATTATTTAAAGAAAGTCATCTAGAATACTCACATTATTGTTTGATACATAAAATATTTAAATTAAATAAATACCCATCATCATCATCATCATCATCATCATCATCATCATCATCATCATCATCATAATAATAATAATAATAATAATAATAATAATAATAATAATAATAATAATAATAATAATAATAATAATAATAATAATAATAATAATAATAATAATAATAATAATAATAATAATAATAATAATAATAATAATAATAATAATAATAATAATAATAATAATAATAATAATAATAATAATAATAATAATAATAATAATAATAATAATAATAAAAGAACACATATGGGAAAATGAAATACTATTTCTCCTTAATTAATGTATTCTAAACTTAAGAAGCTAATATTGGCATGGCCAGAGTTGGCCATTGTTCACAATATCATAATATAATATAGGATTGATGGTCCATTTTTATTTCGATTTGATTAAAATCAAGAACAAAAATTTTGCCTTCTTGGATCATACATTTAGGAAAAGATGATTATTTTATTATTCTGGTCAAATTAGAGATTGATCTTTAATATATTTTAAAAGCAACATATAAAGAATTTGATTTGAAAATTAATATTTACAAAAACTCATGTGCTTAATCAGTAAATCACAGAAGCAAAAGATATTCAGTAAGATTTAATATGTGGGTTATGAGATTGGAAATGTGGATAAAGTTTAAATATCTATTTAGCTTTTTGGATAGAATGGCAACACGGATTTCAATATCGGTACTGCATTAAAACAATTAAAAGCTAAAACAGTTTATCATATAACTATCTCAAATAAATTAGATGTTATAGTTTATTATTTTGCAATATTTAATATATGAAGATGAAACATGAAATTACCCCTATCCCTATCAATTTAATGTAAAGTCTAATGGAAAATTTGTATTTCAAGATGCTTTGTTATCATATGAAATATAGTGCCAAGATGCATTTTTTTAGATTTAGAATATTAAGGTAATAAATCTATATTTGTAAAAGTAAATTTTAATTGAACTGGGCATAAAAAGTAGATAAAAAATAAAAAACTTTCTAAAAATGTACTTCATTATAAACTTTTTTTTTTTTTCATATGTTAAATGTGTTGACCAGTAAGTAAACCCGGGCCAGCTGCTTGAAGCATAGTTTTGTGAAAGTGCTATGCATGTTATATTATAAAATTAACATTAAACACACTTTAATTAAAGAGATGAAATATCAATTATAACAATTATTTTCATTAGAAGTAGAAGGATATAAAGGAAAAGAGAATGTAACCAAACAATATTAATTTTATTTTAATTCACACACAAAAAATACAAACATAAATATCATATTCATATTTTAATGAAAACTTTTGTAAGTTTGAATAAAATGTTATAGAACCAAATTCCTTTTTTATAAATACTTGAAAAAACTTCCTTAATACTGACATAACCTCATACTTGGTTCTGAATCTCCTTAATAATAATCGTCAAACACTGAAGATCACCTTCTTGAACTATAAATTGTTTACACTGTATGACCAAAATGAGCCAGATTTGAAATATATTACTAATGCATCTGATTAATAACAGCACCTATAAGTAAATTTAAGAATACATTAAATAAAAGTAATTACAATAATAAAATTTCAATGACTTCCATTTAATAATCTACAATATATAAAATAATATTTCAAAAAAATCTTAAACACATCATATGATCACTATTCTTTATACTTACACAAGCTGTTTACACAGAGGCTAAACTCTCCAATAATAGTGCCACTCAGGGCAAGCTAGAGAATTCAATGGATGCAAGAAGGTTTTTTTCCATAAAATCCTTATTTAGTGCCTACTCTTTCAATATCCCCAGACTAGTTTCTAGCTTGTGGCTTTTATCAGTTTTATCAGTGAGGATCATTGGATTTGAGAGCACTGCACATAGATCTTAGGATCTAATGCAACTCTTCAGAAGCCACATTTTATCTTATTAACTAACTATAAAGCATTAGATCCTAAGATCTAGGTGCTATGTTCTTAGATCCAAGGCTCCTCACTGGTGAAAGCCACAAGCTAGAAACTGGTCTGGGTATATTGGATGAGTAGGCACTAGATAGGGATTTTATTCACAAATCTTCTTGCAACCATTGATTACTCTGGCTTGCACTGAGTGTCCCTATTGTACGGAGAGTTTAGCCTCTGTGTAAAAAATCATCTTCATAGTCACATATAAAAGGGTTACATTATCTACATATGATAAACCATTAATAAATTATTTTTTCAAACAATACAAGTCTTATAAATTCATTACTTTAAATCTCAATATGGCTTATAATGTTGGCCACATTAACCGTCCATGGCAAAAATACAAATAAAATTGTTAAATTATTCTCTCAATTCATATAAACTGACATGATTGATTAAATATATTTAATGACTTCAAATGTTAAATGGTTATATTACTACTGATATTATTCCACAACATAAGTACAACTCTGTGTTTTAGCTCTTAAATTACTCTGTTAATATTCAACACTCATTATAGCACAGCTACATACAATTTTACTACAAAAGATATTTTTTATTCTCAAACGTTATTTAAAGTAATTTTCACTACTCTATATTTTCTTTATCTGATAATCTAGATTGTATTGAAATATAATGGGATTGTAAGAAGTTTCATATACAGTACTTTAAATATCTACATCAGTAACAAACTCTCCATATAGTAGTGCACCAAGTACAAGTCCCAGTGACAATGGATGCAAGATGTGTGCATAAAATTCCTATCTAGTGCCTACTCATCCAATATCACCCAACTAGTAGCTAGCTTGCAGCTTTCATCTAACCTTAATGCATCCATTGATTACTGGGACTTCCACTTGATAGCACTTCTGTGTTATTAACAGCTTGTGTAAGCATATGAAATGGTGATCATGTGATGTTTTGATTGTTTTTTTACCTTAAATACCTTTTGCAAAATTAATAACTTAGAACATTTATCTCATATCTAAATAATATTTGTATTTATTTCTATATTGACGACCACTTACTCATGCATTAATATTGAATAATTTTTATTTCAATAATTAAAAAGTCTATTTAATTTAAAGTTTTAATTTAAGTGATTTATAATGTAAATCTTTTATTCTAACATTGAGCAAGGTGTTTTCATTATACTGTCAATTAAAAATAATTTCAATCAGCATCATATTTCTTTTTTTATACCATGTATAAAAATAATATTGTAATACGTTTTAAAATTGTATCTCATGACCTGTAAATGTAACTCATAAAATAAAAATATATTATTTCTGTTTTACAAATAAAGTATTAAAACATATTAAATTTATAATTAAGATCCAGTAATACATCTCGAATTTCTATTCATGACTGAATAGAAATTCGAGATGTGTTACTGTTCCGATTCTTAATTACTATGCTTCTCTATCCATCAATAAATCTTCCTGAAAATATCTGTCTTTCATTCTTCAATTTCCACTTTCCAACTCATTTTTGGATGTCTTTTTGCTTTTTTCTGGTTGTATCCAGTTTAATATTTGTTTTGACAACCTTTACTAAGATACCTTTTATGCATATTCATGTCATTACTGTTGTATTGTTTTAATATCATTTATCAGTGTATTCAATATTTATTATTTCCCAAATTCTTTAGTTGGTTATGCACTTTGTTTTTAATCTTCTTGTGTAGGTCATTACCAATAAACCATGATTATAGGGAACAATTCTCATTTTATTCTTTCTTTCAAATGCCAAATCTCACTTCTGTATTAGTAATATGTTTCACTATTATGTCATCTTTATTGACTTTTGATGTACTCTGATCCCATAATATTGCATTTGATACTGCTCTAATTATCTACTCAGTGCATTTCTTTTTTTTTTCTAGTGATAGTTCTTCTTCTTCTTTGTGTGAGCTTTATATTATGTACTTATATTACTCACATCAATGAAAGAAATATATAAATCATTTATTTATACCTGACAGCAAAATCCATGACTATAATATTTTTTGTTTCTCTACGACCATATTGAGTCTCCGATAACCATTCATCTGTGACTGAAAACATTTTTATTCAGCATAACTTTTGACTATGTTTGCTGTAGTGGATAATATATTTTATTCTATAATAATTAGTGCAATTCTATCTACTTAATTTTTAAAAATTGGAAAAATGTAAGCATCCTTAAGATCGGGTCATGTAACTTCATGTGTTTTTAGATTTTCAGTGTTTTGAAGCTAATGTATCACCACCATATTTTAAAACTTTTTCAGATATTTCATCAGGAATTACAGCATTCCATTTTTTAAGATTACAAAGAGAAGTTCTGATTTCCCTAATCTGGATATTTCTACCAAATTTCAATTAATAGATGAAATGGATATACCATTAAAATTATCATCCCAATTCTTTAATTATTATTCAAATGATGATCAAAATATTCCTTTCACCTGCTCAAGATATTATTGCCGTGATATAAAAAAGAGCCAATACTGGATTTTATGGATTGTGATATCATTTCTCAGGTCCATATATTGTTTGGATGCATCTAAAAAAAATCTAGTGACTACAATCGGCAAATGGAATTTATGGCTTTCCGATCTTTATAATTACTAAGCGAGTTTCACATATATTTTTCTTCCAAGCAATGATTCTTTCTTTTAGTTCTTTAAGAGAATTTTATGCTTTAGTAATATGACAATCCTCGAGGTCATTAAAATTTTTTTTATTTAATAGCCATTGTAATTTAGTACATATCGTATATCTTTCTAAAGAACAAACATGATGTGTCTTTAGAATATAATTAGAATAAGATCCACTTTTCAATGCATCTATCATTTTAAACTTGGAGCATACTAACCAACATCCTGACCTTGTTTATGCTCATATAATATTATCTTTATCCAACTCCCAATTAGAAGGTAATCTATTAAATGCTGTTGATTTGCACATGGATGCATCTATATTTCTTTATTTCCCTGCCTAAATGAAGACTTTGCAATAGTCAATTAACATATTATGCAAATTTCCTAAGTCTGTTTTAATTCACAATACCAATAGCAATATTTCCAGTAACAAAATTAGCCAATGTCAGTTATTTGTACTAATGTGTGCATTAAAATCTTAAGGAAGAAAATATAGATGTTTTATTGATATTGCTGTAAAATACTATCCAACAAGGAATAAGAGCTTCCTCTCTCTGAATCTAGAGTTGAAGTATAAGCACTAATAAACTGAGCACTAGAATCATTGTGTGCAGCAGTTTTTGACATTGTTAGTCTTTTATTAGTGTGAGAAATTCCAAGAAAAGAAATCCAACATCATGCATTTTTTTTGCTGAGACATCTGCTCTTCTAACAAAATTTGTGGTCATCCATTTTATTTATAAACTTTCTTTCTGTAAAATACTAGTTTAACTAAAGGCAGTTATACCAATCTTAAAATTGATTGCTTCCCAGCATTCAGTGCAGTTTTTCTTTAGGATCTTGAAGAGTTTATGCAAAGAAAGTTTGCATGCTCCATGCCATGCTCTGTGCCCCCTGCTCCTCCACCAGTAGTGTATTATTACTTATATCACTGTAATGATTAATCTTCCAGACTTAACATTAAAGCCTATGTGATTCAGGTCATTTTCAAACCACAGGGTCATCAAAAAATTGCCTACACACATGATAGGCAGAAATATCCCTACGTAAGGCTGTCTAAATATGCAGCATTTGCTGGTAGGAACTCTTATCTCAATTCAAGTTCCTTATTTACTTATTACTGATTGTCCTGTCTTGAACAAAAATTACTACAAAAGGACTGCCAGGTTACTCTCCACATTCTTCTCATTACTTGCATAAGAGTTTGAGAAAAAATGAAGAAAAGAATTGTAGTCACAGATGCTGTGCATGTAGTTAAGGAGATGAATGCAGGTAAAAAAAACACACAATCCTTTTATCACTGTTAGCATAGGAAGCTGATGACAAGAGAGACTCTTAAGATCAGTCCCTACTCTAACTTAAGTTGTTGAAGAAGAAAGAAAGAAAGATAGAAAAGATTCTTTGTGTCAGAAACAGTACTTAGATTTTAATGAGTCAACATCCTATCCTATAAGGAAGTGTGAGTTTTTGGTCAGGTATTGTTATTTGCTATTGACAGTTGATTTCATATCTGTAGTTCATTACCCTATTCACCATCACTGGAACCCATCAATAGCCTGAACATAGTATCCAACTTGAATATTCATCACCATTTTAACCATTACTGATACACTGCAGATCATTCCACTATCCACCATCATTGGAGTCCATCAGTAGCCTGAGTATAGTATCCAATTTGAATATTCATCATCATTTTAACTATTACTGATTCACTGCAATATAAAAGTCTCTCTAAGTTTAATCCATTTTCTCTGATCTCTAGCCCCCCTTCTCCACATCATCCCAGCACATTTCCTTATTTGATCCATCCATCTCACATGCAATCGCTTTTTAGGTCTTTACAATCTCTTGGAATCCTGTTTAAGGTTTTAATAGTTAATCTAGCAATACGTTCAGCCCAACTCCACTTCAATCTTTTAATCCTTTTAATGATGTCAGTAACACCTGTTTGTTTTCTTACCTCTGTATTTTGTTTTCGATTGTTTTTTGTCACTCCTAGCATATACTGTTCTTCTGTTAAGTGTTAAAGTCTCAGATTCGTAAATAAGAACTGGCAGCACACATTTATTAAAAACATTCCTTTTCAAACACATTTTAACATTGTATATATATCAATATAAAGATCTAAAATTAATTTTTAGAGATCCATATTTTCTGTAAAATGTAAAGAAGATGTAAGAATATATATATATTTTCATTAATACAATTATTTTGCTTATATTTTTAATATAATAATTGCTAGAATTAAACTGAATTATCTGTTTATAAATAATTTATAATTAGTTTATTTTCCATAATGTCTGTAACATGATGAGAAATGTGAAAAAAGTACATTTTAAAATTTATTCTAATTCTACCTTCAATAATGAACCTTTTCACCTTAATATAATTGCATTTACGTAGCCTTTAGCAAATACATTAAAAGTTTGGTAAGAGAAATAAATCCCTACTCAAAATATTATAATTCTTCTGACAGATAATTATTCATTCACCAGCTTTTAACAAATACTGCATTATCTCAAATTTATTCTTTGAAAATGCTTAGAAATTTGTTTTATCTAAATGACCCTTGACTTTTTTTTTTAAAAAAACCTCTTAAAAAAATCAGATTGAGATTAAAATCTCTATAGAATATAATTAAAAATTTCAACTTAATTTCTTTATTGTACAAATATGCTGTTTAGTTTAACTTTACTTGTATAAAGCAAATTGAGACTTTAATATCTACATAATTATTTATATAAATATTGATGTTACAGTTACCATTTGCACTTTCTGTTCTGTTTGGCGATCCAACTAAAAAACTAAAAAACGAACTTGAAAATATTGTTGGCTACAAATTAAAAAATCTCAAAATTATATAATAAAACACTGTTAATATTGTATTTTTGGTTCCCTAAGTCTTCCTGGATTAATGATTTTTTAGAAAGTAAATTTAAATAAATATTAATCAGAAAATAATAAATTCTTTACAACAGCTATATAAATATCAATAATAATTTTTTAATATATTAAAAGCTTTTTCAGCACTTGGTTTAGTGCCTTTTCAAATGTTAATAATCTATTTAAGGTTAAGGAACTATTTCAGACAAAAACCATCTAGTGGTCAATAATGAAATTAAAGCAAACAATAACAATATAAATCATTAAAATAAATCAAAATCCTCCTATATAAATCCAGTAATTACAAAACAATTGATTATATCATAACAATACAATAAATAAATTACATGCATTTTTTTTACAATTATATATATGTCATTTTATATAATTTTCCATTTATTTTTAATCAACCAGATTGTTAAGTAAATTTATAGAAGTCTTGTAAATATTCATACAATTATTTAAATTATTTTTAATATAGTATGTTTCATATATTTGCTTTCTTTTTGGATCTACCATGTAGACATATTATTCTAATCTTCCGATCTTTAAGATAACATCTCCAAGTGATTTGTGAACAAACTTAATCAATAAAATTTGTCCGCAGATCATGTGGAGGTATTATCTTGAAGATCACAAGATTAGACTAATACATCTTCTGAATAATACACCATAGCAAGAAAAATACTAAAGAAGACAGACATGTGTTAGAGACATTGGACAGTGCCATGTTTGTTGTTCCTGCAACAAAAAAAAAAAATTACATAAATAAATAATAATCAACTAACATTTTTTAAAATAGAAAATGACTAAAAATCTTTTAAAATAATTACACAAATAATTTTTAAAATAATTACACAAATATTTCTGTACAAAAAAAGGAACTAATTTTTAAATAAAACAAAAAATAAATAACACTTCCCGGTGTATTATGAACCTGTCATAAAGTGCAAATGGTGATGTGAAAAATGTGTGTCAGGATATTGTTTTAAAATAGGAAGTAACAGAATCTTTTCTAATGAAAATAAGGATAATTTCTATAAAAAATTACAAAAGTAAAAATATATATCAGATGTATGTAAGATTAAGTGAATTTTATCAAAATGTATAATTTCTATAAAAAATTACAAAAGTAAAAAATATATATTGGATATATGTAAGATATGAAGTGAATTTTATCAAAATGTAAGACAAAATGAAAATTGTTTACAAATAGCGGCCTCCTGCAATTTTTGGCTTTTATACCCTTTCCAAAAATTGCCATTTTGGTAAAAAAAATTTCTAAATTACCCGTAAATGTAACTAATAATAATGTCACAAAATTTTTTACAAATGAACACCATCACAGTAAACCATAAGCAAAAAACACTGGAAAATAGCAATATAGTAACAATATAAGTACAAAATAGCAATCAAAATCTCAATATGGCTACACAAAAAATCTCTGTGCTGATGCGGATAAGGCAATAGCACAAGAGACTGAGAAATGACAAAAATTCCCATAGGTCTCTCATCTTTTGAACTCTCACAGGTCACCACGTAAAGATCTTGACCATTACCATGGATTAGTTATGCCAGTGTCTTAGTTGCCATGACATCATTCATTTAATCTTTGATGAAATCTTACCAGCAAAAAACATGTTATGGTATTACATCATAGCAAGAAAAATACTAAAGAACCTTTAAATATTTAATACTTTTTGTAGCATCTATTCATTGCCCATATTTCAAGTAATGAATGTATAATGCAGATTTATCATTTCTTCTATTAATTGCATTATTATATTCTTTGGCTCTTACCTATAATTGTTTGCCATTATGCCCAAAGTAAATATTTTATAATTTCACATGTAATTTTATGTATAATTCATTTTTTTGTGCCATATATCATCTCGTAACCTATAATTATCTATTAATAGATCAAGGATTTTACTATTTGGCCAGCCAATATTTATATTCTTCTCAATATAATTTTTGTTATATCTAAATGTATTATATATCCTAGGATAATATGAAAGTCTAATCCATTTCTTATTTGATTCATTATTATCATTATCAATTCCATTATTTTCCTCAGAAATTTATCACCCACTGTAGATGTTTTAGAATTAAAAAATATATTTTGAATAGTTTTAGGATTATATGCATAATCTTTATATAATTTAATAAATGGATTCTTTTGTAATTGAGTTATACTTTTATCTACATTATATTTATCATTCCTATATTTAAAATTTTTAATAACTGCTAATTTTTGCACCCATGCTTGCTGTGAATGTATATGAATAACTTTTCTTCATTATTTTAACTTAATTTTATTATCTTTATATTAAAAATAATTTAAATAATTGTATGAATATTTATAAAACTTCTATAAATTTGGTTAACAAATGGTTAATTAAAAATGAATGGAATATAAAATGACATATATATAATTGTAAAAAAAATTCATGTAATTTATTTATTGTATTGTTATGATGTAATCAATTATTTTGTAATTACTGATTTTATATATAATGGTTTTGATTTATATTGTTATTGTTTGTTTTAATTTCAATATCGAACACTTGATGGTGTTTTTTTTCCATATGTCATAGCATTGGCCGGGAGGTGAACCTGCATCAACCGTCTGCAACCAACTGCTTGCTTGCAAGGTGGCTGCGCTGACCTCTTGGCTAACAACGCTTGACTACTGATGGTGTTGTGTCTGAAATAGTTCATTAATGTCAAATAGATTATTAACATTTGAAAAGGGCACCAAATCAAGTGCTGAAAAAGGTTTTTATGTATATTAAAAAAAATTAATATTTATATAGCTGTTGTAAAGAATTGATTATTTTCTGATTATTAATTTATGGAAGAATAGTATAAAAATTTTTATTCTTTTCCAAATTTGATAAATGTTAAATAACTTATAACTTTAAAATATTGTATACTTCTGCAATACATTTTTCATATTAAACACTTCTTTTTTGTGTGTGTATTTCTTGGTAGATGATGGAGGAAGTGGTGTTTGTTCAACTATACAAATTCAGGGGCACACCTCTACAAATATTTCTTTATCATTTTTTTTTTTTTACAATTTTATATTAAAAAATGTGATAGTTGTTAATTTGAAATAAAATTAAAAGATCGATTATTAATTCTGTTCAGAAGATTTATATATATATATATTATAATGTCTAAACGCAACATGCTCAAATCATTTTGTAGTTTGTTAAAAGACTTCTTTCTTTTTGCCACTATTATTTGGAAAAATGATCAAAATTTAAAATCTTCCTCACACAGAACAGCACATCTTGGAGTGTTTGTAAACATATAAGATCCTATTTTTCCAAAAAGGATATATCACAGCTATAACTTTGCCAACCCAAGTACAGATATGCATATGCAAAACATAGACTCTGAAGTTTGGTGAAATGGCAAAACAAAAAATTATGAAACCTCACGACAACACCTGGAGATCTATTTATTCAAATTTATTTGAAAGCAATTTCCCAAAGGTGATGAACCATTTTATGGATACTTTATACATCCTTGGGGATTTCTGGCCACTGGCATGAGCAATTCCCTTTCTCATAAATAAGCAACAAGTTTCATTTATGTATTAAGTCATAAAACATCACCTTATCACCATTCGTTATGCTTACACAAGCTATTTTTCACAGAGGCAAACTGTCCATGCATCAGTGCAAGTCAGAGTAATCAATGAATGCAGGAAGATTTGTGCATAAAATTTATATCTAGTGCCTACTCATCCATTATCCAATATATATACAAGCTAATGATCTTAGCTTGAAAACATTATTGTGTTTTCATTTTGGACTGCTAAAAAATTAAACGGTGGCTGCTGGAGAATGACATTAGATCCTAAGATCTAGGTGCAGTGCTCTCAGATCTGCAGTTTCTCATTGATGAAAGCCACAAGCTAGAAACTAGTCTGGAGATATTGAATGAGTAGGTAATAGGGATTTTATGTATTAACCTTCCTGTATCTCTTGATTACTCTGGCTTGCACTGAGTGGCAATACTTTGTAGAGAGTTTTGCCTCTGTGTTTCATTTATATACTTTTTAAAATTTTATAGTAATATTTCTTTATTTATTTTTTTTTAATTTTAAAAAAAAATTAACAAATAAAGTAAAAATATGCTAAAAAATTTTGCCCCAAAATTGTCTTTCTTTACAATAACACTAATAAAAAACATCAACACTGAAAGTATTAAATACAATCACTTCTTTTTGGCCATTTTGTTTAAATATTTATTGTATGCCTCTCAAAGTGTATATTTGAATAAAAAACACTTCTGTCTTTCAATTACTGAGAAATACAAAAGTACATGTACTAATTACAAGATGCAGAATGAATGTTTTTATGTTTGTTTATTTTCTAATTAAGAATAATTAGATATCTACTAACTATTACAATTAGATATCCATTTACCAACCACTGTTAGATTGTTAATTGAGTTGGTTATTGGTTGAAAAAAAAATTGCAAATCTGTTTAAAATTTTTTAAGTTTAATTAGTTTGAACTCAAATCTAAGTCACTGATTGTAAAGCGTTGGTGGCCTAGCGGTTAGCATAGCTGCCTTCCAAGCAGCTGGCCCGGGTTCGCTTCCCGATCAGCGCTTTGACATATATTACAAAAATCTAAGTCGCTGATTTTTAAATAATTTTTTGCTGTAAAATAATTGTCATTTTATTTAGCAATGGTGATTTTGTTTACTCATTTCTGATAAGATTCTATAAGAGTTAGCTATTAAAGTTTATCTTTCTTTCCGTGATAAGATCAACCACAGAAAATGCTTTTTTAAAAAAAAAATAATGATTAAACTTTTTGGCAGTTATTTAAAGAAAAAAATGAACCTTTCAAATTGAGTAGATCAATTGGAAAAAAAAAATGTTGCTTATACAATTTCAATTATATACTGGCCTACATTAAAATTTTTTTTATTTATTCCAAAGTATGTATAATTATTTATTTACTTTATAGTATTATTACTTTTTATCATGTTGTGCTTATACTATACATTAAATAAATTAACTGAGGGCCGTTTGCAACATTCGATTATCATCTTGAGTAATCTGCCTTTACTTTCCACTACCATAGCAAAATTTATAGCAATATCTCAAGTTTAGGGTTATGTTATAAATTAATAAATCCTTTTATACGACAAAGATACTTAAAGTGTGGTTATTCAAGGTTAAATAAAATGCTATTTAAAGTTGTAAAAATAATAAAATCTAATGGTCATAATTATATGAAGAATATTTTATCCGGATTAAAAATATTGCATCTCTACTTTTTTTTTTATATGTCAAAGCGTCAGCCAGGAAGCAAACACGGGACAACTGCCTGGAAGGCAGCTATGCTGACCACTCGGCCACCAACGCTTGACTACTTTTAAAAATGAATTACATGTAATTTCAGTATGCTTATTTTATTCTCTTTATTCTTTTTATTATTTGGTAAACGAAATGGAAAACATTGTGTTAACCATATGACAGAAAGAAATTTAGCTCAATTTTACTAATATTTAGTGCAGCCCAAACTTTTTAAACTTTGCAAAAACTGAAATTATATTTCTTTAAAATATCTAAGCTATTTACAAATAGCATCTACTAGATCTAATGAAATAATAAAAATCAACCAAAAGAAGGTATATATAATTGAATCTTGTAATGAAATGACTAATGCACCACCCAGTTATGCTTATGACTTGAGTTCAAATATGGTTAAAACTTGGAAAGGTTTTCAGAGAGATAAGAAAAGTTACGTACAATCTTAAGATGTTCTTCCAGGTAGATAGCTATAGCTATTCAGTTAGCCATTCAATTAATGATCAGTAATAAAGTATCTAACTAATGCTAATAAGAAAATTAAACAGGAGAGAAAACAATTTAAATTCTTGCCAAGAGTCATCAATTCGCTTGACTTGACCAGTAAACAGTTTTTTGTATTTTGCTTTGATTAGTGTGTAAATTAGGATTTAAGGCTGGAATTAATATTCTTTTGAATCTACCAATCACGTTTCATTTATAAAATTCAAGTTAATAGCCTCGTATTTAAAAAATCTTAATCCCCTTATATAGTGTTGTTTTGATTATTCAAAGTTACAGTAGATAGCGCTGGAATAGGATGATGACATATGCTCAGGGTATGTTGAGAAAGTCATGTGATTTTTTATGGGTAATATACACTTTCATCAATTAGTTTATCTAATTCGGAGAATCAGTTATTTTTTTTACTATTTTTCTGTGATTAAAGCTGGAGAGAATAACTTTTTGCAGTGGGTTATTTAAATACGTTTACCTATATACAGACTCAGATTCACATATATTTACACACATACGTATATACTTCATTCCTATAAAATTAAAACTTTATATATTTCAAGTACAATTACAAATGAAGTTTATTCAAGAAAGTTAAAGTATTTCAATCGTTTGCATAAGAAAATATACTATAGAACAGGGGTGGCCAATTTTTGTGTTCATAAGATCGACTTTTTATTTTTAAAATGTGCTGCGATCGACTTGTTGTCATAGGCGTAGTCTAAGTGGAGGGAGATGTGAAATACATAATATTTTTATATATCTACTTAGTAAAAAATAATTATTTAACGGGCCCAAAAACTCATGTCCGGGGGGGGGGGGGGATTAAACCAACGAGTAATTATTAACAATATTTATTAATTCAAATTAGCTACCTTAAATCAAGATTAAAAATATTATTTTCAATAATGATTGGCTTAGTGGACTTCATCTATCTAGAATTGAAAAAAAATTTAGAACAAAAAACAAAAATACTAAAAAAACTTAATTTGTTTCATTCGTTACCCGGCAGCTCTTGCCAGATTGGCCTCGCGATCGACCAAAAATGGCCTTGCGATCGACCGGTGGATCACGATCGACTTGTTGGACACCCCTGCTATAGAATATTCATATTTCAGGAAGAGTACATTAAAAAACAATTAATATGTTTATCATCATCATTTTCGATTTTTATCGATCCACTGCAGGATAAAGATATCTCCAAATTTAATCCAGTTTTCCGATTTCTGGCCATAAATTTCTTTCATACCTATTAAATGTAAGAGTGTATCTATGGATTTGAGTGCTTGTACGAATCCAAAAAGCAACCACTGGTTGTGCTTAACAAATATGCAACCCACTGTCCGACACTGTTTCAAGTTAATCACATTTATTAGATACTTAACTTGAGGCATACTGTGTGTTGAATCTTGGAATCTTTATACAATTTTACGTGGTGTTTAAATGAGCAAAAAAATCCAATAAATCCATCAATGGCAATCTGTTATTCATTAGTGAAAGCAAAAAAATGTTTGCCCATTTGAAATTCACCAGCAACTTACTGAGGTTTATTGAAAATGTTTGATGAGTGATGGAAATAAAAAAAAAAAGATATCATTTGATTAATGGCAGAGAATAAATTTCAGGATGATGAATGTTAAATAAATTGGCAGCGGAGTTCAGAAAAGAAAGCAAATAAAAACTTTATAACGTAAAAGATAAGTAACTCAGCCTTCTTACCGATTGTACATACATAATGAAAAATAGATTCTGATGTAAAACTTAGTCATTATATATATATATAAATGATGATAAAAAATAAAACCGTCTTTAAATGACCCGCAGCAGGCCTAATACACTCTCATTTAGAAACAATCTAGGTTTATCAGTTATCATACGGTGGTTTGAACAGCTTTTAATCTCTATTTATCTCTAGAAAAATAATTAGATATCCATTTACCTATCAATAGCAATATATAGGGTACATAAACACAGACTTTCACACAACCCACCACTCTCCACTCGATCTCATAACACTAATACACTTGAACACATATATGTCGAAAAGATAAATAATCACAAATGTACGTATTTTATGCTAAACCAGCAATCATCAGTTGTTCCAGATTATCATCTCCACACAAACATATGCAATAAGTGCTTCAGATATATATTAAGGTAACCAATCCTTATATTTTAATGGACAAGCTTCAATCCACTTTACACTCCAATTCTTCAACCGTCCATCCAATTAAAAATCTGACGATGGAACGTTCAAAGCCACACTGAGACCGAGAATCTCATCATACCCACGTTGACCTAAAGTTAATCTGACCCCTAATGTACGGGACATAATTAAACAATTTGCTGAATTATTTGAAAGAAAAAAAAGCAATTTCAAGCACATCGAATTTTTTTTAAATTTACTTGGTCCAGATTTGAATACAGATCATAGGCATGGCAAAAACATGCGCTATTATTACAATAAGAGGCTTTCCTATGTATATGGGCTGTATGATTTTTCATTAAAACTAAGCTCATTTAAAGAGAAATTAAAAATCAATATTTAATATTTAAAAATATTTTTCGAATTCTAGCTACTCTAGTACTTTTTCAATTTACCTCTTCCTAAATATATCTATACACACAATCAGACTTATACATCTCACAGCGCATATATCATGCACTAAGCACTATAAAAAGTTTTCATATTTTTCATTTCTGCATATAAAATTGATGAAGAGGTCATTTACATTTTTTCATTGATAAATGAAAGCTATAATTGTAATAATGCGGAAATATTGAAACTCCCCAGCGAGCTATATGTAAACTAACCATCAATAAATGTAAGTAAAGAATGAGTCTATTTATAATTTAGCTAGAGGATAGATGGCCTCACTTTTGCTTACATTTATTGATATATCTGTCTGGGAATTTTCTGTACTTCCACAATATTTCAAGTGTATTTGAGCTATTAAAAAATTACATCTAAATGAAAGATATGTAAATTTTATTTTTAGTTTATATTATTACCAACTGCAATAACTTTAAAAATAATTTGAATTTAGGTTCAATAGATAGGAGATATGAAATAATATTTAGATGTGATAGTTAACTGCAAATAACTAATAAGCTGTTCTTGACCAAAATATATCTCCTATTATTTTTTAAGAATTATTTTGGTTCATCAAAAATTATAAACTTATTAATCCAAACAATCTTTTCTGTCTCATTTACATATTATATTAATTTACTGTATTCAGTCCTTAAGGTAGTAAAAACAGGCAAAATTATCCATACAGTATTGCCACTCAATGCAAGTCAGAGTAATCAATGCCAGAAGGCTTGTGCATACAATCCCCATCTAGTGCCTACTCATCCAATATCCCCAGGCTAGTTTTTGGCTTGTGGCCTTCATCAGTGAGGAGCCTTGGATCTGAGAGCACTGCACCTAGATCTTAGGATCTAATGCAACCCTCCAGTAGACACTTTTTATCTCTACTTAACTATAAAACTATGAGTCTTAAATTGAAAATAATAATATTTTCAATCCAAGCTCATTAGCTTATATAGTCATATAGGTATGAACTCAGTTCAATACCCATACATTTTGGTGTCTATGGTGATCATGTAACTTAAGTTAGTGTAGGATCAACATTTTCAGTCTCTCATGCTTTTAGTATTTCTACTTTACCTGGGGTAGTTGAATATGTGAATGTACAACAGTTCTAACTTTTTATTTATATGCAAAGCAAGTTAGACTCCAATATTTTGTCACTTAGTTTTTATTTTTGCAGTGCTAATGAAATGAGAAAGCAAGAATTGGTACAGATTTAGTAGACTAAAAGTCTTTATTTCTGATCTTGTATAAGGAAGTATAATCATGATTTAGAAAGTGGATTAAAAAGGAGAGTTCTAACTTGGAAAGAATGTATATTATTTTGACAACCTGAATTAGAGATATTCATGTTTACTTATAAAAATAAAAGGAACATTGTAAAGACAGTCCACAAATAGTCTGTCTCACACAATCTGCTTAAATCACTATGTCTAGTGGACATTCATCAAAATGCTACAAAAATTTGTGAAGTGTAGTGTTAGCTATAAATGAAAGTATTTTTTTTAAAAAAAATCGAAGTATATAGAATGGACATACTTATGTGATATAAACTTTTTACAACATAGGTGGGAGACAATACTTCTAATATAAAAGCATTCATAATAAGATTGATATAGCTACTTTCAGAGAAACTTGCCTTTCTGAAAAAAAAAATAATTGGAAAAGTTTTTGGTTAGGTTTTTTGTAGAAGGATAGATTTTAAATTGATAGAAGAATGCATGGTTTTAGATTTGCTGTGAGATCTAATTTTATATATTATATATTTTTTTAAATTCAATTGTTACTTATTTTTTTCTTTTCCGAGTCAATCTAATATCTGAAAAATAATAAATATACTTACAGAAAAGGTAGTTTTTTTAAAAAAATATTTAGCATTATTACTCACTGCCTAGCATACTTTCAACATATTTACTATATCATATTCATGGTATATAATGGTGTGATTAAATTATTCCTTATACCAGTGTTTAATCAATTTTTAATTAACTGTTTACATATTCAATTTTAATTTAAAATTTAAATTTGAATATTCAAATAGCTCATTTCTTTAAAATATGTATGGTTGTCTTTTTTTTGTTAATAGAAAAATAGTCACTAGTTATTGCACATGCTTCTTTGATCTTCTGCTTTCTGTCCTCTCATCTCTTTCTGTGTATACTATCTCTGTCTTTGTTAGCTCAAATCTATTACCCGTTTTCTGCTCATCATTTGTAAACATTGGCATGCATTCTTTGTCTCTGAGGGTTCTATCGTATGCATATTTCTGTTGGGCAAGTCTCATTGACTGGTTGGCCCTCAATTCTCCACAATGTGCAGCATTGCACATTGATTGGCTGCACTTAATATATATTATATTCTGTACTAATTACTTAGACAGGCTTGGCCACTTGGTGGCGTTCTGGCTAGCCAAGAACACCTACAAATGCTGTTTACATGGTGTAGAGTTACAGCTAACAAAACAGTTCTGTTTATCTTAGCCATTGCAGGATTCTTGATGGGATTGCACAGAAATATTACAGCCTGATTTGTGTTATGCAAATTTGCACAATTCACAGTTGGCTATTGTATTGTCCAGTGGTGTCTGGATTTCAAGTGGATACAACTTTTAAAATCTCCATACCAGAGTAATTTCATTTCTACTTAAATCATGGAACTTTTATATAAATCAATTAAACATTAATGGTACTTAAACTTGTTTGTTTAATGGTACATGTTCTCACTTTATCATGACTCATACTCCTAATGTCAGGACAAAAAGCTTTTAGTTTTTGCTAAATAGCACATTATTACATTGACACCAAGAAGAATTATATATTAGTATTATTTCCAACACGTATATATTTAAATGAGCTGCTGCATTGACTTTTTCACATCATTTTGCTTAAGCAGAAAAATTACTATAAAACAATCTTAGATAAAATGAATTCATATCTCAAGGCATTTACAAATATAGATTACTGGATAGATCAGAAATTAGGATGCTTCAAAGTTAAAATAATAATTGAATTTAAAATGGGTTTTATTCCAATTATGTTTATTAAAAAAATAATAATCAATTATTAGAAGTATCTATTATCTGTGCTAAATTGATAATTTTATCTTTCAACATTGTTGTATAATTGGACATGGATTTTTTTTAAAGGAATGTCCCATGGATATAAATAAGTCTATATTTTCCAAATCAAGATAGATTTTGAATGCTGGTTCTGCATGAAATATGTATATTGGAGATCATACATCTTTTTCACATGTATGTAGTCATGTGTGTTAGTACTTTGAGATAGAGTGGGGGAAGAATATAGATTGAAAAATCCTAAGTTCAAACCTCTCAAATTACTTATGTAGAAAACATTCAATATGCTGAATGAATGGGTTAATTACACATTGTCTTGGAAATAGGTTACATCTATAAGTTCAGCCCATCCCTCTCCTGTTAATATATGAATTAGTAATGATCTGATAAATATGAGGGGTTAGATTGACATAATGTCTACATGGGTATGACTTCAATATCAAATCCACAAATGAGTTTTGAGCATTCAATGAAATGGACAGTTGAATAGTTGGAGGGTAAGAAGATTGAAGTTTGTCCATAAAAGTTTAGGAATCATAATATAAACTGAGCATTGATTGTATATATGTGTATGAGATTTTGACCTGACCCAACAGATCAGTACTGGTTCTGCCTGATATATGGATATTGGTGATCATCTATCATTTTCACATGCATGTGGTCAAGTATGTTGATTGTTTGAGATGAAATGGAAAATGACTACAGACTGAAAAATCCTGAGTTCAAATCTCTCTAGTTACATACATAAAAACATTCAGTACATTGAATGAATAGGTCAATTACAATATAGATTTAATAATCTTTATTACTTAGTCATTAGACTAGAAATATATTCATTAAGTGAATGGTGTAATTTTCACTATTCCACCCTCACACAAGGTAGGGACTGATTTCTATCCACTTCTACCACATTAAGAGGGCATGTAATAATAAACTTATGACCAAAGACAGATGAAAATAATATATGATTCCAAAGATACACATTTTTGTGTTAAACCAGAACTCACCAATTGGCCTAGCTCACATATCTTTATTATTTCTCTGTCAATGATTCTATTAGTAAGTTATCCTTGCAAGAATTCATGTGGCATTTTTTTGTGTAATAATAAATTGAATATATAGTTTCATAAACAATGTGGGGATTTAAAGTCAGATGTACAATATCTGACAAGAAGTTTTACAAATGCTTAGTGAATTAAAATTGCAAAATAAAATGTAGACATTCAATCAATCATTTTTGGTGCATTGAAAGTAACATAAGCACCTTAAAATTACATAATGCTTATAATAACTCCTCTCATATACACTTTTATGCAAAAAAAAATTAAAATAAAACTTCTTTATTTTCCTAACAGTTTCGACTGACCAGCAGTCTTCATCAGAGCTTTCTCAATTTCCTTTAGAGAAAGCTCTGATGAAGACTGCTGGGTAGTCAAAACTGTCAGAAAAATAAAGAAGTTTTATTAATTTTTTTTTTTTTGCATTAAAGTGTATATAGAGGAGTTATTATAAGCAATATATATGAACATATGAAGAAATGCAAAGAAAGTAAAGGAGAATAATAATAGTGTAACCTTAAAAGTAATATTATAATTATATTAAAATTCATGGATGGCATGTTTTTATAAAAATAGTGGTACTTTAAACAGGTGAAGAGAATATTTTAAACACTATTTGAATTATAAAGAATTGAAATAATGACTTTGATTAATTTATTCATAGTATTAAAATTTAAATTTCATTAAAAACTAGTCAACACTTAGACAATCCTGATTTGGACAAAAATATCCAGCATATAAGGTTTATCTTAAAAATTATACGAACAAGTTTCAAAAATATTGTGGTAATATGTAGTTTTAGTATGAAGTTCTATCAATTGGGTTTAAGCTTGGTTTTAAGCTTGTTTTTATTGTTCTAATTTATATAAAAATGGGGGATAAAAAATATGACTGTAATTATCTCAGAATATTGGATGAACCAAAAAATAATAATTGAATGGTTTTATTATTCATAAAATCATAAAAAATTTAAGTGCTAAAAGTAATGGAGTTGGGTATGATATATAGATTGTAAGCTCCAGTGTTGTACATTATTACTGCACCAACCAAACAGGTCCTGGATTTTATCATTGATTAATCAATAGCAGAGACTCTATGTGATTTTGTGAAAATCAAGAAGGACTATGGGGATGATTTTTAATTGCTAATTGAATAAAATTTAGATAGGAAAGGAGTAGTTTATATATATATTGAAATTATATCAAATTCACAACTCAAACAGACTAACTAAGAAAATAAAATGTAAAAGCTTACCAATGGTTTCCCTACTACAAGCAGAATTCTTAAGTGTAAAGAACTACAAAAAAACATATTTAAACTAAACATTATCCACAACTCTACTTACTTCCCATCCACACTTAATATTAAAAGAACTTTTAAATAAGTTAACTACTTCAGAATTATAAATTTTTAGTAATAAAGATTCTTTAATTTTTCTTTTTATTTCATTACTCTCAAAGACGACAATCTTAGCTTCATCAAGATTAATAATGGGGCCTGTATCTTTTACATGGATATATAAGGCAGAACTAAGATATTTATTTTTAACCCTACTTTTATTTAAACTTAAACTACTCTGATCTATATACACCTTCTTACAAAACAAGGAATAATATACACTACTCCAGGAATAATCTTTCTATCAATAATTTCTTTTATATTACTTAATAAATTATTCAAAATAAAATATTGTAATAACATTTACAAATTACAATGAGAATAATTCTATATTATGTTGATTTACTTTTCCTATACATTTGCAATTGATATAAACACTAGGAACACTTAGTAAGAAAAGCTTAAAAATAACTCTTATTATAGTATGCTCAGCACCTTCTACAAAGTCCTGGTTCCCTCTTTCTAAAAAGTGGGCCATGCAAATTATTTATATACACTTATATAAATTTTACATTATATCTTTCACCCACAACTCTCTCATCCACTAGTCATTGCCTTTAGTATAGTATCAGGATTAAGATATTGAAAATTCCTCAGCATACTATAGTAAAACCTTTATTCTTAAGCTTTTTTTATTAGTGTACCTACACTTACATCAATTATAATGGTGATATATTTTGTATATAACTATAATAAACAACAGAAATACTGTCAGTTAAGTTCTTAACCATTTTCATCTAAACATCATTTAAATTCAAAATTATTGGAAGTAAATGTCATGATGCCCAATTCCCAGATCTATGAATTTTAACATTAGCACATTATTAATTGAAGATATCCTATTTCTATTTATCAAATTTTCTTTTTAGTTTCTCTTTTATTACAGTTTCTCTTCTTAAGAAAAATCTTAGTATTTACCAGAGCGGAATTGAAAATAAACTCACATTTTTTCATGATCAAAGAAAACAGATGCTTTATTAAATCATTATTACATTTATTTTTATATGTTTATATAACAATTGATGGTTTTTAATATTTTCTAAAGACCACACCTTAATTAGCCTATGTATGAAACCTTGCATTTACATAAAATTTGATACAGAATATTAGTTTCATTTAAAAGGTATAGTTTACTAAATTATTTGCCACAAAATGAAGCATTATATAAATCACTATATATATTTTTTAAAAATTTAGCATGAGCATTTGAAATATATGGAATAGATATCCATTTTTTATCATTAACCTTCTGTTTCTTTAAAGTAGCAGAATTCTTTTTAAATTGATATAAAGTACAATGAGTTGTTTAATATTCCAACCAACTTCAATTAAATCATTTATAAATGCTTCAATATTATGTGCTTGATAAATTCTCATTGTAAAATAAAAAAGATCAAAGACTTGCTGTCTTATAGTTAACTGGAAATTTTGATTTACATTGTATTTAAACCTTTTCTTGCAAAGTGTTGATTATCAATTTATAACTTAATAAACTGTTATCTCTTATTACATGCAAATCAAGATTAATGGCTTTATTCTGTTATTTTTCAACAATTCATTTAAAACCATTTGATTTAACTCATTCACAAGACAATATATTATGATGAAATTTATTTCCACTAAATTTGAATTTAAATGGTTTTTAGTTGAAGAAGGTTAAGAAATTAACTGAAAGTACTTCTATGGTTTATTATAGTTATTTATAAAATATATTATCACTGTTATAATTCATATTATTACAATAATTATTCTGTAATGGACATCTTACTTTATTTACATATGTATATTCTATTGATTTGGTCAAGTTGTTTGACTTAAATAATTTGAACAATCTATGACAATGTTTGAAATTAGCTAGTTATTATTAAGGTATATGCACATTATGTAGTTTTGTCAATGAAAAAAGATATTGCTGTAGATGAAAAATTGAATTTGATATAAAACCTTGTGTTAAACAAGAATGTGTATTAGTTCAAAATCTGTTTTGAATTGTTATGAGTCATTTTAGAACTGTTTATAGGTGGCTTCATGAAACAGGAATCAAGATAATTAATAACAAAAACAAAAACTTCCAACTGTATTTATAATATTCTAAATGAATGTAATCAAATGTTTACCCATGCATTGTACTGTTAGATGAAATCAACATATTTTTGTTGAATGTGGGAAAACTCTCGGCCCAAGACACAAGATAGAGACTTTGAAAAGATAAGAATGGCCATCTTATCTTTCTACATAGATTTATTTATATAGGCCAATCTTGTCTTGAGATTCCAAGATACTTAAAATTGGCCAATATAATAGAATATAGGTACAAAACATAGAATGGCCACTTTATATCTTTTCAAAGTCTCTATCTTGTGCTTTAGATTAAAAGTTTCATCAAATTCCATAAAAATAATGTTGATTTAATATACAGTACAGCACACATGTAAAGGGTTTATTAACTTCTGTTTAGAATCACTGTTTGTAATTACACTAGTAAACCTTTAAATCAATTATATTTACAGTATTATAATAATTGTGCACTCCTTGTCAATTTAAAAGAAGATTCACAAAATATTTTTAATATTTTGAATCCAGCCTATAAAAACGTTGGTTTATGTTCTTTATTATCTATATATTCAAAAGAAAACAACTATTTATGAATATGAGCCAATTTAAATATCTTGGTAGTTTTTTTAAGAAGTTAAAAAGACTTAGATCTTGAGTTCATTAAAAATTTTAATTTGCTTTAAATGCACATACAAAGTTAGAAAATAGAGTATTTCATTATAGTAAAAAAACTATTGTTACATTTTTATTTACCATTATCAAATTCACTCCACTCACAACTTTGACACCATCTACCTCAGATAAATACAATAATGATTATTACTACTCATTTACTAAACTAGAGATTATCTCTAGCACAGGTTAAAGATTAATATATCTGATTTTTTAATTTTAAATTCATGCTTGTATTTAGAATAGTCTTGAAATCAATATTCTTATTAATTCGTAACTTAATAAGTCAGAGGTTTTCGTTTATCGATGTTGCTTGATTAAGATTTTGTGTTTTTAAATATAGATGGCACTGATGAAATATTCTAGCTGTGGTCTGTATTTATGTGCAATATCTGAGTTTCAGCTAGCAACAAGCTATCATTAGTCTTGCATTGGTGGTCAAGAGGTCAGCGCGACTGCCTTGCACTTGCAGGCAGTTGCCCGGTTTGCGGGTTCGCATCTCGGCTGATGCCATGACACTTAAAAAAAAAACAAGCTATCATTAACTTAAACATATATTGTCCAGTTAAACAGAAGTCAGCATTTGATATAAGCATCTGACTTCAAATATATAGGCTTCTGATTAGCAAAATAAGTAATCATTGTACAGGGAAGCAATCAATAATTAATCAGTTTTTTTCTCCATATGCCAAAGCATTGACCACGAGGTGAACCCAGGCTCGCTGCTTGTAAGGCAGCTATGCTAACCACAAGGCCACCAACGCTTGACATTGAACATACATATACACAGAACACAATAATTATAACTGACTCCAATAAAAATAAATTCACAAATTGTTTATTTAATTCTAAAGTAATATGTAACTTGCTTATTCTGAATATTTCTTATAATGTAAATAGAGGAATTTGAACTCAGGATTTTTCTGTTTATTCATTTTCCACTCCATTTCAAGCAACCAATACTCAAGACCATATACATGTGAAAAGACACACAATCCCCATTATATGTATTTCACGCAAAGCTAGCACTTATCAGTTGGATCACATCATAGTCTCCATACAATCAGTGCTCGATTTATATTAAGATAGCAATTTCTCAATTTTTTTCCCCATATGTCATAGCATCAGCTGGGAGGCAAACCCGCAACAATCATCTGCAAACAGCTGCTTTGCAAGATGGCTACACTGACCTCTCGGCTAACAACAATCTTGAGATGGAGAGGAGGATGAATAGACTGAAAAATCTTGAAATCAAATTCTTATATTTACATTATAAGAAACATTCAGTTACACACTGCCTTAGAATTACATATTGCATGGGAATCAAATACAAGAGGGCTTTGAGCACTCCATCATTGCTCTTTCAATGAAATGGATGGTTGAATAGCAGAAAGGGTGAGAATATTGAAGGCTGTCCATTAACGTTTGAGGAATTTCTATCTTAATATAAGCCAAGCACCGAATGCAAATATGCATGGGAGATAATGATCTAGCCTAACCGATGAGGGCTGAATTTGCACAAAATCTGTTTATCGAGGATCATGTATATTTTTCTCATTAAAACAAGCAAAATTCTCCACACAGTAGCACTACTCAGTGCAAGCCAGAGTAATCAATGGATGCCAGAAGGTTTGAGCATAAAATCCCTATCTAGTGCCTACTCATCCAATATCACCAGACTGTTTTCTAGCTTGTGGCTTTCATCAGTGAGGAGCTCTGGATCCGAGAGCACTGCTCCTAGAAATGGTGATCATGTGATCTTTTTTTCATGTGTGTTGAAGAATCCTGAGTTCGAATACCTCTATTTAAATCCTATATTTGAAAATAAATAATTTGGACAGAATTATTATATCACATGATCATCATTTCTTATGCTTGCTTATAACTAATTAAAACAGGCAAAACTCTCCATACAGTATTGCCACTCAGTGCAAGCCAGTGTAAATCAATGGATTTCAGAAGGCTTGATATAAAATCCTCATTTAGTGCCTACTCATCTCCCATCTAGTGCCTACTCATTCATATTGGATGAGTAGGCATTAGATGGGTATTTTATGCACAAGCCTTCTGGCATCCATTGATTACTCTGGGTTGCACTGAATTGCACTTACTGTATGGAGAATTTTGCCTGTTTTAATAACAGAATTATTCTATATAAATTTTAATTGATTGTGTCACCATCTTATCATCATCTTCATCACTGTTTTTAAATTTGTGCTAATATTACTTCTTCAATAATAAAATCAACTTAATATATTTCCTTTTTTTTATTTTAGTACTATCCTGATCATTGGATAATGATGACTATGATTTTTAAAAAAAAAATAAAGACACCAAAATATACAGATACTGAATTAGATTCAGATTTATGTGACTATATAAGCTTGAATTGCAAACATTATTGTGTTTTCATTTTGGACTGTAGATTTATAATTAATTAAATAGGTAAAAGGTTGTTGCTGGAGGATTGCATTAGATCTTAAGATCTAGGTGCAGTATTCACAGATCCAAGGCTTCTCACTGATGAAAGCCACAAGCTAGAAACTGGGAATATTGGATGAGTAGGCCCTAGGTAGGGAATTTTATGCATCAACCTTCTTGTGTTCATCGATTACTAAGAATTGCCCTGGATGGTGCTAATATATGGAGAATTTACTACTGTTTTACCAACTAACCTGCAGTTGTGGATGCATACTTTTTCTTACTTTTAGATTACTGATGCTACGTATACCATCATATATATATATATATTTAATTTTTGTTATCATAATGAACACATTAACAATTTTTTCAGTTTTTTTCATACTAGAGGTGTCTGCCCATCCCTTGTATATGTATTAAATGGATTATGTCCTGTACATGAGGGGTCAGATTGACCTTAGGTCAACATGGGTGTGACAAGAATCTTGGCCTCAAGGTGGCCTTTGAGCGTTCCATCATCAGATTTTCAATTGGATGGACGGTTGAAGTTGGAGTGTGGAGTAGATTGAAGCCTGTCCATTAAAGTGTGAGGTTTGGCTATCTTAATATATATCTGAGCACTTATAGCAGATGGTAATCTGGACCAACTGATGATTGCTGGTTTAGCATGAAATACGTATATTGGTGATTATTTATCTTTTCAACATATATGTGTATCAGTGTTATGAGATAGTGTGGAGAGTGATGGGTTGTGTGAAAGTCTGTGCTCATATATCCTATATATTAACAATTTTTTTTAAAAGCTAAGTTATACATTAAAGTCAACACACCTAGTCTGTCAGTAATTACACCGCACCAAAAATTTAATTGCTTGTATAGCTTTAAACATTTTTATAAAATTAATTATGTATTAATAATACTCAATTATATTTAATCTTTAATTTTCATATATTTAACTTTTAATTTATGTTAGCAAGCAATTCTTCATGAGACTTTTAATATTTAACCTTTAATTTATTTTTAACAAGCAATGTCCCTTTAATACATAATTAAAAAATATTTTTTTATTCAAACGTTTTCCAATTACGCCCTTATTACATTGAACAAAAACTTATTCTAATAATGATTGTTACGAATTTATCACAAAACGATAATGCTGAAGTGTTATTGCTTAACTTTTTGAAAGCAGTAAACGCTAAGCAAATTATCTGCCTACTTAAATTCTAAGATAGCTATTTTCTTATTATCTTACAATATAAAAAGGTGATTTATTTATTTTAACGCAAAACTAACATTTCATTTCAATTGTTTTTAACATTTTTACCGCATAGATTTTTCCTCAAGTAAATTAACAAAAAGAAAGCTATATATTTGTTAGTAAAGAAAATCATAATTCTGTATATTTTTATTTGCTAAATAAAATCTTATTATATATCCTGGTTTTTAAATACATATTCTACTTTGTAGAAGAATTAAATCATATTACGAAACTGAAACTTATTGATTATCTGAAGAAACTTTATTACCATTAAAAACTAAATCGTACAATTAATTGGATTTTAGTATAATCATTGAATAGGCTCTAAAAGTATGCTATTTTTATTTTTTTATGTAGGTTCATAGCAATGTTTACATTAAAATATATATATATCAATTGTCAAATGCATATTAATAATGCAGATTATGTATTTTAAAATAATAAAGGACACAATGATTCAATTTGTGAATTCAGTCTAATTTATTTTGTTAGGAAATAAACTCCTAATTAATAATTCTGTATTGTAACTCAATCTATCTTTTATTTTTTCCTTATTCGTCTGTAATTCAATAGATAGGGAAAGTACACTATGCAGGAAAGATTTACAAAATTATAACTACTTTACACATTTGCAGCTTAGCACTGCTTTCGACCAGACATGTCACATTCATAGTACTAAAATAGGTATGTAGAAGGAAGAATTTATAGGGTTAATTAGTACGAAAGTTTGTGATTTACATAAACCACTTGTGTGATAATGCAACACATGAGTTTTTTATTTATTGCATGAGTGTTTTTGTGATAAGTCATGCCTCTTTGGATGCTCTCTTTTGATCACTGTGCACAGCAAAAAAAAAAAACTACCTTGATGGTGACTGGCTCAAAATTGTGGCTTGGATCAATCTCATACTCTAAAAATATAATTTATGTTGGGGTCTGATTTGGCATGTTTGTATATATATATATTTGTGCTACACTAATCTAGTAGTTGTCAGAATGAGACCCACCATAGTAAATTACTTTGCAAGTTGGTTCTTTGCAACTAATTTTATAGACTATTTGGAGAGCCTGGTCTGAAGGTAACTTGTCTTTGGAGTTATTCAATAGTTGACTGAGATTAGTGGGAGCTTCCTGAAGCTAATGTTGAATTTATTTAAGCAGATTGTCTTCAACTTTTGTGATGCCTTCTGCATCAATGGAAGGCTGATCCACACATCAGTGTTGTTGCGCTTCACATGCCTAATGTTTAGTGTGGCGTAGACATTTTTAAGAGCTCTAGTTAAACAATTATGACCATACCCTGACTTAATATTTATAAAATAATTTATTTGTTAAGTAAAATCTTATGCATTTAGGTTTTAAATCCACATTTTATGTTGCAGAACCATAAATTCATGATAACACCAAATTGAAATTTTCATATCTGATTATTGATTATCTGAAGAAACTTTATTACCATTAAAAACTATTAAAAGTAGTCATTTAAGCTCCATAATTGTACAATTAATTGGCTTTTAATGTAATCATTGAATACACTCTAAAAATATGCCCATTTTATTTTTTTAAAACAGGCAAAACTCTCTATATGTATTGCCACTCAGTGCAAGCCAGAGTAATCAATGGATGCCAGAATGCTGGTGCATAAAATCCCCATCTAGTGCCTACTCACCCGATATCCTCAGACTAGTTCATGGCTTGTAGCCTTTGTCAGTGAGGAGCCTTGGATCTGAGAGTACTGCACCTAGATCTTAGGATCTATGCTTGCTCTTAACTGTTTTAAAACAGAAATGGTGATCATGTGATGTTTATTGGTTTTATTTTTTTATGCCAATTTTGACACATATTGGCAAATATAAAGTAATACAAATGTAAATTCCATTTTTTAAAATAATAAAGAGTACAGTGATTCAATTTTGTGAATCCAGTCTAATTTATTTATTTGTGAATGCATATGTTTTAAACAACAAACCAAATCATTTTTGTCAAAAATGAAAATCTTAGGAAAGTTTGAACAATGTAACTGGCTGAATTAAGTGATTAAATTAATTATGAACGCAATGGGAACAATTTCACTTTATTAATGTATTCATTCCCAAAATAATATCAGTGTTAAATTCTAAACTGAAATAAATATCTAAATCAAATACATACTCTAATATATATTTTTATTTCATAGAGACTAAACTCTCCATCTATACTATACATCTCTACTATACATTACATATATACACACATGTATATAAGAAGCCTGTGTGTTTCAGTTATTACACAGAGATGTCTGCCCATCCCTTGTATATGTATTAAATGGATTATGTCCTGTACATGAGGGGTCAGATTGACCTTAGTCAACATGGGTGTGACAAGAATCTCGGCCTCAGGGTGGCCTTTGAGCATTCCATCATCAGATTTTCAATTGGATGGATGGTTGAAGAGTTGGGGTGTGGAGTAAAGACTGAAGCCTGTCCATTTGTATTTACTGGGATGGTATCCAAAGGTTAACAACAAATTGAAAAATAATTTAGAGTTGCACTTCACCATAGGTCATGACCCTGAGAAAAAGAGCCTGAGAACAAGAGTATTTATAATTCTAAGAGTTTAAAGAATAAGATTATGATTATTAGAGTGGTTGAGTTAAGAACTAATATGTTCCACTTCTGTATGTGCATGTGGGGTAGAATTAAAGAAACATAAGTTGGAAGATGGGATGGGGAACCTAGACACTAATATTTAAGATTAAAATGATTGTAACTGCAGAGGGTTATCGATGTGGAGAACAAATGGTTATTTGATTTATTTGTAAAAGGAGAGTAAAATTTTCTACTCTGTATTCCTTAAGTTATAAGATTTTAATATTTTTATTAGTATAATTTTTTGAGTTCTCTGCACGGATTACTGATCCATTTCTATTCATTACACATGAAACATCAAGAAGAACATTATTGTAGTTGCCACTGGAGATCATATGGCTATGTGGGTTTGTGGAGAAAATTTGATTATATTTCTAAATAATGTATCACAAATTTATTTGCATAGTAATTACTGAGTTCATATTCAGGACTCAACTTATTATTTATAATTTAAAAATATTATTAAATTATATTTTCTTTTGGAAAAGTTTTAATAACTCACTTTCTCCACAGACTTCCCATTTATTAAGCGATGATGATCTTGGGTGAATACTATATTTGATGCTACAATTGCAATTTGGTGCCCAGGTAAAATATCTATATTATTATTATTAGTTGTCTCCATCTTATCTGAAGTTACATCCTGGGTATTGGATTTTGGTTGTATTGGATTTTAATGCTGACCGAAGTTGAGGTCACAGTTTATATGCATATAATGCTTATAAATTATTATTTAAAATAATAACAGTTTATTATGTAGAATTTTATTTTTTTGTCTGTTTATATAAAAAATACATTTATTTCTTTATTTTGTTTTAATCAATCTAAGATTAAAAATTACATTTTATAAATTTTTTTATCAGATAAAGTAATGCATTATAATTACAAATAAAGTTAAAATTAAAGAATTACTTTACTTATTTATAGGTTTATATTGTTTATAAAACAGTAAGTAATGATTAGATAATTTGTCTGAAATTTTTTTTTTGTTATTGATTAATTAAAAAAAAAAAATTTTCTGGTAATTAAATTGATAAAAAATGTACTAGTTGGGTTTTTCATACATTCTTTTTCATGTGACTATAAAAGATAAACTGATAGTTTCTTGAGATAATTTTTTTATGTTGGGAGAGGAATTAATTGGACTAGAGATGATTGAGGCTTTTGTAAAAAATTGTTCCAGAGAGTGATTTTTCCCAGAAAAAAGGCAAATCATATTTAAAAAGCATTTCCATGACTTTTTAATAAAAATTTAAGTAAAAAATCTCAGTAGAAGACATCCAAAAAAAACTTTGGATTTTAAAGCCAGTAATCAGTCTCAGGAAATAAAATTTACTATTGCTTGGAGCTTGAATTATTTAATGGCCACAATAAAAATGTCAAAGCAAGCAATATTGCACTAGCCTTTCTATTACCATCATCACTCTGATCTTGTTACTAATTACCTGTTGAAAACCTAACTGTTTGTTGGGAAATAATGTGAAAGTTTAAAGTAGAAGAAGAAATCTTTGAATCCTTAAAAGCCCTGTCATTTTGTAGTGCACATGAAGATGTTTAAAGCTCTAAGCCTGCCCTCAGTGTGAAGAGAAGTAAATAAAAAAGAAAGGAATGGAACTTACTTGTGTGTATAGTCTTTTTTATTCCTCTTCCTCCAGATGTATATTTCCCATTTTATTTTAAGTATAAAAGAAAACCCTAGGATAGGATTTGGGATTAATAAAATATGTTAAATTATAATCTATTTTAGTCTATTTTAGTATGTGTTTAGTTTTCTCCATATCACATTTAACACAAATCTAAATTATTAAATCTAGTTTTATTATTTATTTGGATACCCTGAGAATTTAAAGAGTACTGATCAAGCTTATATTAATGGGATAACAATATTTGAAATTTTAAGTCCATACTTCTATATGATCCACCGTAGTGTATTCTTTCTAGTAGTGAAAATTCCTTGTTGAAAAGTGGCACAAAAAGGCAAGTTTGAATTAGGCCTTTCAAAAATACTCTGCTTAGGATAAATTTTACAGATCATTATAGAAATGTAGATAGAAATAGATCAGGAAATATAGCTAATAACAATTAGTTCAGTCTCTTTCATAATAATACAAAGAATTGATATTAAATCTGATTATTTATCTTGGCTTGAAATAATTTTACATGTGCTGTGCAAAGTTGATATTATTTTCTGACTTGAACATACCTCGTATGATACTGATAATAATCAAAACCATTTGAATCAAATTAAAATATAATTTTCATTGGGTAATAATTTAATGTATTAAATATATGCCTGATTATTACTTGTTGTTAACCAGGTATGGTTTGGTAAATGGGGTGTATTCTCAGTCCAATATTAAAAGAACTGTTATTCAAGTTAATTGCTTCAGAAACATAATTTTTTTTATTAATAAAGATTCTTTATTTCTTCTTATTATTTCCTTTCTTTCAAAGACAATCCTAACCTTATTAAAACTAATGGTGTGATCTGTATCTATTCCTAATATATAAAGCAGAACTAATATATTTATTACTAACCTACTTTATGCACTTTTATTCTTTCATTCAAGCTCAAACTATTCTTACTTATATATAACTTTTTATGAAAACAAGGAATACTATACAATATTCCAGGAAGTCTTTCCTTCAAAAATTTCCTTCATATTATTTAATAAATTATTCAAAGTAATACTCCTTTTCCAAGCAATTTTCTTATTTCCAAACAAATTATTAATTTTACTTACAATTCTATAAAAGACTTTGAACATTCCATCATTAGATTTTTAATAAAATGGATGGCTAAAGAGTTGTGGGTTGGAGTACTTTGAAGCCTGCCATTAAAGTATGAAGATTGGCTATCTTAATATAAAGCTGAGCACTGATTGTATATATGTGTGAGAATAGTAATCTAGACCAACTGATGATTGCTGGTTTAGCATGAAATACGCATATTGGTGATTATTTATCTTTTCAACATGTGTATGATCAGGTGAGTCAGCAATATGAGATGGCATGGAGAGTTGAGGGTTGTGTGAAAGTCTGAGTTCGAATTCCTTATATTATAAAAGTAAAAAAAAAGTAATATTTTTGTTTATTCTTTCCATTATTACAATTACTAATACCACCATCATTACTATTAAATAAAATACTTTTAACAAATCTATCAGAGTAGCCAACACTCAAATAATCTTTATAAAATTGACCTTTTTGAAACAAAGTTACCTCATTAGAACTATTTAATCTCTGATTTCTATAGCAATATTTTTTTTTAATCGGCTAGTTTATAATACAGATTGATGGCTATCAGGTTTAATTATAGATTTTAAATTCTTACTCTTAACATAGTGACTACATACCAAATAATTATTTTTTATATTTATTATCACCAATAAATCTAAAAATTTTAATTTAACAAAATCTAACCCCCACAATTCTACAACAAATTTTATAAAAGGATTAAAGCAGTTTGACTTAATTACTAACTCTTTCAATTCATTATTTTCCATTACAAACAATCACCAGTATATATAACAAATAACTTTAAATATACACAATCTTATATTAATATTTTCTTTTTCCAAAATAATTAACATCAACTGTATAAATTAAAGAAGAAATAATATAATTTATTATCCACATTTCCCTAATCTTATAAAAATTACCATTAAGGCTATAACCTTAAGACTATGCACTTAAAATAAGACAAATTATTAATTACAACTTTAAATTGTTTTAAAATATTTCTAATTATAAGAACTTCATACTGACTCATTGTAAAATCGAAAGAATTCACGTATGTTAGTTTGTATAGAAATTGTCGACTTAATCAGAGAAATAGTTAATAGCTTCATGTTCTACCTATATATTTAGAAATTAGGTCGAAGATAAGAGTGGCCACTCTTGTCTTTTAAAGTCATTAATCTCGGGGTTAGATTTGTAGAGGTTCCTACTGTCTTATTTTAGGTGCATAGTCTTAAGCTTATAGCCTTAATATATATTACGTAATGAGTATGTATGCGCGTTACAAATTATTAATTAAAAATTACTATTATAAGTAAAATACATAGAATCCCCCCAATAACACATATATGAATGTATTAAACAGTCTTTAAATTATACAGTATATGGTATTATATATATATAGTATTCTATAATAAGCACATATTTATTTTATATAATTTAGTTTGATTCAAATTTTGTGTTAATATTCTGGAAATACATATGTGTGTGTTTTCTTTACTTACATTTTTATGGCAAACCTTTTTTTATATTAAGAAATTAAATGCACAAGATAAATATTATTTTAAAAGTTTAATATAAAATATATATAAATAAAGATATAATTTAAAAAATTAATCAATAATCAATGTATTTTATTTTATAATGCTTTAATCTTAGATATTGACTTGTCATAAAAAAAAAAAAAATCCACTTCTTATCTTAACGTTGCAAGTTTAAATATTTACATTATAGTAATTTTTATAAATATTTCAATTATAATAATAAATGTTTAAATGGACATTCTACTATGTGCGTGTGCGTTTTTAAATATTTAATCTAATCCTGAATTGATTCAGCAGCTTGAGTGATAAAGGTATTTAAAATATACTAAAAAATAATGAAATGTTTCACATTAATTGATTATTATTTGAAATATTACCTTGTGAATAATCTAAAATACTTTTAATACAGACTTCCCCCTCATTTGTATTGGTAATTCAAATTTATATTCGTTTATTCAGTTTGTTCATTTGTTAAAACAGGCAAAACTCTCTATACAGTAGTGCCACTCAGTGCAAGCCAGAGTAATCAATGAATACCAGAAAGCTTTGCATAAAATCCCCATCTAATGCCTACTCATTCAATATCCCCAGGCTAGTTTCTGGCTTGTGGCCTTCATCAGTGAAGAGCCTTGGATCTGAGAGCACTGCACCTATATCTTTAATAACAGTTATAAGCAAGCATAAGAAATGATCACCTGATGTTTATTGGCTTTGTTCATTTGTGTAATGAAGTGATGTTCTTTCTTCTTTATACTCTAAAGCTAATGGGAACTTCATCGAAAGTGTAGCTTTAGATTATATAGAAGAAAGAAACCGCATCATTTCACAGATGAATATATTTGTATGCAAATTTGAACTAAAATACTTCTAGCACATATGAGTCTTCAAAAGACTATTAATACTATGTGACATTTATAGGGTGATTTAACTATTACATCTCTAAAGATATAAATCACCTTTATTAAGAATAGAAAAACCTATAGCTTAATTAATTTGTACCACATTGTACTTTAGTTTTAGCTAAGTGTGCATTCAGTGCAGGACAGCATACAATCTGTAGAGTATGATGGTGGAATATAACTCTAAAAGAATACTTAGTCAAAGTTAAGGTACAAAGCAATATGAAATAGTTAAGTAATAGGTATTTTTTTACCTTTTAAAATATATTACATATAAAGCAGAGTAAGCACATTTATTACAAACCAATAAAATATCACATGACTTTGTCACATGACTTTATCACATACTATTGTTTTAGCAGCATATATTTTCACTATCTCTATGCTACTTACTGTAAGGCTTAGTTAGTAAAAATAGATGCCAGGTGATAGTGTGTAAGAAATCCTGGTTGTTTTCTCATCCTTGGTGTTCGCCTCAAGGTGTCGCTATTTCTAGGTAAATTCCTAGAAATATACCGTTTCACCAGCCTTCACCCAAAAAAAGAGGAAATTTTCTATGTTATAAACACAGAAAAGTCCTCATGTTATGTTGGACGGAGGAGGTGACAGCAACAGAAGCCAACACAAATGAGACTTCTTTCTATGATAAAACACAGAAAGAGTTCCTGACGGCTGCCGGTTATGGCTTTTTTTCTATGCTAAAAGCAAAGAGAAAGAAATGCCTTGATTGGCTGCCATAGTAGTTGATTTTGTTCATCATTTTCTCCTAATAGTAGAATATTTATTTTCTCTGTAGTTTCGTGTGAGAGTGTGTGTATTTGAAGCAGTCATAGTTTTTTAAAATTTGATAAGACGTCTTTTTTTTTAATGTGTTGTAACTTACTTTACTCTTGTAAGTTTAGTAATAATGTCTTGAAGATTCCATTATGAATGGGTAACCCTCAAAAATTGCTTTTAAGGGTGCGAAATGGAAAAAAAATTTAAGGATCACGCAAAAGTACCGTTTTCGCGAGAATTCGTCCGTGACAAGTTACTTTTGCTATATATATATACGAACAAACAAAAACAACCCAGTGTTTAATTATTAGGAATTACTTGTCCAAAAAAAGAAAATTAGTCAGGTATTATTATTATTATTATTTTTTTTTTTTGTTACATTTATTATTTCAAAATAAGTTTAGTTTTTATATCTACACACTAACAAAAACAACCCAGTTTCTGCATAATTACTGTCTTAAAAAAAAGAAAAGAAAGCAAATTCAATGGGGTTTGGTTTTTTTCAATGGAGTATTTGAATTACGGTATTTTTTTTTTATATATAAACACAAGATTTACCAAAAAAAAAAGAAACCCACTTTCTGATTAATTACTGTCAAAAGAAACGCAAATTAGTCGGCTATCATTTTTAAATTTAGTATTTCAATAACGGTATCCTTTTTATATAGACAGAGTTAACAAAAACAACCCACTTTCTGATTCATTACTGTCCCCCCCCCCCCAAAAAAAAAAGAAAACGGAAATTAGTCAGGTATTATTTTTCAATTGAATCTTTCAATGACGATCCTTATTAATAGTAGTCGGGTATCAATTCTAAATTGTAGTATATAAATGACGTTACTTTTGGTAGATTTAAAATTATGTATTGCTTTTTTAATAAAAATAATTGATTTTTACTCTTGACCAAAAATACCGTAACTTTAAAAAAAGACACACGTAAAGTCAAAAAAAAAAAACCGAGAAAAAGCCCCGTAACTTTAAAGACACACACACACAAACTCAAAAACAATCTAAGATTAATAAACATTGACTTATTACATCTTGCTTTTGAATCAAATGATTGATTTACTCTTGCAAAAAAAAAGTACCGTAACTTTAAAAAGACACACATAAAGTCCCCCAAAAAATATTAGAAAAAGCCCCGCAACTTTAAAGACACACACACAAATTCAAAAACAAGATAAGATTAATAAACATTTACATATTACATCTTGCTTTTGAATAAAAGTATTGATTTACTCTTGCAAAAAAAAAAAAAAAACCCGTAACTTTAAAAAGACACACATAAAGTTAAAAAAAAAAGTTAGAAAAACACCGTAACTTTAAAAAGACACACACATACAAACTCAAAAACAAGATAAGATTAATAAACATTTACAAAAATGAAAAAAACTAACATCATATAATAGTATTAGTTAGTAGAATATTTTATTACAAATCTAAGAAATCAGATCTTTTTAGATCAAATCGATCATTTAGGTCAGGCCCCGGAATTGTTATATGTATATGTTTTCGATTAGCATCAATGCCATCTCTAGGCGAACACCAAGGATGAGAATACAACCAAAATCCTTATATGGCTTATATTGTAAACATTTATGTATATATATTACAGTTTGCACTAATAGCTTGATAAAAGTAAATGATAGGAGCTGAAAAAAAAATGTATTAGATCAGGGGTTTCAACCAGACTATCCATAGCCCTGGAGATATGGAAAGCTCATCCAGAGGGTATCATGAATACCAAGTAATATTCCCAAAATTGTCATATCAACATTTCTGAGCTTTTCCATGTTTTTACAATCTGTCAGCAAAATCAGCCACATTTCAGGTCTCTTTTAGAATGCAGTGAAGATGCATAAGCATTTTCTCACTACACAATTTGATAACTCAGAATATCTGGATAAGATTTTCTTTACCAAATAAAGCTTTTATGAAAACTTAAATGTCTATTTATTTATTACAATGAACAGGAGGTACTGGATAATTACCAAAAGCCAAGGGCATTTGGGGACCGGAAAGGGTGAATAAAGCATTTATGAAAACTTGCTATTTATTTATTATTATAATGAATAGAGGGTATCAGTTAATTTAGTAAAAGTTAAAGAGGTTCAGAGAACAAAAAGAATGGGAACCCTTGCACTAGATCCTAATGATCCAGGTATACTGTTTCAAGATCGATATCCCCTCACTGATGAAAGCCATAAACTTGGAACTAGTCTGGTAATATTGGTTAGGTCAGGATAAGATAGGGATTTATTAACTATTATTAGCTAGCATCTATTACTTATTAAAACATACAATAAGTGGCAGAGATATTATGCAAAAGCATACTGCTGACATATTTATTATTAATAGACTTTTATTAAAAATTAACCACAGTGTGTTTAATGCCAATTTTTTCAATATAATTAATAGAACAAAATCTGAACATATTTTTTAAAAAATTTATTTAGTTTTAGATTCATCTTTTTAATAATGGTTTGATATCTGCATCATCATCACCAGCAAGGAAAGAAATGAGTGTGACTGTTTCAACTCCAAAAAAATAGATAAAAAAGACAAACAAATTAGTAATAGTGCTATATCAAAGTTAAGTTGTATGATCACTATGAAAACCAAATAGATGCATATATTGGAACATGTTGGTCCATTATTTTATTTATTTGACATTTTGCAATACTATATTTTAACTTTTGTAGAAAGCTTTTTTTTATGAAATATTTTAACATCTTGTCTAATTGTAATTCTTCAATATATTATATTCTCAACCAAATAATGTACTTCTTTAGAATATCTTTGAGATAATCTTTATAACATAAACAAAGTTTATTTTCTCCACAAAAACCATGGTTACGTTTATCACAAAATAGTCTCATAGGAAGTTTTGCGTTGTTCATTCATTTCCTATGTTCAAGTCAATGAAAATGTGTGAATTTCTATTAGTAGACTCTATACTGTCACATCCATACGGATTGGTCTGTGGAATGTTTGTGCATATATATATGGTAAGTAAAGATCTTTTCATAATTATTCTAAATACATACAAATTGTTTCCTGAATTAATTATCTTAAAACTTTAGAAAAATGTACATATATAAATAGTAACAATTAGCCATTTGTATGAAATAGATCAGACCTACTGGTACTAAAAACCCTGGGCCTAAAACTAAAAATGAACATCAAGATAGCATTAAGAAGATAGTAGTCACATGATGGCTAATTAATGCCTGAAAAGGGTGTGAGCTAGGCAAGCACAAAATGAAACATTGAAAAAAAGTGATCCATTTTCAGAAATAATAAGATTGTCAGTTGGCAAATATTGAAGTGCCTGAAGAGTTAGTTGTTCCTGAAAGCGTATGCAAATCTATATAACATTAGCATGTACATAAGTGTCAAAAACCTTATCCAAGTTAGGAGAAGCTAAACATACAACTAGATGATAAATAATAGACTATATTTATTTTTTGTGGAATTCCAATTTCTTTATTATTTTTTAATTTTATTTATTATTGTTAAATAAATTGTTTTGTTACTAAATTTGTCTTAAGTTTATCTTTCATTATTGATGTTTTTCTGACTGGTACCAAATTAATACCCTCAAGATATAGCAGTTTTATGATCCTGAAATTGTAATTTTAAAACTTTACAGGGCACAGGATATCTAAATCTTACTCCTGTACAATAAATTAGGCAAAATAACAATGCCATATGCTGCTAATTTAGTGGCAGTAGTTATTTCTTTATGATAAAATATTCTATCCATTAACTCATTAAAGGTTGCAGGATATTGGAATATTTGCTGTTGTCTAAGTACATCTTTTTATTTTAGAAGCTCCAAAGATATTTAAATAGGTCACATCCTCAAAGCTAATTCTATCCATGTGAAAAGTTGCTGAAAATTTTTCTTTCATCACTGGCTCAAAAACACTAACCATCACATGATCACCATTTCTTATGCTTCCTCATAACTGTTATTAAAACAGGCAAAACTCTCCATATAGTAGTTGATTACTCTGGCTTGCACTGAGTGGCACTACCATATGGAGAGTTTTGCCTGTTTTAGGCTCATAAACAAAATGGTTTTTTTTTTAAAATTATTAAGCCAATATATTACATTCAAACCAGTAAGAACATTCTGTAGATTATTTTTAAACTGGGAAAAATAGCAGAATTATTAGCATACAGCAGATTCCAAAACCCAAAAAGATGATAACCTTGTTTGTCCATTTAATGAATCCAAATTAAAACTACCATCATTAAACATATGCCATATTTTCATCATTGCTGATTAAACCATCCATAAGAAATTTCCAAAAACCATAGCCATAAAAACTGAATACAATGTTGGAGCTAATGCACATCTCAGTATAACACCAGTTTATATTTTAAATGTTTCAGTGCTATGTAATACAAATGTCGGTGGACAATATTTCAAACAACACCATAATTCTTTTTGATTAATTTGAGCCACTTGCCTTGAACAAATCAATAAAAGCAAAACTTATTTCTGCTCCTGACATTTTTCTAGTAGCACAAGCTATTTCAATACATTTCTTAATTCTTTAAAACCATGTCATTTCTTTAGTAATCATTCATTTATGATTGAAAACAACCTATACACCAATCCTTAAATATACCTTTCTTGTAGTAGATAGAGTTAATATTCTTATTTTTCTTCTTTTACTTTTTTTGCATTTTTTCATATATTCATATATATTGCTTATAATAACTCCCCTCATATACATTTCAAAGCAAAAATTTTTTTAATGATTTATTTTCCTGACAGTTTAGACTGTCCTGCAGTCTTCATCAGAGCAAAAAGAAATCAGTTAATTTAAAAGGTATAGAAGATTAAGATCGCTGTGATAAAGACTGCAGGACAGCCAAAACTGTCAGGAAAATAAAGAAATCATTAAAAAAGTTTTTGCATTAAAGTGTATATGAGGGGTGTTATTATAAGCAATATAGAGTTAATATTCCATGATAATTACTGCAGTCTTGTTTATTTGCTTTAGTTTTAAACATTGGAACAGTAAATGCATAATTAAGATTAGGCAATACAAATTCGTGAGACCATTTATTTTAAAAAAATTGTAATATTTATGAAGCTAATAAATATCACCACTATATTTCAGAACTTCTCCAGATATGTCATTGAGATCCTGCAATCTATTCACTGTAAAAATTACATAGATCTGTTTTGACTTTTATAAGTTATACATCTTTTCTCAAATCTTAATGAGTAGAAATAATATAAAAATACACACACACATATATATATATATCATTAAAAATTATAATTTATATTTTTGTATCTTTCAAAATAATATGCCACCATAAACATGAATACCCCTTATAGCATTTAATAGAAATGTGACATTTTTAATGATCATAAAAAGACAAATGATTAGAACCAACAAATGTCTGTGTCTCTGTAGCTTTAAAGTTATAACCCACTAATCAGTGTCGTTAAATCTATATTGATTACGAAGTCCTACATTAAATTTATTATTCTACCAAGTAGAAAGTATTGCATGCTTTTTCAAAAAATCGATCATGAATAATATGTTAATTATCAAAAAAATCAATCATTATTCTTTTTTCAATGAATTTTTTGCAGTCTAAATTGTTTTCCCCAGTTACTTTCGCAGCTAGTAATAACTTTGACAGTAAGTGTGACATTCTTGACACATTAACATTTCTACCAATGTCTTCATTGTTGACACACTCAGTTTGAAATATTATTAAAACGTCTTGTTTACTAATGCTTCAGTTGCATCCTTGTTTGATGTTTTATTTATAATCAATTTTAGTTGAAACACTGCCTTCTCAGCCAACCCATTCAATTCAAAATAGCAGTATGGCATCAGAATTTGGTGTATTCCTTCATGAGTTAAAAATTCTTTGACCTATAGTAAAGCAAAACCAGTTGAGTAGTCAATAACAAGAGTTTCTGGATAACCATGGCTTGCAAAGATTTCTTTTAAGGCTCAAATAGTAAATCCTGCACTTGCATTTTTAACAAGTTTATACTCTGACCATTTGGAGTATGAATCAATTACAATTAACAATATGTAGGCATTCACTGGACCTACGTGATCAAGGTGTAATCTCTTTCATGGAATTTTTGCCTTTGACGAAGATTCAAATCATTTTTGTGGCAAGTCAGTGGTGAATTAAAATGCTAAATTGTTCTTCACTTCCAGCTCTATTTTTTGGTTCAAATTAAATCACCAAACATATGATTGAGCAAAGGTTTTCATTTAAATTACATCTGAGTGCCTTTTATGAAGTAGACTGACTATTTGCTTATGACCTTCAGATGTTATAAGTGCACAATGCTTATAAGAATGCAGCCATTACATGTTGATAGATAGGCCTTGCAACAGAGAAGTATAATAACTACTCTTATTGCATTGCCAAATGTATACCATAAAATAGTAAATTGTCCAAGTACTTTACTACTGTTACCCAATGTTTTATTTACCACTCTTTCTTACAGTTTACAGTTTTGATTGTGCCAGCAATCTTCATCAGAACTTTATATTTCCTCACTTCAACTGTAATCTATATTGCAAGGACTTTACTACTGTTACACAATGCTTTATTTACCACCCTTTCTTATAGTTTACACTTTCTATTGCCCCAGTATTCTTCATCAGAACTTTATATCTCTTAACCCCAACTGTAACAGTGGAGGTTGGGAGATAAAGTTCTGTAAACTGTAAGAAAGGGTGGTAAATAAAGCATTGTGTAACAGTAGTAAAGTCCTTGCAATATAAATTGGTTCATTTTTTGGCCATCCAAACCTAATCCAATTTTTCAAAATTTTTATATCAAGGGTGCAACTTTAAAGCTGTTCAGTTTCTTTTGTATTCACAAAATTTATTGTAGTTTACTTCTACAAACTTCTGCTGAAAATAACAGCTATATAGTAAACATGATAAGGCATGCACATGGCTAATTTCTATCCTGAACTTATAAGTCAATTTATAATTTTAGATCATGAATTAATAGATCCAATAGATCAATTCCTCATTGGCATGTTTAGGAGTTTTATTATGAATAAAAGTTTCTAGTAATGGTTAGGAGTTTTATTATGAATAAAAGTTTCTAGTAATGGTTGATGATATATATATACTAGAAGTTTGCATTTAAAACAGGCAAAACTCACTATATGTATTGCCACACACAGCAAGCTAGAGTAATCAATGGATGCCAGAAGGCTTGTACATAAAATCCCCATCTAGTGCCTACTCATCCAATATCCCCAGACTAGTTTCTGGCTTGTGGCCTTCAGCAATGGGGATATTAGATGAGTAGGCCCCTAGATGGGGATTTTATGTACAAGCTTTCTGGCATCCATTTATTACTCTAGCTTGCTGCGTGTGGCAATACGTATAGTGAGTTTTGCCTGTTTTAACAACAATTATACACAAGCATAAGAAGTGGAGGCCATGTGAAGTTTGCATTTATATACAAATTGGTAAAAATTTTAATAGAAAAAACAATAGCTATAGTTTCCTTGTTGAGATTATAAATTTCCTCAGCAGCTATCAGCATCCTTGAGCATAAGCTACTGAAGGTCTACTTCTAAACTAGTAGGCAAAATAATAGCTACAACTCCAAATTCTGAAGCATCCATGGTCGTAATTGCCTCATAGTCTCTGTGATAATCTACATGGAATTATATAAGCATTAATAAGTTTTTTGCTTTTGCTATCCTTTATGCAATGGTTCAAACAATGACCTAATGGCATGTAATTTTCCTCTAAGCAAATTCTCAAAATGTTGAGTAATCCTAGGAAAGCCCTGCATATCTTTGACAGCCCTTACTGTTTCAGAATTTATATAACTATAACTTTTTCAGGGTTAAAGTATTTTGCCTATTTTTAGTATGGCCCAGAAATTTTATTTCTGGGATATCCCATATATACTCTTCAAAGTGATAAGCCTAGATTTTTGTCTAATTTTAAATACATTGTCAGAACACAAACTTCTAGTTTATCCTCTGTTTGAGCAGCTGTTTTTAAAATGTCCAAGTATGGAAGAATTCCTTTTATGTCTTGAAATAAACTATCTATTTTGACTTGAAAGACATTAGGAGCAACTGTAGCCTGTAAGATAACTTGTTGTTTTTGAAAAGTGAGTACTGATAGTTAGAAATTCTGTAATTCTATTTGTAACAGTTATTTAGTGGAAAGCAGACTTCAAATCAATCTTTGTGAAGGATGGAACCTTATGTAGCAATACTAAAGCATCATGCACAATTGGAACAGAAGAAGAAACTTTGTTGATTTATTTATTAAGTCTAACATGATAATGTCCACAAAGATGAATAGTACACACAGCTTCACAATGACAACTACATAATGAATCTTTGAAGACAAAACACCTATGTGGACCAGTCTCCTTAATCATGAATTTTAAGATAAATGGTCCCTTATGTGGTTTACACATTATATGCTGGGAATCCTTTGGTAAGTCAATATCTATCAACCATATTTTTAATTTGGCTAATCTTGATTAAATTGGGGTATTTATTTCTGACCTCTGATATTCAATTGTATTCTCTTAATTATTTTAGACAAGTTCCCAGTGAATGATTGATTACGATCAAGGTTAGAAATTTAACATGAGAATTGATTTTCACTGGTCCAGTTATTTTTTTTTCTCATGTGTCATACCATCAGCCAGGAAACGAACCCACTAACACGGGACAACTACTTGTAAAGCAGCTGTCACTGACCTCTTGACCTTTTACTGGTCCAGTTATTTGTCACATATATAAATTATATTACCATTTACAGATGTAGTTGATAGATATGCATTTGCAAACATTAACTTGCTTTTGTATTTACCATTAATTTTACTCAATTCCTTTTGTGACAACATCTACCAAAACATGGCCATTATCTGTGTCATCAATATTTTTGACATTTTTTATTTTTACTTTACCTCCCTATGATTTAAAGTCTGACTTTAATTCAGTATTTTAATCTTGTCCTTATTTCAACAGATATGAGTTAACACAATGCACTTCTGGCTTCTAAATTTACAGTATTTCTCTATGTAGTCTTCCCCCCTGCAACAATAACAGGTTAAGACTTACTTTGAGTTTATATGGCTTGCACTATCAGCTTACATATGCATGTATGCTGTAGTTTGGAATTCCAAAGCATTTACCAACATTACTTCTGATGCAATAGACATTCCTATTGCAGATTTGCCCATAAGATTTGGCTTACTTAAAATTTTAATCTAGCATTCCAAATAAGATTTATTAACATGGTATCTAGGTTAGATACAAAGAGACTTCACAAGTGTTCTTAGCACTAAATTATAATACTGTTAATGAAACAGGCAAAATTCACTATACATATTGCCACTCATTGCAAGCTAGAGTAATCAATGGATGCCAGAAGGCATGTGCATAAAATCACCATCTAGTGCCTACTTGTTCAATACCCCCAGACTAGTTTCTGTCTTGTGGCCTTAATCAATGAGGAGCTCTTGGATCTGAGAGCACTGCACCTAGATCTTAGGATGTAATGCAACCTTCCAGTAGCCACCTTTTATCTCTACTTAACTACAAAACTATGAGTCTTAAATTGAAAATATTTTCAATCCAAGCTCAGTAGCTTATATAGTCATATAGGTTCTGAACTCAGTTCAGAACTATACATTTTGGTGTACTTGGTTCTTTAATAACCATAGCCACTACTATCTTATTAGGCAGGATTAGTTTTAAGCCAATAAACATCACATGATCACCATGCTTATGCTTGCTTATAACTGTTATTAAAACGGGCAAAACTCACTATACATATTGCCACTCACTGTAATCTAGAGTAATCAATGGATTCAAGAAATCTTGTGCATAAAATCCCCATATAGTGCCTACTCATCCAATATCCTCAGACTAGTTTCTGGCTTGTGGCCTTCTTCAGTGAGGAGTCTTGAATCTGAGAGCACTGCACCTAGATCTTAGTATCTAATGCAACCCTACAACAGCCACCTTTTATCTCTACTTAACTATAAAACTATGAGTCTTAAATTGAAAATACCATAATATTTTCAATCCAAGCTCAGTTATAAGCTAGCATAAGAAATAGTGATAATGTGATGGACACAAAAATGTGTAGGTGCTGAACTGAATTCAGACTTATATGACTATATAAGCTACTGAACTAGGATTGAAAATATTATGGTGTTTTCCAATTTCAGACTCATAGTTTTGAAGTTTAGTAGAAAGAAAAGGTGGCTGGTGGAGGGTTGCATTAGATCCTAAGATCTAGGTGCAGTGTTCTCAGATCCAAGGCTCCTCACTGATGAAGGCCACAAGCCAGAAACAAGTCTGGGAATATTAGATGAATAGGCACTAGATGGGGATTTTATGCCCAAGCCTTCTGGAATCCATTGATTACTCTAGCTTGCAGTGAGTGAAAATACATATAGTGAGTTTTGCCTGTTTTAATAACAGTTACAAGCAAGCATAAGAAATGGTGATCATGTGATGTTTATTGGATTAAAACCAATCCTGCCTAATAGGATAATGGTGACTATAGTTATTAAAAAACCAAAAAACACCAAAATGTATAGGTACTGAACTGAGTTCAGACCTATATGACTATATAAGCTAAGGTGCTTGGATTGAAAATATTATGGTGTTTTTAATGTAAGACTCATAGTTTTGTAGTTAAGTAGAGATAAAAGGTGGCTGCTGGAGGGTTGCATTAGATTCTAAGATTTAGCTGTAGTGCTCTCAGATCTAAGGCTTCTCACTGATGAAGGCCACAAGCCAGAAACTAGTCTGGGGATATGTAATGAGTAATCACTAGATGGGGATTTTTATGCACAAGCTTTCTGGCATCCATTGATTACTCTAGCTTGCAGTTGAGTGAGTGGCAATACATATAGTGAGTTTTGCCTGTTTTAATAATAGTTATAAGCAAGCATAAGAAATGGTGATCATATGATGTTTATTGTCTTAATACTGTTAATGCCCACAAGATTACTGCTTTCTTAGCCTAAATCACAAGTGTGTAACCCATTTAAAAAATTCTGGCTGGAAATAAGCATTAAAGTTGTTCTTTAGTTCTTTATATGGAATGTCTTTCAGAATTTTAGGTCTCATAGTTGCTTTTCACCTTGTAAAACATGATTTAACTTTGTTGTTTTCAATTCTATCATTATATTTATTATTTTTATTATGATTACAATTTTGTTCTAATTAATGGACTTTTATTTATATTATATATATTATAAAGCAGTTAATACTTAGGCAATCCCAATATAGATAACTATCAACAATCTCAAAATGTCAATGCAACCTCCTTTTAAACCCAATATAGGTAACAATGAACAATCTCAAACTGTTGTCAAGGCAACCTTTTTTAAACAATAAAGATGAAAATTATTGTTAAAAGGAGATTGCCTTGACAACAGTTTGAGATTGTTGTTTGTTATCTATATTGGGATTGTTTAAGTGTTGACTGCTTCTAATGGTTACTTATAAACCTATTTAGCCTTGAGCATTATTACACTTATTTAAATAAATATATATATATATATATATATATATATATATATATATATATATATATAATTGTATATAAGCATATATTTCCTGATGTGTTCACATATAATTTACATATCAAAACAGTATTAACACCAAACTCATGGATACTATTATAAAAAGCTGTCATTATTATTCTTTATGCCACTCTGTTTTCTTGCACAATTTGTTTAATTATGGACATAACTGCTTTTGTTATCCAGATGAACTGCATCATTTTGTCTTGTACCATTATTCTGTGTATCCCTGGGGTATTTCTTTAATTTCTTCTGGGTCATATTAATACTTTTATGAAATAAATAATACACAAATTGATAAAAGAAGTCTATTTATTTGCAATAAAGATAATGAAAATAATAATAATAATAGAATTCACTTCCTACCCTTCAAAGTGATTGTAGAAAACTATCATATGAAATGAGATTATTTACACATAACAGTAAAAATATAAATAGCCTATATATCTGTGTGCTTCACTTACACAGACTTTACAAACTGGTACACATGATGATTTCATCATCATCTTTAACTAATTGTTATTCACTATTGGTGACCAATTCAACAGATATTTCCATTGGTAGGCCACCTCCGCTAGCATTTTGCATGTTATTTTATATATCAGTCTTTTTTTCCATATGTCATAGCAGTCTTATTTAATATTATAAGCTGATTTGCATATATTAGCTTTATTTATCATTCAAATATTCATGCTGTGTGTAAATTTTTTAGAGTGGTAACAATAATATCACGTGATAATTATACATGTTCTGACAAAATGTAGATTGTAAAAAAATTAATAAACTTTATTTATATTATCATATATATATAAATACAATAATATAAAGTTTATTAAATAGTCTAATTATAATTTTTTTTCCATGACAAAACCAGTACATACTTGTCTGTTTATTAAATACCTCTGATCGCTTGGGTTTACACAATCTCCTATTATTTTTCAGGTTTAAAACAAAAAATCAAAATATTAATAGAAATTCAATATAAATTCTATAATAAAAGTGAAAAAGATTTAATTACTGTACAAATACAATTTAACAATCAAGAAGAACAGGTTATAGTGTTAAATGAATAAATGCTCAAAACATCATCTTAATTAACTATAAAATATGCATAGAAAATTTATTTCTGTTTTATCAGATTCTAAAATGTGCAAGTTTAAATGACATTATTTTACTTATGCATCATTAACTTAATGGTTGCCAGTCACAGTTAAAAATGTGATTTCACACTGCTTCCGACCGTTCAAATCCCGTCACTTTTAATGGTAGCATAAAGATTTTATAACCATTTGAAAATTTAGAAAAAGTTCCGTAAGATGCTGCCCTCTCTTGAATTATTTGACAAGTAAAAAATCAATAAAAATGGCCTTGAGACTTTAACAAAAGATATAGGACGTCTCTTCTAAGATCTTATTGATTGTTACATTTTGACAACAAAGGAAATGGCTGTCAATCACTGAAAAAGTTACGATATGCTTTTGTTTCATTTTGAAAATGATAAATGAATGTTTTAGATCATTTTAAACATATTTTTTGACAAATTACAAATTATTTTGATAAAATAAGCTAAAACAAAATTATTTTAAAAAAATAGTTAAGATTTTAACAAAAATTACAAAAATGATTTGCTTTTTCTGCAATGTAAACAAATCATGTCATCATCCAAAATGTTTTCATTGGTCAAAAATATTGTTTTACATTTCTCCACTCGCAAATAATTTGACAATTATAAAAAGAAATTCATTTTTGAAAAAGCTTTCGTTCACTTTCATAATCTGACAAATTATTAATATACTTTTTACAAACAAAACTAAAGTGAATATAATATTAAAAGTTGAATATATTTTGATCATTGAATTTGTATTTTGACACTTCATTTTGTGAGTTAACCAATTAAAACATTAGGCTTTTACCTCACTCGGCCAATAAAATAATCTGCAATTAAGAGGTTAAATCACTTGAAAACTTTTCATCTTTGATATCCGTATGATGTATGACATAGTATAAATATGAAACAATTTACATTTATGATTAAAAGATTCACACATACTCATATAAATAAAAATATTTGAAATGCTCCATAGCTATATCATTTCAGCTGCATCACCCCTTTAGATAAAAAAAACATCCTGAATTTTTGCAGCCGAATGGCCAACTGATGAGTGCTGGTTCAGCCTGATGCATGAATCTTGAAGATTATAATATTTTTTCACTTGTCTTTAATCATATGTTTATGATTACACCTCATCCTCAAGATGTTAAATGTGAATAGAATCCAGTCTCCTCCATCCATGAGAGTGCTGTAGTGAAAATTATTGCAAATGAGAAATATATATCTCATGAATGACTAATAAAAGTTATGAATTAGCATTGAGATAACTTATAAAAAAATATACATTGAGCATATTCAAAATTGATATCAAATTTAAAAAAGATAAATTTCATCTGCACCAATAGTATTAAAATAAGATTGTTTATGGCATATATCTATACATCCAACTATCTTTTTCGTAAGTTACATTATCCATTGCCTTTTATTAAAAGTATGACAATGGAATTATGGTGTTTAGCACATCTCCAGACTATAACAACTGCTTTAAGCAGAACATTCCAATGATTAAATTTCTAAGATTTTTAACAAAGTAGCTATTAAAGGACTATAGAGAATTTGTCATCCTAGCCAAATAGTAAGATGATAAACAGTTACTTCAAGGGACAACTTTGTAAAATGATATATATATATATAAACCATATTCAACTTTGTAAAATGATATATATATATATAAACCATATTCTGGACCCTTAATTTTTATCCTATGATTTAATATCCATTTAAATACACCCAAATCACAACTATATCATATAATATAACAAATAAAGTAACTTTAATTAATATAAACTAATTTTATCCACTCGAATTATTCTTTTTCAGTATCCATATAATCATATACAAAGATACACTTATTCCACTTTAGAGTGCTAAATTAAAATTAAAAAATATGTGAGTTTCCTTTAAATTTTTTTATTTATTTAATGAAAACTTAGTATTAATTGCAATATAGATTTCTGATTTTAAAAATAATTATTTTATTTTTCATTTTAAAATTATTTACAAGAGCTCAATTACAAATGTTATTTTTGAAATCTGTATTTGTTTATCTAAAGACAACAAATAAAATGAAGCAATCGAATCGTATTTCATAAATTTTCCAATAATGAAGAATTATGTTCAGATATCATATTTTGAAATCTTATTCTCAGATTTAAATATTGACTTTAAAAAATCAATTCCTTTTTATAAGAAATAATCTATATTTTTATAAATTCATCAACTTTAATCTCTGACCATGTATACTGAAACATTTAAATATGTTTAAAACTAAAATAAATCAAGTATTCACTTTGATTTTTATGAATTATTACTGTTCTTAATTTACAAAGTACAGTTCATGTCAAGCGTTGGTGGTGGAGAGGTCAGCACAGCCGCCTTACAAGCAGTTGTCCCGGGTTAGCGGGTTCGCTTCCCGGCCGAAGCTATGACACATGAAAAAAATACAGTTCATGAAGATAATTTAAAATAGTAAACTATTTTACACTAATTCACATATTTTAAATTAATAAAAAAACTGGATTATATACTAATATTATTTATTTAAAGCTAATGACAGAATAGTAATCAATTTAAGTTTACATATTTTTATATAAAAGATTTTTCTTTTCAAAATATTATATAATTAAATTTTTAAAATCTGAGTAAAAAAAACTACAATTAAAAATATTACACAGGCACTTTTTGAAGACAAAAAATATAAAAGAAAAATGTTTATGGCATTTTGATGCTAACAACATTTATCAGAAATTTATCAGTCCTACATTGTTAAATTATTATAATTTTAAATTACATTTAAGGCATTTTTACTTTTTATAAATATTAAGTAACACAACATTTTAAAGTTTTTTTTTTCATATGTCAAAACGTTGACCGGAAAGCGATCGGGTCAGCTGCTTGGAAGGCAGCTATGCTAACCACTAGGCCACCACTGCATTTTAAAGTTTCGTAAAAAAACAAAAAAAACAAAAAACATAGCTATTTGTAACCCCACAATAATTAAAAATACTGCAGTTGCCGCTAGTTAAATATAATATTAAAATACATTAAAAAACAAATTTTAAATAATACTCAAAATTAAAAAAACTAATACAATTTTTTTTTCTGTTTTTAGTCTTTCTCAAAATTATAATAAGGGTGACGTATAGTTTGTGTTTTTCTTTGAGCTCATCATAAATCATGGCTATTTCATGAACATTTACTACCTTAAAATGAATATTTGATGGTAAAAATTTTTGGTCAATAAATAATATACTGCATTTTATATAATGTTTTTGTAGCTGAAAATATAGAGATTTGGTTGAATGATGATCATATAAACAATATGGAGATTTAATTCAAGATTTTACAAATATTTGAGATTTCTTTAAGTTGATTAATTTCATAAAGTCATTTAAAATTCATTAAGCTGATACCAATTCATTTAAAGTATACTTGTTATATAAAGAGCTCACAAATAAGCTCTTAACAAGCTTTGCAGAATATCCCTAACCCCAGACGAGTTTCTGCTACTGGCTTCCCCAGAGAGGTGCTAGGATATTCAAGCACTAGATTAAAAATATCAGGACAAGCCCAGCACTTTATCTAATAAATAATTATTAAGTACAAAATCTGAAATTTTCAGACAGCCATATGCTTCCAATCCAGCTGTCTAATTTAAATGGCAATATGGGACTGAACTAAGTTCAGATACACCATATATGAATAGCTTTAGCAATATAAAATTGTCAAAGCCTTAATAGCAAAAAATAAAATCACAAAGAAATCAAGTCATATGTCACATGACCTAATTTAACAAGCTTGTATTACAAATATTATATATAGAGCTCACAAATAAGCTCTTAACAAGCTTTGTAGAATATCCCTAACCCAGACCAGTTTCTGCTACTGGCTTCTTCAGTGAGGTGCCAGGATATTCAAGCATTAGATTATGCACATCATTTCATAGTGTGATATAAGATTTATTTAAAATTTTTTTAAATTTTGTTAGTTATAAATTTAGTATCCATTGGACTCCTTGTCACTTAAATATGACTATCATTGATTGATCTAGCATATAAATTTAACTTATTTTTTTTCACCGTTGTTAATTGACATAATAGTAAGAATGAGAAGCAACAATAATAATTTTATGACAAAATGTTCTTCTTAAATAATTTTTATCTCACAAGAGTTTCATTTTTACAACCAATAAGACATGTGGAATTTTTACATAATTAACAAGCATTGCTTTGTAATTAGAATATATTTTTACTAAATAATTAACGTTATTTTTTTCACTAGAATTTAATTTTTGTCTGTTGTTTAAAAACTTTAAAAATTTATTTACAGATTTTTCTTAGCTTTTGTTGATTTAATATCATACTTAATATTATATATTTAAAAACACCATTATTCTATTAATTTTTATGAAAAACTTTTTGAATTAAATATCAAAGCAACTTTTTTTATATTTAAAACCAAATTATTATTTGAAACTAAAACAAAAAACGCATATACATTTTAATAAAATTTTACTTAAATATACATTTTTACTTTCATGCACAAATTTATTTATATTGTAACACTTTTAGAGAAAGGCTTTAATCTTTATCACATATATCTTAAATGTTTACAATAACCAAATGATGTCTTTTTTTGAATATAGAAGTATCTCTCAATCCTTGACACAAGATAACAACTTTATAAAGATAAGAACAGCCATCTTATGTTTAACCTAAATTTCTATTTATATAGGTCAACCTGAAGCATCTTGATTTAGGAGTGTGAAGCTATTAGTCTCTTAAACCACTAAACATCACATGATCACCATTTCTTATGCTTGCACATAACATTAAAACAGGCAAAACTCTCCATACAGTATTGCCACTTAGTGCAAGCCAGAGTAATCAATGGATGCCAGAAGGCTTGTGCATAAAATCCCCATCTAATGCCTACTCATCCAATATCCCCAGACTAGTTTCTGGCTTGTGGCCTTTGTCAGTAAGGAGGGCACAGCACCTAGATCTTAGGATCTAATGCAACCTTCCAGCAGCCACCTTTTATCTCTACTTAACTACAAAACTATGAGAATAAAATTGAAAACACAATAATGTTTTCAATCTAAGCTCAATAGTTTGTATAGTCATATGGTCTGAACTCAGTTCAGTAACCATACATTTGGTGTCTTTGGCTCTTTAACAACCATAGCCACCACTATCCTATTAGGAAGGATTGGTGTTAAACCACTAACCATCACATGATTGTCATTTCTTATGCTTGCACTTAACTGCACTACTGTATGGAGAGCTTTGCCTGTTTTAATAACAGTTATGTGCAAGCATAAGAAATGGTGATCATGTGATGTTTAGTGGTTTAACACCAATCCTGCCTTATAGGATAGTAGTGGCTGTGGTTGTTAAAAAGCCAAAGATACCAAAATGTATGGGAACTGAAGTGAGTTCAGACCCATATGACTATATAAGCTATTGAGCTTAGATTGAAAATATTATTGTATTTTCAATTTTATTCTCATAGTTTTGTAGTTAAGTAGAGATAAAAGGTGGCTGCTGGAGGGTTGCCTTAGATCCTATGATCTAGGTGCTGTGCTCTCATATACAAGGTTCTTCATTGACAAAGGCCACAAGCCAGAAACTAGTCTGGGGATATTGGATGAGTAGGCACTAGATGGAAATTTTATGCACAAGCCTTCTGGCATCCATAAATTACTTTGGCTGGCACTGAATGACACTACTGTATGGAGAGTTTTGCCTGTTTAAGTATTAGTCTCTTCATATTACCAAGTCAAGATACTTCAGATTGATATAGATAAGTGGGAATTTAGGTTAAAGATAAGACAGCCATGCTTGTCTTTATAAAGTCGCTATCTTGTGTTGAGGTTTGAGACATCTCTCTATAGTCAAAAAAGGACACTTTGACTATTATAAACATTCAAGGCCCATATGATAAAGGTTAAAACCTTTCTTTAAAAGTATCTACATACTTTGTATGTGCTTAATAAATAATCACAACTTTATATTATAACAATATAGAATTATGTGATTATGCGGTAATAAGAATTATCACCATCCAAAATTCTCACAATCAAGGTTGTGAATATCAATGAGTGGAAGAAGAATCAGACTGAAAAAAAATATAAGTAATTCTATTGATGATAAATATAATACCATCATCAGCATTAATCAAATCAACAGGAACCCCTTTTGATCGGATTTAAAAAAATACACTATAAAACTGGCTGTTTATCTTCTAGCCAGAACTAAACTTGTAACATAAAAGCAATTATCAATATATTAAATGCATATACATACATAAGTATTAAAATTGCAGTAATATATAATATTAAAAAATTGTGGAATCATAGAAATGTTGATAATGTGTGCTCTTACCACTTGGTCACCATAAATGTATTGGCCATCAATAAAAAATTAATTATTATAAAGTAAATGGAACAAAGGCAAAACTCTTCAAACAGTAGTGCCACCCTGTGCCAACCACAGTAATCAATGGATGCCAGAAGGCTTGTGCATAAAATCCCTATCTAGTGCCTACTCATCCAATATCCCCAGACTAGTTTCTGGCTTGTAGCCATCATCAGTGAGGAGCCTTCTGGCATCCATTGATTACTCTGGTTGGCACAGGGTGGCACTACTGTATGGAGAGTTTTGCCTTGGTTTACAACAAGTATGTTCTAGTATAAGAGATGGTAATCATATGATGTAAAGTGAATGGACTTTAAAGATGTTCTTTATCTTTGCACTATCCTGGAAATTTTCTGGATGTCCGCACAATATACCCATATGTATATATGAAAATACCCTTATGCTCAAACTTGCTTGGGATTGCAAAGACCCAAGAGATTATGACTGTGAACAAAAGAAAATAGAGATATCTAAACTTAATTTATGCATTAAATAAAATATTGCTCAACAAATTCATTAAATAAAAAACAGAAAAAAATGACAAAAATGTTAAGCTTTCTAAATAAAAATACATTATTCTGATTTTATCTTATAAAAAAAATATTTCTATAAATTGACAAAACTATAGATATAACATTCTTTAAATTTTAGTTTACATATATATAAATTATAGGTAGTGTTAATTTATATGCCCACAAGTACAGATACAATAATATAAATATTCCTATCATTAATAAACTAATAGATATTACTTCTTTTTAACATTACATCAATTATAATTGAATTTATATATAGTGTGCCTTATAATATAAAAATATTTCAACAATTAATAAATGAAGAATGTATAAATGGTTTTATATATGTGCACACATACCGTGCATACAAATACTTCATTTGTTAACAATATAAGCCAATATTACTTTACTTTAATAATATACAAACCACACACACAAGTGCATATACAATGTAAAATAAAATATTTTGGTTACTAATTTTAATTACTTTCCCCTTTGAACAAGTTACAATATTTAAAATAATCATGTAACTTTGAATTCTTTTCATATTCTAATGACATAAATCCAAAACTTGAGTTGAGTCAAGCCACTATGAAAAGGTATAACCATATAGTCAGAAGTCACATGACCTAATTTAATAAGCTTGTATTTACGAAGGTTATATATAGAGCTCACAAAACAAGCACTTAACAAGCTTTGTAGAATACCCCCACCTAGCACCTCACTGAGGATGCCAGTAGCAGAAACTGGTCTGAGGTTGGGGATATTCTGCAAAGCTTGTTAAGGGCTTGTTTTGTGAGCTCTATATATAACCATATAGATATAACTTAATTGTACTGAGTTCACTGAAAGTTAACTCACTGTTATTAAGTTAGAATATATCTATATGATTATATCTTTTTATAGTGGCTTGACTCAGTTCAAGTTTTCAAAATATTTAAAATATTAAAAGTATTTAAAATAAAAAAAGAAAAACCATTACTTCTTCCAAAATTCTCCATGAAAATTTCTTTTTTTCAGATTACGTTTAATCTTAGAAAGTTCCACTTGAAAATTCTTTTGTTCTCACTTTGACAAAATTTTTCTTTTCAAGACCATTTCTGTCTGATTTTTACTTCAATTTTACTCAAAGTGTTTACTTGATGAATTAAGTATATGTTAAATACTTTTCATTTAAGCAATCTAACTTTGAGAAAGTTTTTCCCAAATCCATTTTTATTAGTTAAGGGCTTTGAAATTGTTTATGTACAGTTATTGTAAGAAAATTTCCTCCTCTTTATAACAAAAAAATTCAAATAAAATAACTTACTTGGAATAGACTTGTTTTTTCACTCTCTTAGAAATATATTCACAATATATATGTCAATGAAAGTAATTGTTTCAAATGTGTATATTATAAAGTGCACATACCCAATGTATAGTATTGGAGTCATGTAATCACATGTAATCATATTTGGGATAGATGTATATCAGATAAGCATTGGTAGTTCTCAACTCCATTCAGCCTTTATAACTCTTTCCCAGACATAAAAGCTATCTTCTTTTCACATATTGAACTGTAAATTCATAAAGAAAGCATCCCTATTTTTATGGAGTTCAAATTCAACCATGGAGCCGAGTAATGGTTTTTCAAGTTCGCCTTCAGTACATGTTGCAACTGCTTTTTCTGTAATGTAATAACTTACTAATAATTTATTTATTTAAACCCACTATTTATAATCTATAATGGAATTTGAAAACAGAATAATTAAATAAGTTTACCCCCATCTTGATTAATAAAAAAGAAAGCAGATAAAATTTAATTATATCTTTCTGATTTTCGATTTATATGAATTAAAACCAATTAGTTAAACATTTTCCTCTTTCTTTAGTTAATAACAGATTGTAGAATTAATTATAATCAAAATACATTATAAAGAAGAAAAAGCAATCTGTTTTCCAAAAATATTTTATTTGTCAAAATCAGAAAAGTCAAAATTATTTGCTCTGAATAGATTTTTATATTTTTGATTTTTAATATTTTAACCATTATTTTACCTCTTCTTTCAAACTTTATATACATGTGCATGCACACACTGCTGTGTTGTGAGTCATGAAACCAATTCTGTCTCAATATATTGTAACCTGCCAAATGGTCACAGAACATGGACCAAAATCCCATTATGGTCGTTGCTCAAAAACCAACTATGTAACAAGCCAAAAGATGTTGGAATAGGTGCTGGACCAAAAGTTACTCAGCAAGCACCATGGTACCTATGAATTTATCATAGAGTGTGAATCCTCTTGTAGACAACATAGGATGTAATTATAATTGCTAATATATAAAGTTCTTATATTAAATTAAATCTTATCTCAAGTTTTATTTTCCTTAAAATATAGGTTCTTTTATTTATATTATAATAATTATCAATAGAACTTATGTTGACAAGAAATACATATCACATGATTTCCTGGAAATAACATATCTAAGAATAGAATCTTTAAATTGGTTTATAAGTGTTAAGTTTTGTTTTCTATGATGCTTTTCCTCATGTAATATTCTTGTGTGATCTAGATTGGAATTAAATTTAAAGTTTAAGATTTTTCATGATTAGAAAAATGATATAATAAGAGAATGATTATTTGTAATATTTTTATACAACTGGAGAGTGGCTGGTATTCATTTAAACTTTTTTCTAGCAAACATCTTGATTGCCTAATATATGATGATTTTTAGCATTCACACATAATTTGATAAATAATATCAATTTTTGTTTTTTGGATGTAAGATTTTTAGAATTATTATTTTTTTTTTATATTTGGAGAAACATAAACTAAAAAAAATGTATTTTTCATTAAATATCTTTTTAAAAATAAATTAAAATTAAAAATTATTGAGAATTGTCATGCATATCAGTTTTTTTAATTATTCTTAATTATATTAACATTATAAACTTATGGACATTTTAAAAATAAAGGAATATTATGAAAAGAGAGAAGATTGTTTTGAAATATGTATACTGCGCAAAGAACAAGAAAAGATGAGAAAAATGATACTAATGAACTGAATATAGAAAGAGATGTTAGGCAAGGATACAGTATATCACCTATTATTTTTAATATTTATTTAGAAGACATGTTAAATAATTATTTAGATTGTAGAAAAGCAAGTGTTGGAGGTAGAATAATAAAATATATTCGATTTGCTGATGATATATCTCTTATAGGTGAAGATGAAAAGTACCTTCAGAAAAAATTGAACAAGTTAGAGGAAGGATATATGAAATATGGAATGAAGAATAATTAATATTGGGAAGACCAAGTATTTATGGATAGAGGGTTTGCAAAACAATTGCAAGTTGAAAACCATGATAATAGTGTTCAGAAGGTAAAGGGATTTAGATATTTGGCTAAGTAGTTGAGAGAGGATGGAAGAAGTGAAGATGAAGTTAAAAGAAAAGTAGCATTGGCAAAGGACATACTTTTTAAGAGAAAGAAAATATTTTGTGGTCCTTTGAAGAGAAAATTATGAAAAAGATTAATTAAATGCTATGTGTGAAGTGTACTATTGTATGGTTGTGAAATGTGGACACAGTAATAAAATTACGAAATGATTGGAGGTCTTTGAGAAGTGGACATGAAGATGGATAGATAAAATCAGGTGGATAAATAAAATAATGAAGAAATTTTGATCAGTGAAAATGAAAAAAACAAGATTGATTGAGAAAATTAGAGATAGACAGAGAAATAAAATTGGACTATATTATGAAAATGATATAGTTTAATGAAAAATGTCTTGGAGGGAATGGTGAGTGGACACAAAGATGAAAAAGTTTGATATTGCTGGATTATATAAAAGAAGGGAAGAGTTATATGAATTTGAAGAGCTGGGCAATAAAAAGAATAAAATGGAGAAACAAATAAATTGGTTGAAGTGAATGCTCTCTGAATCTGCCCATGGTACAGAATATTATTAATTGATGATTGACTGAAATCACAAAACTTGTTATTACATTTATTTAATATATATGGAATTTATTTTTTATCATATCCTATACCTAAACATTTTAAAAAACAATGTAATATTTTGCATTTTGTCATTTTAATAATTGCATAATTTGTAATTTTTGGAAAAATTTAAGATAGCCATTGAATGTATTACTGATACATGTATCTTTTCATTTTAAATTTAATTTCAATTTAGATCACATAAGAATGCATGAAAAAAGAAATCATAAAAAAGAAAAGCCAAAAGACAATTTTATAAAACAATTTAATGATTCTATAATCAGTAGGCAACCTGCTAATACATACTTCCTGGAAAAAACGTGATATCTGTTCATTATCTTTATAAGGTCAATTGATAATGATTATGATATAAGTATACAAAATTACTTCTGTTATAAATTATATTTTACTAGTGTTTGCTTTTACTGTTATTATAATTTAAAATATTTCATATATTATATAAGCATATATAGTCCATTTCTCATCAGATGAAAGTATATAGAATCATAAATTATCTAATTTAAAAATTCAAACCACTTATTCTTATCATTCATGTTTTAGATATAACTACCACTTTCTGAATAGTTAGAGATTTGGAATATTTGATATTTATATAAAAACAATAGATTAGTAGAGTAAATGCGATTTTTTACTTATATTTTATAAAAAGATATTTTGACTCTGACTTTCACACAACCCTCAACTCTCCACACTATCTCATACCACTTATACACTTGACCACATTTATGTCTAAAAGATAAATAATCACCAATATCCGTATTTTGTGCTTAAACCAGCACTCATCAGTTGGTCCAGATTATCATCTCTACACATATATACAATAAGTGCTCAGATTTATATTAAGATAACCAATGTTCATACTTTAATAGACAGGCTTATGGTCAACCTGGGTTATAAGAATGTTGGCATCAGTGTGGGCTTTGAGCATTCCACCATCAGATTTTCAATAGGATGGATGGCTGAAGAATTGGAGGTGGGAGTGGATTGAAGCCTGTCCATTAAAGTATGAAGATTGGTTATCTTAATATAAATTGGAGCACTTATTGTATACATGTGTAGAGATGATAATCTGGACCAACTGATGATTGCTGGTTTAGCATGAAATTCTTATATTGATGATTATTTATCTTTTAAACATGAATGTGATCAAGTGTATCAGTGGTATGAGATAGTGTGGAGAGTTGAGAGTCGTGTGAAAGTCTGAATTCAAAATACCCTATATATTACGTTGTTTGTACAGGTATATATATATATAGCCTGTTTGTTAGATATTAAAAAGATATTGCAAATGGGACAGAGAAATGTGAAAAACTCCACGTGTGTGTGTGTGTATTTAATTAAAAAATCGGATATATTAATTTTGAACTGAAATTTAACATTTGTAACGGCTTAGAAATAATCTCAAGTTTGAAAAATGATTTGTGATAATTATAGAATGGATGGTGACAAAGTTGTGGGTGGGATGTTTGACATTTATAATTTATCAATGATTTTATAATACATTACACACACACTTATTGCATATTATTGTCAAACTATTAATGTGATATTAAATCTACCAAATGGAGTGAAGATAATTTTAACTATGATTTGTAATCTCATATAAAACATAAACATATAAGCTATTTATATGTTAAACCACGAACCATCACATGATCGCCATTCTTTATGATTACACAAGCTGTTTAACACAGAAGCAAAAATCACAAACTAGAAACTAATTTGGGGATATTGGATGAGTAGGCACTAGATAGGGATTTTATGCACAAACCCCTCTGCATTCAACCTTCCTGCATTCATTGATTATGAAGGCTTGCACTGAGTGGCATTACTGCATGGAGAGTTATGCCTCTGTGTTAAACATTTATATGTAATAAGAAATTTATCCAATCAGATTTTCAATTTTATATGCTCTTTGTGAGATATAAAGTTATAAAATTATGAATCACAACCTAATGCAGAAAATGTTCTAAACCCATACAGCTAATTAATTACATTCATTTCTAATACAATACTTAATGATTTGTATTATTAGTAGAAGTCCCTGAATAGCATTTTTAATTGTTGTGAGCTTACAAATAGCTCTGTTTCTTTATTCAACTTAAAAAAATTAATTATTTAATATTTTTGAAAGTAAAACACATATTAAATTTAATTCAAAATTATAAAAATTAAACAATACAGAATTGATAAAAATTTGAAATTTTCTCATAAATAATGTTAATATCAAATTTCAATCACTCACTAAAAAAAAAATTGATTTTATCTCTAATAGCTTTGTGAAACATTTTAAATTGTTGTAGACTTAGAAATAGATATGTTTAATTTAAATTAAAATAGACACAGGTATATAATAAACCTGTGTGTTGCAGTTATTATGTAGTAGAGATGTCTGCCTATCCCTTGTATATGTATTAAATGGATTATGTCCTGTACCCGAGGGGTCAGATTGACCTTAGGTCAACATGGATGTGACAAGAACCTTGGCCTCAGGGTGGCCCTTGAGCATTCCATCAACAGATTTTTCAATTGGATGGATGGTTGAAGAGTTGGAGTGTGGAGTAGATTGAAGCCTGTCCATTAAAGTATGAGGTTTGGCTATCTTAATATATATATATATATCTCTGAGTACTTATAACTTATATGTGTAGATGGTAATCTAGACCAACTGATGATTGCTGGATTAGCATGAAATAAGCATATTAGTGATTATTTATCTTTTCAACATATATGTGTTCAAGGGTATCAGTGTTATGAGATAGTGTGGAGAGTGATGGGTCATGTGAAAGTCTGTGCTCATATACCCTATATATTAAATAAACATTTTCATAAACTGAATTTAAGCACTCACCTAGCATAGATGTTAACATTGTTTATTCTCTTTTATTAGCATGTACATTTTTTTTATTAATTAAATAAAGGTTTGAATGAATGTGTGTTAATATTTGCTTCAAATTAGATTAATGATGTGATCATATTTTGCAGAATCAAAGTATTTACTTTTTGAATTTTTTTAGTTAGTTCAGAGTGTACGTCAACCATTAATATTTTAGGACACAAGTCTAAGCAATGATGACATATTACTTAACTATGCAGATTATTATAACACAGTGAAGATTTTAATTTGCTAGGGGTGACCCAAGCCATGACAGAAAATGGTACTAATATTACATATAATAACTGTTGCTTAGAGCAATCTAAAATCAAATATATATATTTCATATATATAGGCCAAAGTAAGTTAAGACTTAACGAAAGAATTAAAGTTCATAAGAATAAAGTTAAAAATAAATATAATTAAGCTTTGTATATTCATGAACTGAATATAGGTTATAAAATACTATTTGACAATGCAGAGGTTATTTTTTATGAAAGAAGTGAATTAAAAAGAAAATAAAAAAAAACTCTGATAGTAAATTTTTTTGAATCTGAAGCCATCAATCTCATGAAGACACTTTTTGATGTTAAAAAAAATTAGTTTTTGAAATGAATGATGGGAAGGCTAAAGAAGTTAAAGGAAGTTGATATTTGAAGTGAATGATGGGAAGGCTAATGATTAAGGAAGTTGGTTTTTGAAGTGAATGATGGGAAGGTTAACAATGTTAAAGGAAGTTGAAGTGAATGATAGGAAGGCTAAAGCAGTTAAAAGAAGTTGGTGTTTGAAGTGAATGATGGGAAGGCTAATGATGTTAAAGGAAGTTGATTTTTGAAGTGAATGATGGGAAGGCTATTTTGTTTTGTAAATGTTTGTTATATGCATTTTATTGAATTTCACTTGAAAAGGTCTATTTGTTAATAGATAAAACCATGGTCACCAATGAATTTTAGTAAAATTTTATTTTTTGGCTAATATTGTATTATTAACTAACCACATAAGTAAAGATAAACCACAAATTACCCTCCCTTATATTCCCAAATTATCACAACAGATGATAAAGACTTTGGCTGGTGAATTTAAGGTTGGCTTCCGCACTCCCCCTAATACTAACAGACATTAATAATTCCAAGGATAGAACAGATCCATCTCAGACACCCCAAGTCATATACAGTATTTTATGCTCTCAGGCTGGATGCAGTGCCACATACTATGGGGAAACCAAGGCCACTGTTCATAATAGAGCTGCTCAACACATTTATACTTACAGAAGAGCAAAAAAAGAACAACGATAACTTCCCAATATTCTTGGAACATGAGAATCAGGCTGACCATGTGTTTGAACCAGGCAACCCCAAGATAGTATGTTCTGAAGCCAACGACTGCAAAAGAAAAGTCAAGGAGGCGTATTTTATTATCAGTGACAACAATTCCATCAATAGACGTGACACGTGCTTTTCTATCTCAAAAAAGTGGACAAACTAATTTGCATTCACATTTGCATATTTTATTAGTTAACAACATTATATAAATGATTTATAACTTATGTTGGCCATGAATATGAGGGAAAAGCTCGAAAGCGCTCAGCCCATTTAATTGTTTTTGGTTTTTGCAGCTTCTTCGTCAGCAGATAAATCGCTTTTATATGCTATTATATATATATAAATATTGTTATAAAATATTATTAAATATAAAAAATCTAGAGTATAGGTTTAAATTAAATGCTAAAATTTAGTTTAAAAAAGTATATCAGGGTGTTATACAAAATCAATCATATATAATATTTAAGATAGAGAAATGAAGTAAGATAAGTGAAAAAATATTTACGTTTTAATTTCAAATAAAATGTTGATAGAATTCAAATATGATTTTATTTTTTAAGTTTTCCAATTGATGGAAACTAATTTTAAAAAGCTATTTTTTTTTTATATTAATCTCATTTTTTAGAAAGCAAAAACATTAGAGCACTTCCTGTCTTTTTAAATGTTACAATTTTCTCTTAGTTGCCCCCCTTGAGGCAGTATAGTAATCTTTATCTACTTTTTCTAATTCTAAAATGAAAAACATAATTCATTTATTTTCTAAAGGAAGTATTAAACTTTATATATGTAAATACATCATATATATTGTAACCGAAGAAAAATGATCACAAGAGAAAGAGACTATTTATATGCCCTAGCTCTGAAAGCCAAAATGAGAACTATGAGAATTCTTGTTAATATCACTGGTCTTTGAGTAAGATAAATCTATAACAGTACAAAATGAAGAAAGATTTAATCAATCTTTTATTATAATATCATCAAAAATGGAAATTATGAAATCCAATATACTGTTACTTCATAAAAAGTCCACCAACAACAAAAAATTATGTAAAACAGCTAATATAAATATATATCTATCGACCACAGCTAGTGTCATTTGCTCTGAAATAAACGATATTAAACGCAAAGTCAGGGAAGCTTACTACATTGTAAGTGACCCAGCAGCAATCAATAGAAGAGAGGCCTGCTTTTCTCTGTCTCGAAAATGGTTTATGTAGCTTCTTCATATGAATTTGCATTAATATTACAGTTCTTAACCAAATACAAGTCACCATGAATATGGGACTATAAACTGTCCCAAAAGCGCTTGGCGGTAACTTTTGATAATTTTACGTACATTAAATAGCTTCATTGTCTGTGTGCAGAGCACACATATATATTAATTAATCAGAGAAAAAAAAACCTTTTTGGCTACATGGTTTAGTGCCTTTTTCAAATGTTAATAATCTATTATAACATTAATGAAATACAACATATATAACACCACCTAGTGTTCCATAATAAAAGTAAAACAACAACAATAACAAAAATAAAACATTACTAAAATAGAATAAAACTTTCATATAAAAATCCAATACAACTTCAAAAAATTTGGCAGTGCTCATTTAGTGTGCATTCTCCACCATTTTTGTTTTTAAGGGGAGCTTCAAACCCACAATTGACCCAACCAAGCAATAAATAAAGTTGAACAACTGCACCAGGGCATGATAGGTAGTGTTCCAATTATTTTGACCATTTATTATAAAAGTGGAATTTCCATCAATAATTAAAAAATAAATATACAAATTTTGTACAACTATTTTTGACCAAATCACTAAAAGATTTGAAAAAATTATGGACCAACCCAAAAATTGACCATAAAATAGCATAAACTCAAACTAAGCTAAAATGATATTGCACAAACTCATAAAAGGATTGTGCGTAAGCTAAAGTAAAATTGCATAAACTCAAACAAAAAATGTAAGCTAAAATAATCTGATATTATAATTAACAGGAAAAAATAAATCCTAATGCATTTTATTACAATTAATATGTGGCTATAACTACATGTTGAATAAACATAAAAACAACTGCCAAAAGAAAAATTGTGCAAGCTGAAACAAAACTGTGCATAAGTTCAAACAATTTATCTTAACATTAGTTAAAAGAAAAATTGCCTAATCTAAAGGATATTAATTTTACAATTAATAAAAAATAAAAAATCAGATTTTTTTGGCTTATCAAAGTGAGTAATGTGCACTTAATTTTTCACATATAGTTATGAAGAAAAAGATGGATATGAGAAAAAGTTAGCAGTGTTCACATTTGATCATGTGATTTGAAAATGAAACTATCTCTAAAAGATAAATTTCAATCCAAAACATTAGCAGAAAAAGTAACTTCTTTTGAGACTAATTTCTTGTAAGATATAAAAAAGTAACTTCTTGTAATATAGTAGTTTTATCTAAGACCAATTTCAAATTTACTCCGAGAATGGTCCAGTAAATGAATTTAATTTTAGTTGTTATTTTTAAAACCTCTCAAAAGATTACATTCATCCTTTAAACAAACATCAAATTTCCTGTTTAGCTCTTCATATAGTTTTACTTAAAACATTTAAAAATATATTTATCATTTTTTAAAAAGAATATTTACTTACTGTAAAATGCAGTATTAACTGACATGTTTAATATATATAATATATAGAGATACAATCATATAAAACATATGTCAAATTTAAAACATGGGAAAATTTATATAATTTTTATTGACATAGTTTTTGAAATCATTACTTAGATATTGTAACCAATATGACACTTAAATTTATCTCCTTTATTTTAAAAAGAATTATTTTTTTTACTAGTTTTATTTTGTTTTATAATCAGAATTACATCTCTGACAATATGTCTTCTCTTTAAATTTTAAAACAAAAGTATTTTAAAAATAAAGTGATAACAATGATTTTTAATTTATCTTTAAAAATAAAACATTTGTTTGTTATAAAAATAATAATTATAATAATATATTTCTAATAATAAATAATGCCTTTAAAACATTTGTAATTTAAAATTTATACAATAATCTCATATTTAAACAATAAACCAAACATGCATATATCTGTATAGACACATGTGAGAATATAATGTTATTTACCTAAATCCATTGTTTTAAAATATGCAGATAGACAAAATATCACTGTTTTTTAATAATATATATATTTTTAAATTTATAATAATTTTATAATGGAATGCTAATTCTAATGCAGTTAATTTACTCATTGTTTTACTTGACAAACAAGAAAAGAAAAATAGATTGTGAATTATTATTTTGTATTTGGGTGTGTCTACAACAATTTAAATATCAAGATAAACATCACTTGACAATTCCAAACAATTTACTGACATATAAAATCATGATAATAATTAAAGCCTATGTAAATCTAAGCCAGGATGATACAATATATACATACATGTAATGTATAGATTGAAACCAATAGCAATTCTAATACTGACAATAATCTAGTGCTTATTTTAATGTTAATCTTTCATGCTAGAAGTCTAAATATTTTATTTTTTATAATATCAATGTACATATGTATATATCTTGATAACACTTAACTTTCAAATATCAAATGATAAGCAAAAAGCCCAAACACTTTCAATTACTTGTACATAATCATTACAACTGCCTACAATAATGATTATATATCTGTAAATGAAAATATTTTTTCAATTTATATATTATTTAATTTTTAAAAATTAAATATGATATATTAATTTTATTTATTAACTTCTTTGCTGCTAGTTTATTGTACAATTTCTTATTGGCTTAGTGAATTAAAGTTCTAAGTTTTTTATTGGTCAATTACAGAATCAGCAGTAAAAATATATTTATCTTTTAATATTATATTCATTTTAGTTTCATTTGTAAAAAGCAAATTAATAATTTGTCAGAATATGAAAGTGAATGGAAGTTTTTTCAAAAATAAATTTCTATTTATAATTATAAAAATATTTTATAGCAGAGAACCTCAAAAGAATGTTCATAGCCTATTAGAAAATGTTGAGTATGTCAGTGATTTTCTTTCTCAATTTATGTTTCTATAAAAGTAAATAATTTTTTACTAAAATTTTACTATTTTTTTAAAATAATTATATTTTCAGCATATTTTATCAAAATAATTTATATGTAAAAAAATATCAACAAAATACTCTAAAACATTCATTTTTGTTTGAAAATCAAATAAAGAGCTTGGAGCAATGAAAACAGTTGACAAGTATCAAAATTGTTGTTAGCTTTGGTTTCTTTTTCAATTTATGTTTGTGTAAATGTAAAGAATTTTTACTAAAATCTTAACTTTTTTTCTAAAATAATTTATATTTTCAGCATATTTTATCCAAATAATTTATAATATGTAAAAAAAAATACTAAAAACCACTCTAAAACATTCATTTTAATTTTTCAAAATCAAAACAAAGAACTTGGAGTGGTGAAAATTATTCACAGGCACTCTTTTGTTAAAAAAAAAACCAATTAATCAGCATCTAAGAAAGCATGCCTTCTCCTATCTTGTAGCTTCAAATTATGATGAGCCATTGGTTGCTTTGAAGCAATGTTTATGCAGAATTTCACTTATGAATTTATCCTTATTGTGTTTTATGTTAAAAGCAGAAATGGGGTGAAGTTTAGGCTGTCTATCTGTTGTTTCATTTTTATATTGAACTTGGATTTCTTAATCATCACAAAATTATTGATTTTATCTTCCTTCATGCAGTTTATGTCATTCTTGATGAGATATTGATAAGACGCATTAATATAATTGCTCCATTTGGGGTTTTCCTTCTTTAATAGATTTGTATCATGTGTTTTACCGAATTTGAAATAAGACAGTCTTTTTCTAGATTTTGTGAAAGTCTTGGTTCTACATCAGAAATAAGTTCCGACACTGGTTCTTACCAGCAACCTTCTATATATCATTTACCTAAATTCAGAACATATTTAATTGAGGATGGGGGTTAAAGGTAGTAAGTTGTTGAATGAGTTTTTTAATTTATTATTAGAGGTATACCTTGCTTTTATGCTAGAAGGATGAATTTGCAGTTAAATTTCTTTTTTAGTTTTTGTCAAAGTTGTTACATTTGGAGATAATGTGTTGGAGGATGCTGTGGATAGGCACCATCTTAGTAAAGCATTTTTTTCTTTTTTAATGGCATGCTGTTTTTGTTAACTGCATTTCAAACTACCTTTGAATTTCTTCTAAATAGTTAGATTAATTTTTAGTTTACATGATTTGGGGATAATTTTGAAGTATAGATATGCTAGAAAAAATTCTAGATGGTGTGAAAGCATTTGAACTGAGATGCCAAGGTTCATGAGTAGTTTAAAATCCATTCTAATAGCTAGAGTTTATGATTGATTATACTTTGCTTTAATTAAAATAATAGGTGAGTTGTGCTCTAGTACAAAGCTAATGAGAAGTTTGAGATTTAGAGTTGATGTATTAATATATACTAAGCACATTTGAAAACTCGTGCTTTCATATTCATAGCTGGGACAAAACTGTGATGTAGCGGGGTAGAGTATTGTGATATGTGCATTTGTAGAAATTTAAATTTGAGCAAAATTATTGAATGTTAATTAGTGTTATAAAGTACATTTGTTGGAGAGAGGAAAGGATGAGACATTTTGGTTAATTGCCTGGGGGAGTTAGCTATAAATTATGCTGTAATTTTTCATTGTGAGGGTCTTTATCTATATACTGAATATTGGTTGTGGTTGGTGTAAACACATGTCTGGTTAATTTTTGATGGTCAAAAAATACTGAACTGCACTCTGGTTTGGTGATTGCTTTCTTGGAGGTGTATTGGTGTTGAGATAAACAACTGCCTAGTGATGCATGCGATTCACCAAAATAAGTTTAACTATATCTGATGTGGGGCATTGAATTTTGAAAACAGCACAGAGAGTGAGAACAGGTTCTACCTTGTCTTTCAAGATATTTAAAAGTCTTTAGAAGGAAGGGAGTGTGGTAGGCAAAGTGGTACATAGATGTAAATAATTTCTTGTAAATTTTAATGTGGACAGGAAATATATGGAAGGAGAAACCATGGACTATCATTGGATGAGAAGGTTGAGTTGAAGGTTTTATAATAGTGCCTTATTTTGTTTGTTATGAGGCTGTTTTTAAATCAGATGGAAATGAGATCTTTGGTGCATGCTTTTAGGTTTGTTTTTTGGGAGTCTGGGAGTCTTCATATTTACATGATGTATGATTATAAAATAGAAAAGATCATAATCCTGCAAGCTTGTGAGATAGTAGCATGGTGGCTCTAAGGTGTGTCAATTCATATACTTGGAGTGAATAGATGTGCTTGGTGTAATTAAGGTGGAACAATTTTTTTGTACTATTAAGTTAAGGTATTTGAGGTGTTGTGAAGAGTCCTCGGGTTTTATGGTTAATTGTAGTACAGAATGACTTTATAATTTGGCTTTAATTTCTTGAATAACTGCTTCTTGAGTTGTAATAAAGATGTCATCGATGTATTTTGTATAAATGAGATTTGGACACTTTTTACTATATTGTGATATAATTTGTTTTTTTAAAATAGTTTATATATAGAATGGATACAATAACACTCAGTGGAATATCCTTAAGCCAACTCTCTAACATTTTATAGTATAAGCCATTAAACACTGCTATTAAATTGTTGTTAACCAAGAAAGAAATGTAATGATAAAGTATATATGTGGGTGTGGATAGTTCCCACTGTTTAGTCACTTTTTGATTATGTTTATATATCAAAAATTGTTGATGGAGCTGCATAGTTCTGTTATGCCTAATGTGGCTATTTTGTATGAAGGATCAATTCATAAGTGAAATTTCTGAGCAAATATTATTCCAAAAGTATTTGGCAAAAAATCATATTATAAAATATATCTTTTCACAGCTGTTTCTTTGACCATGTTTGTGAACACCAAAATCCACATACCAAATATGATTCATGCTGAATTTTGGGGTCTTCCAGTACTTTGAGTCAGCAAAACTGATAAACCAATGACTCAACAATCAGCTGATTTTGGTATCTACTCCACCAGATTTTCATTTGACTTTATTAAGTCTGCTAAAAGTGGTCCTTCATACAATATAGCCTGGCTCATCAAAAGACTTTTCTATAAACATCATCAAAAAAGAAGTAAATAGTGTGAACTATGGACAATCATAATATAGACTTTATCATTACATTTCTTTTTTGACTAAACAACTATTTAATAGCAATATTTAATGATTGGCTTATACTATAAAATGTTAGATGGTTTACCTATAGATCTTCCATTGAGTGGTATTGTCTCCAACTTATATATGAACTATTTTGAAAAACAAATCATATCGCATTCCTGTGAGAACCAACCAAACCTCAGTTATACAAGATATACCTTAATTTAATAATACAAAGGAAATCACTCGACTACAATTACATCAGGCATATCAAACCACTCCAAGTACATGGGTTCACACACCCTAAATCCACCATGCCACTATCTCACAAGCTTGCATGATTATCATGCTTTCTATTTCATAATGAAATGTTATGTAAATATGAAGCCTCCAGAAAACCAATCCATCAGATCCTCATAAAAAACAAAATAAGACACTTCTACAAAAACTTTAACTCCACTACTCCAATTGTTAATAGACCATGGTTTGCTTTCTTATACAGTCCCTCTTCCACCAAAACTTACAAGAAAGTCATTTCATCTATGTGTCACCGTGCCTACTGCATCCCTTTCATTCAATAACCTTTTAAATATCTCGAATGACAAACTAGAACCTGCTCTCACCACCTGTGTCATTTATAAAATTAAATGCCACATACCAGATGTAATTCAACTTATTTTTGGTAAATCTCATGCATCACTAGTCAATTGTTTTTTTGAACACCAATACACCTACAAGAAAGCAGCCACTAAACCAGAATGCAGTTCAGTATTTTTCCACCACCAAAAATTAATCAGACATGTATTCAGACCAGTGACAGCAACTATTCATTGTATAATGAGATACAACTCAAGGTAAAAAAAAATGGTTATACTTTATAGCTACCCCCCCCCCCCAAGCTTTTAACTGAAAAGACGCATCCTTCTCCCTCTCCAAAATGAACTTTGTAACATTAATTAACATTCAATAATTTCACTCAAATTTAAATTCCTACTACCACACATAAAATCCCAATACATTATTCCACTACATCACAGTTTGTCCCAGCTATGGATATGAAATCACAAGCTTTTGAAAGTGCTTAGCATATATTAATACATCAGTTCTAAGACTTAAACTTTTCTTTAGATGGGTGTTAGTGCACAACTCACCAACTATTTTAATTAAAGTGAAGTATAATCATAATCTCTTACTTGTAGAAGGATGTAATTATAAACATAAAACCAAAGACCTGTGAAGAAGATATATGATCCCTAAGATGCAGATTTTATGCTGAACCAACACTCATTAGTTGGCCTTTGTTACAATCTCTTACACATGTCTTTATCATTGTTCATTACATCATCATCATCATCAACAACCATTATCAAAATCCACTGCAGGATGGTCTCCTCAAGTTCAATCCATCTTTTCCGATCTTTAGCTTCTCTTCTCCACATCACCCCTGTACACTTTTTTATTTCATCCATCTATATCTCACACATGGTCTCTTTCTGGGTCTTTTACAATCTTTTGGAATCCAGTTTAAGATTTCAATTGTCCATCTACTATCATCTCTTCTAACAATATGTCCAGCCCAACTTCACTTCAATCTTTTAATTTTTTCAGTGAGGTCAGTAACACCTGTTTGTTCTCTTACTTATACATTGCATTTTCGATTTCTTGTTACTCCCAACATGCATCTCTCCATACTTCTCTGAGAGATAGCAAATTACTGCAGTTTAATCTATGTGTCAAACTTGCTGCTCTCACAACTATGACACAAACCATTTAATGGAAATATTTTAAATTTTTTATTAATCATTCATTAGACTGAAGATTATCCAATAATGAATGATATTTCTGTATTATAACTTTCACTACATCACTCTCACACAAGGTATGGACTGTTTTTTGTACTTTTAATATCTAGTAGAAGGATGAAATTATAAATAAAGATGTGAAAAAGATATATGCACCCTAAGATGCACATTTCATACTGAAACAGAAATACAACCCAGTGTCTATCTTGTGTGAGGGGGTGTAGTGAAGATTACACTACAGAAATATCATTCATTATTGGATAATCTCTAGTTTAATGAGAATGACTAACAAAAAATATTAATATATTTTCATTAAGTGATTTGTGTGAAGCAAGTTTGACACTTAGCAAATAAACTATGATAATTTGCTATCTATCTATACCAAACAATAATAAAGATATGTGTAAGAGATAGTGGTCTGGGCAACTGATGAGTGCTCACACAGAATGAAACTTGCATTTTGGTGATTATACATCTTTTTTATTTGGTGCATATGTTTATAATTACATTTCTCTAAGTGAATAGAAACCAGTCCCTACCTTGTGCAAGAGTGATGTAGTGAAAATTATACTACAGAAATATTATTCTTCATCACATTTTAATTTTATAAGCTCATTCATACAGGTTAGAGCCTGTTTAAAGTATTTGCATATGCTTTCTGTGTGCTCAATAAATTAATTACTATTCTTCAATAGCCTTTTTAATATAAAATTGAATTTAATATTAAAGATTTTATTAGGAGCATTTTTGAGTCCTAAATTTGCATCTTATTATATATTTTTAATAATAAATATTGTTTAAAATCAACTAATTACTTTATATAGTGAATTTAAATATGATAATTTGTATGCTTCTAACTAAATGATTATTTTTTCAGTAAATTTTCCTAAAAATGAACTTTTGATTGATAAGTATTTATCATATTATGTGTTGGAGTAATCCATTTACTTTTACCATGAATTTAATTCATTCATCCAACATCTTGAAAATTTCATTTATAAAAGCTAAATTATTATTGATTTCTTACCCATTATGTTTTTTTTTTTTTATCTAAAAAAATATAACAATTTCAATTCTTATATTATTAAAATATTTGTGAAATCTTGTAAAAAGACATTCATTGAACTTTTTATTAAATCTTAACACTCAATTATCAAATCAGAAATAAAACACTAAACCACCACATGATCATCATTTCTTGCACATTGCACAAGCTGTTAAAACAGTGGCAACTCCATATAGTAGTGCACACTAATTGCAAGCCATAGCAATTAGTAGGTGTTAGAAGGTTTGTGAATCAAAATTCCTATCTACTGCCTAATCATCCAATATTCTCAGATTAGTTTCTAACTTGTGGCTTTCATCAGTGAGAAACCTTGGATCTGAATGCACTGAACTTAAATGTTTGGATCTAATGCAACTCTCCAGCAGCTACCTTTTAACTATTGAATTAACTATAAAGCTATAAACCCAGAATGTAAACACAATAATGTTTTCAATTCAAGGTATACATTTTAGTGTTTTTGGTATTTTAATAATCACAGTCACCATCATCTTTTGGCCAGTATTGGTGTTAAAGATTAAAGTATCACAATTATACAAGAGCATATATGAGCTTGGATTGAAAAAATTATTATGTTTTCATTTTGGACTCAAAGCTTTATAATTAGCTAAAAAGTAAAAAATGGCTGCTAGAGGATTGCATTAGATCCAAATATCTAGGTGTAGTACTCTCAGATTCTAGGCTCCTTACTTATAATGGTCACAAGCTAGAAACTAGTGTGGAGATATTGGATAAGTAGGCACTAGATATGGATTCTGAAGCACAAACCTTCTAGAATTTTGTTTATTACTATGGTTGACTGGGTGCATTACTGTATGAAGACAGTGATAAATTATACAATGCAAAGAATTAATTTCCTCCCAAGATTTCTATTTAATTGTTTGATTACACCATTCTAATATTTCAATAAAATTGTTTTCCCTTCATAAATTCATGCACATAAAACAATTTTATTAATTCTTTAGAGATTTTGAGAATTCAGTCGTTAATAAACATGACCAACTGAAAAACACATTCAACATCTGCGCTACCAATAATTTACGATGGAATGCGATATCATATCTTTACTCATAGCATTTAACAGACTTCTCATCATTTCCTATAATATCAATTCATTCAATCTCTATGTTTCTACTTAAGCCTATATTTTTAAAACTTTAATTGTTTTGCTTTATTGTTGTAAAGACTTTTCACAAATATTTATGGATAAATGGTAAATTTGTAAAACGTTTTGATTTACTTTCACTTAAATTAGATAAAATATAGCTAGCGTTAATGGCCGATCAGGCATATAAGAGTCCTTTTGCTATAAATGGAATGACTTTTTACATTTTAAAAAAAAAATATCCTAATGGTATTTTAAATTATATTTTCTGCAAGAACTGATAGTAATATTGCAAATTAAATATTAAAATTTGTTCTTTGCTCAAACACTAAAATGTTATATATTTCACCTGTCTTGAAATATATGTTTCTCATCTTCTAACTTTCATTTCTTACCTAGTTTTAACAGACATTTAATAAGAATAATTATTGAATAACAAATGCTTGAAGACATTTTCTTAAAGCAATTTATTTAAAATGTCAAACTATCAACGTATATAGAGCTTAATGATAAATAATCGTGTTTTATATAATAAGTGAGAATGGGTTATAATGAGCATCTAATAGATCTAAACCAGATTTTTTTGATAAATGCTACAAGAGAAAGCATTTAAAAATCTCTATTTAAAATTATTCCTAACTCTAAACTGGTTTCAAGCTACTGGCTCTCCTCAGTGAGACATTAGTATATTCAGACCCTAGATCTAAAATACCATCTCAAGCTCAGAATTTATCTAATACTTAACTATTAAGTAGAAAATCTGAAATTTTCAGACAACTATGTCTTTAAACCCAGCTATCTAATTTAAATACCTATTTGATCCTTAAAAAACTTCGGCAACACCGTAATTAATAGCTTTAACAAAATAATATAATAAATGACAAACATAAATAATATAACTGAGATATATATTAAAGATCAAGTGCATTGACTTATTTTAAGCATGCACAATGTTTTACTTTAACAGTTATAAAGAAGAAACTAGAGGATTCATTTTAGACATGTTGGTTGATTAATTTGGCATATATAAAAACTTAATTTTAATGCATCATTAAAAAACAAGAGCCACTAAACAGCCACCTTAGACTATCATTTTGACATGCCTAGCATATACTAAAAATCATTGATTTTTTTATTGGAAAAGGAATAATAAAGCATAAGCCAATCATATTACTCCTGCATTATTATGAAATACCTATCACTGATTAAACATAGTATAATGGTCGAAGATGATGATGAAGTTTCCAGTCTTACGGCATCTGCCAACAGAGCACCACTAGACTACTTTGAACCTAGAAAATTTATAAAGTCGACAGATACATGCTGTTAAGACCGCGACCTCCAGCCCAAGTCACTAGCTCAAATAAATGCAGAAACTTAATATATTTATTAAAATATATTTTTAATAATTAAAAAAAAAAGCAAGCACTGTCAATTTTAATAACACAAAAAAAAGATTTTATTTACATATATAATCAATAATGCACAAATTTTAAAATTATTATATAAGAAAAAACTATATTTTTTCATTATTATTTATTAGTTTTATTTGTTTTAACTTTTATTTTTAATGTTGAGTATAAATGAGCTACCTAGACGCACTCACAAATTTTCAAATCACTTGACTCCAGACTAAAAATCTGCAGCCACACCAATACTCGCTTCCAGATATATATCAGCAACCAATCCAATGTGAACATGTTAGCATAGAATCACATCGACAGGAATGTGCATCTGAGCAGTGTGATATTATTGGAGAAAACATGGCCTTCGTCCCACAGGAATGTGCATCTGTCAGGCGAAGGAAACATGCATATAAAATAATACAAAGAAACGCTACGTATGGATGGGAGAGCGGTCTTATCTTGCTGGCTTATCATCCAAAATCCATAAAGCTGAAAAAGGTCAATGGTGCTCATATATCTCTCCACCAGCATTGACACAACTACAAACAAATAGTCCGAAATCAAAACCCCTTTAAGGTAACCTATATTTAAACTAGTCTAGCAGCCATCTATACTCAACTAACATTTAAATCATTTTATTAATTTAATAAAAATAAAATATTTAGCTTACAGTTTTAAAATCATTTTAAAATGAGCATTATATTTAACTTATTTTTTTTTTCTTCACAAATACTATTTTAACCTATTTTTAAAATTTAATAATGCACAAATAACGATGTGTTTTCTATCTTTACATTCATTTGCAATAGTAAATCCCGCCCTATTACAAACAGATCTTATTAAACATGAATAACAAAAAAAAAAAAACAATACATATATTTTAAGAGATTACATTAACTTTTGATCAGAGTTTAAAATGGCAAAGTTTATAAATGATAAAGTTCAGGTTTGTTCAGGAAAAAGAGTTTATAGTTCATTTTTAAAAATAAATAAGTTCGAAGATCTTAAATTTAAGAGTTTATATTTCATATTTCAATTATTTATAAATTATACTTTCCTTTGTCCGAGCTCGTTCCTTCATGATGAAGATCTTTGAAGACTTATGAAGATTTCTGAAGACGGGATCCGTGGTTCGATCTTGGGATTCGTGGAGATGAAAGCTGCCTTCGGCCGGCCGCACCGAAGAAAGCCCGTTGATGCTGACTACATTCTTAGTGACGGTGATAATAGCTTTTTAAAAATTTTCTGCTTTCAACAAAGACAATTGAATTTAAAGTTTTAATTTTCTGATTCTCTCCAACTCTCTCACTAATTATTGTTTTGGATTTTCCTTTTATAGTCCCTAGGCACCTTATCTCTGGAATGCAGGATTCATCAAACATACTTCATGTCTGTATTTTATTGGTTTATTCTTTGTGTCCAAGATAAGATTTTGGGTTTTCCACTGAGGTCTGTGTGTCTATCTCTGGGCGGAAACTCTTATCTATTTTGTAATCATTTTTTTAATTGTCATTTTGCCTTAAGGATCTCTTTGTAATTTTTATATTTGAAAATTAAAAAAATCTTCGCTATTATTAAAAAAAAGGTTTTCATTATATATTTTATTTAAAGATTAGACCCTTTGCTTCGAATCTATAACTTATTTATTTTTTTAAAGCTTATTTTAATATTTATATCAATCTAACATATTAATAAATTAATAATTCGTTATTTGTGCATTTTGACAGTTTGTTTTTAATTCTGTATTAGATAAAAAAAGTTACTATTAAAATTTGAATGTAGCGCATATATATATCCCATTACAATAGAATAGTCATATTATACAGTTTTAACTATATTATTGCAATGTAGTCTAGTATCAAAGCAATCTACCTGTCAGAAGTGGATTCACTTTTTATCTGCTTTGTATACATTTTTGATAATATGGATATTGTATTAATATAGTTAGCATTTGAAGGAACTGAGCAGAACAAATTCCTAATGTCAGCTCCATATCTTCTTGTTGTTGCAGCTGTTATTACTATGTAATTATTCATATAGTATAGGAACATAGATGGGCTTCTCAACAACACACATTAGCCAGCATGGTGAGTTTACTGGCTTTTTACCTCTGAGTTTAAGATCAAGAAACACCATGGTCTTTCTTCTCAGTTGCCTGACAAGGCAGAATGAATGTTTGTGTAAATGATAAATATTTTTCCAATAGATATATACAATTATGACAGACAAAAATAAATCATGGCTCTTATTCCCAGGAGGGTGTAAAGTCACCAATCAAAGCAGTGGTTGGTGGCCAAATGCGGAGAGTGCTAAGAATCCCTTGATTGCGGATCCAGGCTGCCATTTGATGACAACTTTTTTATTTAGGTATTTACAACTGCAGATCACTTTCAAGTGAAGGACGATTGCAAGAATTAGAAGAACTGTCTTATATTAAAGGGGATATTATTGAACTTTGTGAAGTTAGAAGAAAAGATGAAGAGACAATTGTTATGGGAGAAGTGCTGTAGGTAATTTTGATTATGGTAATAGAAATGAGAGAGGACATAGACTTGTGAAGTTTGCAGAAAAAAACAACTTTATATTATGAATTCTTTTTTTAGAAAGATGTTAAAAGGAAATGGACATTGAAGGATCCAAATGAAGGTACAGCAGAATTAGATTATATTTTGACTAACAGAAAATACATATTTCAAGATTGTAATGTTTTTAATAAATTTAACATAGGAAGTGATCATCGATTAGTAAAATGTAAGATACGTGTTAATGCAAAAGTAGAGAGACAAAAATTAATAAGAAAAACAATATTTACAATTGATATTCCTAATCTTCATAAACATTGTAACAAATTTAAATTAGAACTTACAAATCGGTTTTAAGGATTAATAGATTTTAAACATGATTCAGATTTGAATGAAATTAATATGAAAATAACTGATACACTTTTAAAAACTGCAACAAAGATAGCTGGTAGAAAAAAGCAGCAATTGACTAATAAAATTTCTACTGAGACTAGAGAATTTATGAAGAGTAGAAGACATATGAAGATACACAAAAATGATGCATTAAAAAGAATTGAATATCTCGAATTTTGTAAAATGGTGTGGAAGAGTTGAAAATGATATAAAAAGTATAATTGTGAACTAGCAAGGGAAGCTGTAGAAGAGAATAAAAGTCTCAAGAGTGTAAAACAACATTTTGGTATTCATAGGAAATTTATATTTGCAATAAGAAAAAAGATGGAATTATTACTAAAAAAAAGATGACATCATGAAATGGGTAGAAAACTTTTATCAAGAATTATATAGTAATAAAGAACAAGTACCTCCTATATCTATTACATCTTCTGAATTGCCCAAAATTTTAAATGAAGAAGTGAGACATGCAATTAAATGTATGAAGAAAGAAAAGACTCCAGGTAATGATGGAATTATAATTGATATATTAAAAGAAGCAGGTGAAGAAATAAAATTTTTTTTAGCAACATTATATATACCAAATGTCTAAATGATAAAGATGTAACAGATAATTGGAAGAATGCAGTAATAATATTAATATTTAAAAAAGGTGATAAAGAAGATATTAGAAATTACAGACCTATCAGCCTTTTATCAGTTTTATACAAAATTTTTACCAAGATAATTACAACTTGTCTACAAAGAACATTGGATTTCTACCAACCAAGAGAGCAAGCTGATTTAAAAGTAGTTTTAGTACAGTAGATCATATCCAGATATTGAGAGAAGTTATAGAAAGGACAAAAGAATATAAGTTGCCATTATGTTTTGGATTTGTAGATTATGAAAAGACATTTGATTCTATAAAATATTTTAAAGCATTGGATCATCAAGGTATAGATCCAAGATATTGTCATATTTTAAAGAATATTTATAAAAATGCAACAGCAACAATTAGATTACATAATGATATTGGGAAAGTCAACATTGAGAAGGGTGTAAGACAAGGTGACTTCATATCTCCAAAACTTTTTACAGCATTGCTGCAAGAAATATTTTGTGAATTAAAATGGGAAGAGTGAAAGTAAATGGACATTACTTAAGTCATTTAGATTTTGCACATGATGTAATTGTTTTTGCAAATAATGCTTCAAAGCTGCAAGATGTGGTGGAAGAGTTATCATATGAAAGTAGGACTAAAGATAAATGTTAAAAAGTGATGATTAATGAATTTTCTCAATATATGAAAATAAAGATTAATTACGATGAATTAGAAGAAGTTAACAGTTGCAAATACCTTGGTCAGGTTATTAATCCATATGGAAACATAATGGATGAAATCAATCATGGAATTAAATTTGTTTGGAATACTTTTGGTAGAAATAACATGATACTAAAAAGAAATATGCCTGTGTTTGAGAAGAAAGGTTTTTAAAAAATGTGTTTTACCAGTTCTTAATTATGGATCTGAGACTTGGACATTTAATAGAAGAGCAATACAGAAACTTCATACCACTCAAAGAAGTATGGAGAGATGCATGTTGGGAGTAACAAGAAGAGATCAAAAATGCAATATATGGGTAAGAGAACTAACAAGTGTTACTGACCTCATTGAAAAAAATTAAAATTGGGCTGGACATATTGCTAAAAGAAATGATAATAGATAGACAATTGAAATTTTACAATCTCTTCCTAGAGATTGTAAAAGATCAAGAAAGTGACCACATGTGAGATAGATGGATGAAATAAAAAAGTGTGCAGGGGTGATGTGGAGAAGAGAAGCTAAACATCGGAGAAGATGGATTGAATTTGAAGAGCCTTCATCCTGCAGTGGGCTGATAATGGTTGATGATGATGATGCTGAATGTAGGTAATTATATAAAGGTGTATGTGTTGCTTTGGTTAATCATTCTCTGTATCTTCTGATTTATAAGCAGGTATTATAATTTATAATCATTTTTTTGTTTATATATAACTACTTAAAATTTTTAAAAAAAAATTCTTATTATGTTTTATTCCATATCATTAACACTTGAATTTACTTTATGCTTCATTAGTATGTAAGAAATTGTGAATCACATAGCACCAACAGTAATGTTATATAAAAATCTAAGTACACCTAAACTTATTTAATAAAAAAAAAAAACTTTCCATAATTGCACTAGTTTCTCTTAAGCAAAGAAAGAAATTTCAACATATACATTGTGTACCAGTGAAAAGCTGATTCATTGTTTCTTCAATCTATGAATTAATACATATGAAACTGAATTGTGTATAGCATTATATATAATTAATGTGTGGATATATATGTATATATGTCTTTGTTAATGTAAATAAAGTTCATTTCTCAAAAACATTTATTAAACCAATTAATATCTATGTTACATTAATTATGAGATGATTATAAATATGGATGGTACATTACAAATATGGATAATGAAAATTTACAATAATTGAAAAGCCGATATGAATGTAATAATAGATAAGTTATGGGATTAACATTATTGAGTTAAAGCAGGGTTAGATATTTAGGTTAAAGTGCATTGCTAACTCTATTGACAGGTTTGATATAGCTTCCATGTCTCTTGAAAAATGAACGTTGTTGTGAGAGTTTTGTCCCTTTGTTTAATCTTTTTCATGCTTTGATTAAATAGAATGTTCTCATCCGGCTTGGGAAGTTAGTATTGTGCCTTGCACCTAACAATACATATGGCATAGGTGTTAAAAACTGCTAGCCTGATTGTAGGAATATCTCTTCCACGGATGCATTCTTTGATATTCAGTATTTTGTAATAATCTATCTTTGCATTATCAAATATTTTTTTTTATATTACCTAGACCCATGCATTTTTAATTATGTGGGCAAATGTTTCCTAATCTCTGCCACAGCTGTGGAAAATTGATTGGACTTTTGTGTTACATCTTCTATATCTGAGGAACCAGTTGACCGGCATGGCATCCAGAATAATTTTAAGTAAGTAATCTAAGTATTTTGGTTCTAGAGCCCAATACTTGAATAGAATAATTAGTTTTGATTAGTTATTCCTAATCTTGGAGTAAAGTTTTGAATATTTTGTTTTAGGATGTGGTGGGCATCCCATAGCTTGATTTTGCTTTGATAGATGTTAGGTGGATTTATATTTTGTTGGCTTGTTGTCATGATTAGGTGGTCAATCCAGCTTAATTTTTTTGGGGGAGGAATGTCAGTAGGAATTATGGATTTAGTGATCTGGTCATGGCCATACTTTGTACTAGATTATATATCAGAGTGTGAGATTTCTGATAATTAATTGCAGGGATGGAATGTAGTGACATTCCATTTAGTCTTTTGTTTTCTTGCATGTTTCTCATGCTGATGGAAACAGTGTGCCCTTTCCTTAGCAGTCTTGAGCAATAATGCTCAATTCTCTTGATAAATGTTTTATTTGCATTCATCATAGGTAGGTAGTATGCTATTTTGCTATATATTTTAATATTTAGCAGTGAGATCTTACCATAGAGCAAATAGTATACTCTTGAGAGGGTCTTTGTGATCTGGTATGTAGACTAGAGGATTGTTGCTTGAAGTTCTTTAGACATTGCTGATTGTGATTTTGAAATATTAAATCCCAGAAAATTCTGTGGTTCAGCTTGGAAGCACGATTGATTTTTTTTCCAGATAGGATAGTCCAAGCTGTGGATTTTTCTGTATTTATTTTTAGGTCTGCTCATCAGAAGATGTAGCATTAAAGAGTCTGATAACATCTAGATAATTATCTGTTTGGTACCCAAAGGATGCAGCTAGAGTTCCAGTTCACTACAACTTTACTCACCCAGATCAAGTTATGCCAGACATCCCTCAGGACACATGAGATTCTCATGAGCAAGTGTAATAGAAAATGGATGACATGAAATGAGACTGATGAAATAATTATTTTATATAACAATAATTTATTTCAATAATATTATTTGGAAGCTGCTCCTCTTAGTAATAGATTGCAGTTCAGGTTCCATAGATCAGCTAGTCCATTACTTTAGTAATTTCTCTGTTACCTAGTTTCATCATTGTTGATCCTGCAGTGTCCATTTCTGATATTCAATCATCCTGTTCTAAAAGCATTCATGCATTAGAGATTTATTTACATATCCATGTGTACATCATGGATGCATCCCCTATCATTTCTTAAGTTGAATCTCTCCTTTGTGAATCTAGATTCTCTTCACATGCACATATATTTAACTTTGTTGACATGGCTTTTACTTTCTATTGCCAAATACTTTTAGGTAAGTTTGTTTGCATATGAATTTATCATTTTGTTTAATTATTTAGAAGCCAATAATTTTATTTGAATATATTCACATAATTAATTCCTATGTATAGATGCAGATTTAAGTCATTCACATGGATAATACATATTTAATAATATCATATTTTAAATTCAGGTATGGATGCACATTTAAGTCATTCTCATATATAAATACATATTTAATTCAAGTATATAAACACATCTTTAATGTTGGTATATGGACACAGATTTAAGGACACATTATATAGGCACAGACTTAACATATCCATTATATAAGCACATCTTTAATTTAGGTATATGGATGTAGATTTAAGGTATATAAACACATATTATGTAGATGCAGACTTAAAAAATAGTAATTCTTAGTTAACATAATAGTTTATCATTTTGTAAATTAATCATTTTAAAGAACTATGTTTATCATTTTATCTTTTCAATGACAATAATAGCAATTATATTATACTATAAAGGTTTCAGATGTTACCTATAGTTCTCTTACCTTTAAATTTATTTGTTAGCAGTTCATTTCCAGTAAATCTTCACATAAAAAGGGGATTGATCTTAGAGCTGAATGGTATACATCTTCTTTTGGTGGTTACCTAGGCATTACTTTTCAACTTCATGGATTCTTCATGGTGTGGGAAGAGAAAGAAAAAGCTATTCTTGTTAGCTGAGAATTCTTGTGTTTTCCATATTAGTAATCTGTGTCTTCATCTTTCAGTTTTTACAGTAACTATAGGTGTCTTCTTAGATTGACAGGCCTCAGCAGCTCCAAGCTCATTTGGTCTGGTTTTTCTAAACTGGTTTTATCTGTGAAGCAATGACAATGATTATTTCACTCAACAATTGCCTGATTTCATTATTTATACTCTCTTGTTTCCCACACTTTTCTTATCAATATTTTTTCTTATAAACTTGTTGTTCATAAACATATGATCTTCCACTATTTAGGACAATAAAGTGATGCTATTTTGTTTATATTATAATTCATAAACATTTAGCTCAACTAAAAAAAAAAATTACATTAGTAACATTTGAAACTGCTGAGTTTTAATAATAAAAATTTATTAATGAAATGCATCATTTCATTTCCAATTTTCAATATTGATTTTATAACTGCATCAGCTTTTTAATCAATCATTTTAAAATAAAAGGGGGTGGTAGTGTCACTTTAGGATATATGTAACAATGTGTCTGTTTCAATATATATGTAGAACTCACATGCAAAAAAGCAGCTGCAGATGAAATAAGCATGAACAGTCAGATATAGATTTTCTTATTATCAAGTAATGTATATAGAGATAACATATATTTTAAAAAAAGATTTTATATTAAAGACTGTTTCAATTAAAGATTAACAATTAGTTTGATTACTTATATATATATATATAATACTCATGCGAATAGGAATAGCTTTTAACCTTTGTGTTAGAGAACATATTATTTTTTATTATAGTAATAGATTTTATTATTAAATAACTTGTTAAATATTTTATAAAAAGATGTAATTAAATCAATTATTTGTTGTGACGTTCAGTTTATATATTGTCTTTATAAAGTTCTAGAATTATGCAAATTAAATTTAATTTTAGAAAATTTCCAATAGTTACTGAAAGAATATTGACTTTTTGATTAATAAGGTTAATTAGGATATAGCTTAGTTGCCAATCACTTTAATAAAATGTAATTACATGACTTGCTGCATAAAAGTCACTTGTAAAAAAAGACTTTCTCACATCCCTGTCTAATCCATGCACCTATATTAATCTTATCAAGTTTAATTCCTTTTAACTAATTTTATTTTTGATAATGTTAAAAATATGCATTCTTAAAGTAAGTTTTATCCAAGCTATTCTATAAGCATGGAACTTCTAAGCACCTTGAAATTGTTAAACAATAATAGTATTATGGGAATTCAACAGTAAATGCTTTAGAAATTAAATTGTTTTTTTCACAATTTAATTACTTCAATGAAATTTAATAAAATGTATTATTATTATCATAGATTTATAAAAACTTTGTTAATTCTAGAACCTTTTGCAACAATAAAATATTGTTAGAAATGCCATATCTTTAAATTATTATATTTATTGATATGGAAACAATTAAATAATTATAAACTCTATTATGCATTAAACAATGAACATTTGCCAATTGCTTAACAAGCTTTGTGATAAATGCTTAGCCAGAGAAAGCATTTAAAATATCTGTCAGAAACCCCCTAATCTCTGACCATGGTTTTTGAAGCTACCCCAGTGCCTCTCTGAGGAGTGCCAAAGCACAAAACCATGGCAAGAGGTTGGGGGGGGGGAGATATTTTAAATGCTTTCTCTGGCTAAGCATTTATCACAAAGCTTGTTGAGCATTTGACAAATGTTTATTGTTTATATCTTACAAGCTTAAGAGAATTGGGTCATGTGATCTATGACTTTTATTTTGTCTATTATGCATTAGTTTTATTTATAAAACTTATTTTCATGAATACTATGATATAATATCTGCTCTTTAGAAAGTCTATATCTAAATAAAGATAAAACTTCACTTTTGCATTTATGAATATATTAAAGAGATTACTGGTAATGAATGACTTAAAAGTCAATTATTATGCCTTATTATTTTAAATTCTTTATTTAATGACTTAATATTCATTTATTAATTGCCAATTTTCTCAAAATGTTAACATCTTTCAATGATGGATATTATAACCAAAACATTGTGAAAATGATTTTATTTTGTCTGCATTAAAATTTAAAGAAGGAAATATTTTTCTAAACATTTTGTCTCATAACTTATTGAATAGATTCATTTTTCTAGAAATTTATCATATAATTTATTGCTATGCTCAAGAGATATTCATTTAAAATTTGCTTTTCAACTTACTATGTTGCATTTTTCCAGAATATTTACTCTTCAGTTTAATCTTTAGTAAATTATAAAATATGCTTTTGAAATGAATACAAAATTTATTGATATAATATACTATGTAAAAGTACAATTACCATTTTAAAATCTTGCTCATCATTTAAATCATAAATAAATGTTATTAATTTACAATTGTTTCTAACTTATTATTCTCCATTTGGAATATCTGCTTCATTTTAATTATTAATAAATTAGGAATGTGTGCTCTTAGGAGGGAATAGTAATTTTGTTATATGATTCTCCACTTGAAATGTACAATGTGCATCATGTTTGTTTTTTAGTTCATTAAATTTTCAGTTATTAAATCTGAATAGTTATATATTTGTGATAGTGTCTTCAAATATTTTTGTTTCATGTTTTGTAAACTACTGTGTGTGTGTGCAAATTGAATATGATATTTTACAATCTCAGAAAGTTTGCAGTATAATCCAGAACTTTATTTCAGTGACTATATTCACTATAATGATAGGAATATCAAGATGAGGGTTCTATTTTTCTTTTTGATAATGGATATAATTATTAATTTTTAAATATTTATGGTATGGCAAATGCTATGTATTATTTCTATGCATTTTATTTTGTATAATTCTTTATAAATTATGAGATTTTTATAAGTTTTCAGAATATAGCTAATGTAAATATTTTTTAAATATATATTTGTCCCTTTAAGAAGCTCTTTTTGAATGTGTTTAAATACTACAAAAGTCAGAAGATGAAGTATATTTTTACTGTTAATTATTATTCTACTATTTTATATTTAGCTATATTTATCACTATTGTTTTATCAGTTTTACCCATCATTTAGTTATTGTTGTTTAAAAGATATTGTGGCATTAGCCTCTCTCCTGCATTTTATTGTAACTTACCAGAGAATTGTAAAAGAGATAGTAGCATAATCTCTTATATTTTGTTATATATTTTTAGTGAATTATATGGTTTTATAATATTTTAATATGCAATGCTTTAATTAGGCAACCCTCTGTTCTTTTCTGATGGTTCATTTTCATTTTTCTGACTAGTGACAAAAATCTAATTCATCTCTGCCCTTATATGTATGCATTTTCCTTGAGTTAATTCCATCATTTATTTTGTTCTGTTTCTTATCCCCTAGTGAGAATTACATTCACTACACACTGTGGAACATGTACCCATGACTTTGTACTGGCAATTGATAATTTGTAGATGCTGAGGAGTACCATACTTACCTTCAGTCACACATTTAGTCTATCTAAATGTTGTTTGTTTTTGATGTGTTGATCTTGTAGCACTGCCTAACTGGCACCTCAAGATGTTAAATCTGATAAAATAGTTAATATCTAAATTTTAATTGCATATGTGATTCCATAAGATTATTGCTAAATATTTTCACCTAGGGACTTTATAATGATAGTATTGTATGTTAAATGAGAGAACTTATTAAAAGTATCAAACCTGTAGAAGATTTTGTAAACCATTAAATATTATTGCTATTTATTTACTTTAAAACTGTAATACACAATTTTTTTCCATATTATATTTTTGTTTTTTATTTTGTTTTGGGGAATCATTTTGATAACCTTGTAAGACAGGTTGATATTCATTTTTTGAAGGTCCTTAATGTTAGTAAATGTGATTATTATTATTAATTTAAGTCTACTTGCATTTCATTATCATTCACATCTTTCAGAATCTCTTAATATATACCACATTATTATATTGGTTTATTATGCACTGAGAGTACATAAATATAAAGAATTAACATATTGCATTTCTGGTGTTAAAAACATCAAAGGAAAAGGTTATTTTATTTATTAAATATAATTAAAATTATCTATTTGATATAAGATCACTTTAGTCAATTTCATTTATGTGAAGATCACACTGCTTTATTTGGAAGATTACTTTATTTTTTTCATCATCAATTTAAGATGATAAGGATTGTTTGGTTTTATTTTAGAAAATTAAAAGCTAACCTATTTTGCATGGTATTGTGGGCAGCCATAAAATCTTTTATCTACTCATGATATCATGAATACCATCCTAGTGTATTATTTTTTTTTAAATTAAGAGATTTTTTTGTTTAATTTAAATTCCAAATTTATAATTAGAATTTAATGAGACATTATCTTAGGAGTAATAGTGTGACTTACTGCTTTGTTGTTTATTACAATCACATTCTTTGTTAGGTTTAAAATTAAAGAGAAGACCAAGATTATGAATTATAAGAGTATTTATCATATAAAAGCTTTGAAATATATTTTATGCATAAGATTATTTAAGTAAGAATTGTTACATAAGAAGCAGTGAACATGGCAAAACAGAAGACTTGTTCATTTTATAAAAGATAAACCTGATGTTACATCTGATCATTTTGTAAAGATTATCATAATAATTATAAGATGTAGTTTGAGGATGTGTTGTGAGAAGATTTAAAGTAATCTATCCCTTTTCTATGTCATGTGCTTTAGATTTTAGAAGCCATATTATATTTTAAAGACAGAGCATGAAAATTCTCTTGCTCTAAGTTGCTATGTTTTCACATTTGTCATATTAAGGATTATTTATTTATTATTCTTAGCTCTTATTATTGCTTTAGCATATGCATAACCCTGAGCTTAAGCTATATTAAGTTACTCACCTCCTTTTTTGAGCTGGTAGTGTTATTAGTTACAATTTTGGTTTTCGCAATGTGTTACAGCTTTCAATCAGTCAAGGGTTCTGATCAATCATCCTGTTTTTGTGTTATTGGTTTTCATTGCATTTATATACTTATCAGGTTATAGTTTGGTCTCAACTAAATGAGCCATCATTAGTTAAAAGTCTCCAATAATATGGGTCTTGATCAGTTAAAGTCCCCAATCAATTGGGCCTAGATTTCTAAGAGTCATTTTAAATTTAATTTTCAATTTGTTGTTATAGTTTTATGTTGGAAGTGTGAAAGCACGATTAATTATTATAAGAATCATTTTGTATTTTAATGTACTTATATGATCAATGAATTATAAGGACGTTAATTGATTATGATAACTTTCTTAAATTAACTTGTTATTATTTGGATATATCTTAGTGTGGCAATTTGACCAGATTTTAATACCACAGTTAATAGTAATAATTAAATTATTTTATAATTTTGTTATAGCAGGTTGATCGATTGGTCAGTTTTAATAAAAAAAGGTGTCCTGATTATAATTTATAGCTTGACTTAATAAAATCTTTGTTATTTATATTTTTCAAGTATTTTATTTTAAATAATAAAGTGGCATGTACTTTGTAATCAATGCTGAATATACAATTTATGTAATAGTCTATTTAAATTTTTTGTGTGAGAGATTTTTGTGATGAAGGTATTGTTTGAATTTAAAATAACATACAAAAGAGCTCTGGACAAACCTGAATACAATTCCATTTTTTTGGAACACCAAAGGTTCACTGGTCATATATTAAAACCATATTCTGCTACCAACAATTGTATACAGCACCACGATTCTAAATATAAAGTTAAAGAAGCTTTGATTATAGCTAATGACAGCCATGCTATAAACTGGAAGGAACCATGCTTCTCTCTCTCTCCAAAAAGTGGACTCTCTAACCACCATTGCATAAATTTAAATATTCATTGCACATATTTTCCATTGTGCTCATTCAACTCACTGGCTATGATCAGCCGTTAATCTTATCTGTAATTAGCTTCACCAATACCTGCATTTTAGCAGATTTAGACATAAAATACGAAGAGTCAGTAACACACTTATATTTTAAAAATAAATGTGACCCATTCCTAGTCTATGAAACTTATCTGCAAGTAGAATTATTGCCATTCTATAGTGCAAGTATTTTGTTAATTTTGTGGAGTATTGGGAGTTTAAGGTTTATATTTTTGCCTGGATAAATTATAATAAGGATATATTAAAATACAAAGTAATTTTATTAGTATGGTGTTATTAATTTTATGAAAAATAATATGAATGATTTAGAAGAAAGTGTTGATGATTTGGAGGGGACTCAAACTATTTCATCCCCTGACATCCAAAATGTTAAATGGAAACAAACCCAGATTATTTTGTCTTTTGACCCTCAACATATTAGTTTGGGAGGGATCCAAATTGTTTCATCACATAATCCTCAATATGACTAGTTTCAAAAATTGATAGTATATTTTGAAACTAAACTTGAATACCAGGAGAAATATTTTGTTAATAAATTTAACTTTTCTTAAAAATAATTTAACAAGTTCAAAGAATCTCTTGCAAAGTCTATAAAAGACAATATTTTTTTTTAAAAATCTCTAGATGATGAGCTAGAGTCTTTACATAATGAGTTTAAAAACTCTCAAAAAGAAATGTAAAATTTTGAAAAATCTTTAATGTCCTTAGAAAGTAAGTTGGTTAACTCAAAAATATTTAGAATATAAAGTTATATATCTCAGAAACAGTCTAGGAATACTATTATGGGGGATTTTGAATATACACTAAGTAAAGATAATGAAGAAACTATGACAGTCATAAAACAATATGTTGAGGTCATGACACTCAGTTGTCAGTTAATTAAACAAGATTCTCATCAGTGTCTAGAAAGTATCAAGAACTGTTTAGTCTAATAATAAACAGATTCTGACCTTAAATTAAGCAATCTGGAGCTTAAAACTGAACAAACAAATAAACTATCCAAACATATGTTAGGAATGGATAATAAAAAAGAGCATAGAGATTATCTAATCAAATTTGTAGAAAAATCCAGAATAGAGTTGGAGCATAGATTTAGTCAGTCAGATGATAAACAGGTTCACTTAAATAAGGAGCTAGAAAAATGTAAAGTAACTCTCAAATCAAATTGTTAGAGATTAATCAAAGTATTCAATCTCAGATTAATTTAAATTTACAAAAGATAAAACAAGAATTAAGAGGTTCGATATCTGAGTCAAAGGTGGATATCAGAGAAGTAAGAAATATACAGTGTATTTTTAGACAAAGATATGAACAGGTATTAAGTTTGATACAAATCAGAATAGAAGAGCAATATTATTAAACAGGTTAGAAAGTGTAGATGAAAAGATAAAAGGAGTTGTAAAATATTAAAGAACCAATCACCAGAAACAATGGTGAACCAATAATTGAAACTAGGATTAAGAGGAATTTTTCATTAGAAAATAATATGCTGAATGCTGAAAGTGAAATTGCCACTTGTAAAGTATCTCTAGAAGTTGACAAATTTAAAAATCAGGGCCTGGATCATAATGAGTATAGGAATGGGAATTCAATAGTTCTAAAAATTTTAAAGATTGAGAAATTCAGGTGTGAGTTTGGAAGAATTCCTCTGAATACTTACAGAATCTAGAATTATTTATTTTGTGAGATTTGCATGAAAATGAGAAGATTGTCATGGCCAGTAACCATTAACATGCAGCTGCTATAATTGGATCTGACTTCATGAATATGAAACATTGCTTTGTTGAATACAAAAATTAAATATTTAAGTTTCAAAAGGAAATTTTTCCTTTTGTGGTCAATTTAGGTAGTCAGTGAAGTCAATTATTGTGTATACAATAGGCAACAATTTGGATAGTTCATATATCACAGGTTCTGGATATGACAAACGATTCTACCTCAATTACTGTTTCTGTATAGTAGTGTTTTCTCCAAATTTTCAGTTCATCTTAAAAGGATACACTCATCAAACTAAATTAAAAAGTAATGAACCTTTTCATCAACATATTTATCCAAAATCCTATCAATATCAGGCAGAAGTCCAACTACAGATTGATAAGATGTTGGAATGGTACATTACTAAAAAAAGCCTTTCATCCTATGTAAATCCTTTGTTAGTAGGAGGAAAAGAAGATGGACAAAAAGGGTTGCCTAGATGCCCTTATGCTCAATCAGCTTACTATTTCTAAGCATAACATACCATCACCAGTACATGAGCTATTAATTAAGTTTAAAGACAAGAGCATTTTTCCACATTTGATCTAACAGCCAGCTATTGGAAAATACCACTTCCATGAGAATAATCAAAAATATATAGCATTAGGTTATCAGGGCCAATGTTATGTATTTGAAAGAATGCCAATTGGTTTAGTAAGTAGTGGTTCTGGCTTGATCAGAATATATAACATTATTATCAATTTCAGCCATTATCAATCCACTCCAAGATGAAGATCTTTTCAACTTTAATCAACGTTTTTTTAATCTCTAGCTTCTTTTTTTTATATAACACCAATAAACTTCATTATTTCATTTGTTCATCTAGTTCTTTTACAATGTTTTGGGAACCAATTTAAAATATCAACTATTTATTTATTATAATTCCTTTTAACAACATGACCAACCTAGACTTATATCAATCTCTTAATTTTACTAATGATGTCAGTGATATTTATTTTGTTCTCTCTCTCTATCTCTCATGTATTTTATTTTTTATACCTTATTCAAAACACAAATCACTTCATATTTTATTGAACAGTATAAAATCTCGGTATTTTTTCTATTAAGTGCTCAAATCTCATGTCCTTAAGTAAAAACTGTTAAAACATATACATTAAAAACTTTTCTTTTTGAACACACACACATGCACAGACATAGGCCTATGTTTAAATATCAATAGTTAAATGCTATTGAAGATGACATGCACTGGTGTAGTAAGCTAGCTTTAACTATTATGTATTGTTTTATATTAGTATTGTGAGGGTAGCTTAAAATCGCACCCACCCAATCCTTAGCCAGCTGAAATATTGTATTGCTATTTAATTAAGATATTAAGTTAAAGTAAATAATAAGTTTTGCTAGAACAGTCTTAAAAAATATAATTGTATAAATAGTTATGACCGTGTACTAATTGTGTATTAAATAGTGGGAATGATAGGTCGTTTACCATGAAATCACACATATATATAGTAATAAAATTAATTCTAGTGTTTAATAAAATATATAAACATTGAAAGTTCGTACATATATATATTAACAATTATATTGTGTTGAAGATCTTGTGCGTGTTAATAAATGTAAACAATGACTAAAATGATGAAAAAACAGTCATAGTGATGGAAAAAAGGTCAAGTATTATACTAAGTAACTGAATATAAGAAGCGGATGATAATATTATTATTTTCTTTTATTTTTTTCAAATGAATCGATAATCACAATATTTATATAATGCAACAATAGGCACACTCTGCGAATAAACAATGGAAATGACACCGGGTATAAAAAGAAAAACAATTACAACTCCTTCTTTAAAAGTATGCATTTGACATGAAAAGTCAACTTTGTTGAAGCAGTTATTTTAATAACCTTTTTCTACAAAATGGACATTTTTTGAATCAGTGTCTCTACAAATGCCAATTTTGTATTTATTTGCCATTTAAAAAAATTAAGGAAGCAAACAGAAGATTTTTATACAAGATGAATGATGAGATAAGTTTTAAATAACTTATAAATTTAAAAAAAAGTATTATGATTTTTTTTAAAAAAAAAAAATTAGAACGGTTTATTCAGTTAAAATTTTAATGATAGGAATACGTTATATAGCCAATATCGCAAATAATAAATAACTGTATTCTATATATATATGTTTAAATGTGCACCATATATATATATAAACCTGTATATATATATATTGCAAAATATGATATATTTTGGCTAGAATGATTATTGTCAGGTGGAGCATTTGCCCACTATGGCCATGTGAAACTAATATCTATCTGTCTACATCGAAGTGTCTGATAAGCTGTGTCCACACATAATGGAAATCTACATGAGGAATAGAAAAAAACCAGCCATTGCCAATATAAATATATTCAGAATGTACTACTCAGAATCAATAAGGAGTCATCCACATTTATAATGAAAAAAATGCACAAGTGGTAAGAACTATTATGTAAGGACTCTGATGAAGAATTGTGCCTGATCATCTTGATTCATGAAATATTGTAAATATTATAATTTTTTCTTTTGTATAGATATGTTTTTTATTTTTATTATCTCAGTCTTATATTTCGGAAGCACTAATGGTCTAATTCAACAATTTGGAACAGCCCAACATAAGAAAATGTTAAGATAGCAGGGAGGGAAGGTTGAAAAGTCTTTTTTTTTTTACTTTTAATAAAATTTTAGGTACTTAAATGATGCTTGACATTTTCGTTCGTGGCTATGGAATTAAGTGCTTGAACTGAGTATTTAAACAGTAAGAGTCTTTCTCTTTTTAATTATTTAAAATAACCAATGTCACACCATGATATGATCATTTATATTATGTGTTATATGTTTTACTAATAGTATTCTTAGATATTTTCATGGATGTATGATTAATCCTTTGAGTTAATATTCTTTACTATTTATTTTGCTATCATATTACATATTGTTTCTTTATTATATTTCTTTCATGATATATATATATATGCAAGGTGATTATTTTAGATCAACCAACTTCCACATCTAGAACTGCATACTATATCTGAAGTTGCAATTTTAGCAATCTCTCTTTAATCTAATAAAGTCTGCATTACTTTTGGATATATAAATGTCTATATTATGTGTATCTATCATGGGAAATAGGAGATAAGTAATTTTAAATTGCTTAAGTAACAATATGATCGATGCTCATCATAAACCTTGAAGTTAAAAGTATAGAAGAATATATCCAAATAATTCTCTTTCACATGTACATATTTTTTGAATATTTTTATTCACATTGATTGACAATTTGTTCTGTTTTTATATACTTTGTTTTTGTAAATAAATATTATGAAGTTTTGTTTAATTGACAAAGTCTCTCTAGTTTGTTGATCCAGCATTTACATTCAATTCTATAACCAATATTTTACATATGCACACACACATTATTGTTTGATGAGCATGAGAAGTAAATGTTAAATCAAGGTCATTCCTTACTAATAAATAGAATGAGTTAATTCAGTTATTGATTAACAGTCTGCATAAGTACATCCCTGTCAAGAGAGTCAAACACAAATTCTTCCTGAGTTCGAAATCTGAGGCAACAGATCCAAAAGAGAATGGTGAGATGGTAGATGAACTGACTTAAATTGCATGTAAATTTGATAGATAAGTCTTAGGCTAGTCTATTGTAGATTGATGTAATCATGAGTCATGTACTATGTGTCATCTCCAGCATCCTACATAAAGACCCTAGGTCCGATGGTAGTCAGATGCGACCTTCTCTTGGCACATCATCAACCAGACCATTACACTATATTGGATATTGTAGAATTTATTTCAGAATATTTGGATTATATATATATATAAATGTTTTGATGGGTTGCAGATATAAAAAACATGTTTTATGGGTTCATCCGTGTAAGACTTTAATTTAAAAATTCCAATGCTTTGACTTGATCACACAAGCTCTCAACTGGGAAATGAAAACTATATAATCATAGAGTTGCTGTAAACTGTCTTAATAAAAATAGTTGTAGAGACACTGGAAATTCTTTGAATTATTATTTTTTATGATTTTTTCAATTTTATATACCTATTTTTTTAGTTGTGGAAATTTTAGTGTCTCTACAACTATTTTTATTAACACTGTTTACAATGACTCTACAATTACATAGTTTTCATTTCACAGTTGAGGCCTTGTGCGATCAAGTTGTAACATTGGAGTTTTTAAATAAAATCTTGCATGGATGAACCTGCAAAACATGTTTTTTTATATGTATGGCATACTTTGATGTATTTACTTTGGTTTTTATTTTTGTGTTTCAGACAAATTTATAAAAAATCTTTATTCATATTAAATTAATTCAATAATAAACAGATTTAAAAAAGAATGAAAAAGTGTTGTATCTTATATATTAATAATTTTATATACATATATCATATTTTAACATTTGAAATGGTAATCTTATAGAGTTTTTGAAGTTATTATGGGAGTTAAAAAGATTCATCATTAGTATCATATATTATAAGCAGCTATTTGTAAAAGAGTATGACCACTCTAACTCCAGAAATAAAAAGCAAAGATAGATTGACTAACAATATGAAGTCAGAAAAAGAAGATTACAGTCAGAATTAGATTGTATTTTTATATTGGACTATTTTCATCATCTAATATGTGTATTGAATGTCTTGGGAAAATTGGATAGAGGAAAAAAGGTACAAAAAAGAAGTTTTAAAGAAGCTGCTCACATGACAATGGCAAAAAATCCCATAAGCCAACTTAGTGTGACTATACATAATGTATGGACACCACTAATCAATTTTGCTCTTAGGAAAAAGTGGAGAAATTAGGAGGAACCTCATAGATAAGTATTTGAAATTTCTACTGACTGTTGCCTTTGGCAGGATAGCCCAGTTGGCTAGAGTGTTACCTTAAAATTCAATACTCAAAAATTTAAAAGGCCAGGTTCAATTCCCATGCTAGTACTGTCACTGGTCATGCCAGCAACACCTGAAGAAGAGGCCGGAAAAATACTTCTCAAAACATTGTGCATATATTAACCTGTTTGACATGCTATTACTAACAATTGAATGTATTTGGAATATTTAAATAAAGTTACATTTTTCTAAAGACATTCAATACACATATTACATGATGGAAATAGTCCAATATAAAAATACAAATAGAACACCATCATCACAAACCTTCAGGAAAACAGTCAGAATTAGAGTCTATAAAATTAAACAAATACTAATATGGTTGTATAAAGACAATTATTTGTCACAGTTAGTGTAAATAATTGACTGAATAAGCAAGAAGCTTTTCATGATTATCCCTATGGTAATTTATAGATCTAGATGTAATTAGTAAAAGCAAATGAGGAGAACTTGAGAGAAAAAAGGCAAAAACATTATTTTTTCGATTTATATCTAAAGATTATTTTCAATGAAAGATTTGTACCAGAGTGTGCCTATATACCTTGCTATGATTCAAAATTATGCCAGTTCATTTAAAAATATTGTCAACACTAAAACCTTTAAATATAACTTGGGATAATGAAATAGTTTATTATAAAAGTAATTTAAATATTGAAAGTGTACATAAGTTTTCTGAAATACTTTGACTCATATGTGTGTGTACATGGATATGTGTACTCTCATATAACATCTAGTAAATAAGTAACTATATGTGTAATAAAAGTAGCATGTACCATCAATCATACAATATTTTTTAAAATATAACTTTAAAATTTTAATTAGCAACAACAACAACAAAATTATGAAATTGTTATTTGCTTAGGAGATCATGTGATGTTTGAACAACCAATGTGTTCAATCTGAAATTTCTAATTTTTGAATTCATCCTCTATTTCCGTATTAAATCTACAATATATCAACAATCAAGTTATCATATGCTGTAATTTTCTAATTTTATGGGTGCATTGATAACATTTTGTTCAAGCTCATTAATAAAACGAACATTAGAATTGATTAAATATCTACGTAAAAGACAGATAGTAACAATTCATATAACTGTAGTACCCTCACCCATCTCCATCAATGGTTATTCTAACATTTTATTCACAGAATTCTAGCATTTTAATAATGTAAAAGCTTATTATTGTGGGTTATAACTTACTACCATTAATGTAAATTAATACCCTATACAGGCTTACACACACCTGCACATATATAATGTAATATAAGGATTCGAACTCAGACTTTCACACAACCCTCAACTCTCCATGCCACCTCGTATTCCTTACCCACCTAATCATACACATGTTGAAAAGATAAATAATCACCAATATAGGTATTTCATGCTAAACCAGCAATCATCAGTTGGTCCAGATTACTATCCTCACACATATATACAATCAGTGCTCAGCTTTATATTAAGATAGCCAATCTTCATACTCCAATGGACAGGCTTCAAACTACTCCAACCCACAACTCTTCAGCCATCCATTTCATTGAAAATCTGATGATGGAACGTTCAAAGCCCACGATAGTGCCAAGGTTGTCATCCTACCCATGTTGACTGTTTAGTCATTAATGATGATCAGAAGTTATCACGTGTTTGCAACACGCTATTATTTAGATATATTGATCACAAAGTTCAACAAACAAAACAGTAACTAATTAATATATTGTGTACAATAAATGAAATTAAAATTTTAAAACGTGATTTTAATGATTTATCATTATTAAATTCTAAAATGCTAATTATTTTTACTTACAAAATGCAAATTGTATGAATAAACAAAACCAAATTATAAGTCAATGCTTATGTGATAAATTGCAATTTTTTTTTGCAATATGAAAACATTAATTTAAACACTTATTATTAACAGACTTTTTTAATAACAAAATTTTACTTTCATAAATATACATGAAACAAATTTTCCCATTTTTTTAAAAAATTGCTATTTTGTCGTTATTACCGCTTAATGATAAAGCATTTTAAAAACTACTTCTGCCCAAAACCATTTTGTAAAAGCAATCATATTGATTAATAGAGATTTATTCTTAAATGATTTTCTTCTGCCTGTTAATGTTGCAATAAAAACGTAATAATATTCTAACAATAGGAAATTTCTTATAAATTACTCACAAAGATAAGAGAAAATATTTTTTCCTCTTGCTTTGCAATCTTTTAATCAAAATAAGAAAGAAAAAAGCAATCAAATCTTTATATATATATCAGGATTAATGTCAGTAATATTTAGGGACGTAAAAGATAAACGTATTTCTTAGATAAATTTTTAACATTAAAATATTCTTATTATTATTCATGGATATTTCAATTATTGAAATGTAGAATTAAATATATATCAATGAAATTAATATATATAAATAGAGAAAAAATATTTCAGCCAGCGACTGGTACTGATTTCTTTCAAATTTAAACAGCTCATTGGTTAAAATATGTTTGGCTTTTTTAAAAATTATTATTATATTTATCTGAACATTTCATTGGCTAAAATATATTTACCTTTTTTTAATTATTATTATTTATATTATTTTGCTTTCTTCATAAATCTGAATATCAATTCATTGGCTAAAATATGTTTGCTTTTTTTAAAAAAGTATTATTTTATATTATTTTCTGTATTTTAACCAATGACTGACTTTCTTCACAAATCAGAATATCAATTCATTGGCTAAAATATGTTTTTCTTAAATTATTATTATTTTATATTATTATTTTTATTTTAACCAATGAATGGCTTTGCTTTCTGCACAAATCTGAACAGTTCATTGGCTAAAATAGATTTTCGTTTTTTAAATTATTATTATTATTATATATATTTAATTTAACCAATGAGTGGCTTTACATTTCTCACAGATCTGAACAGTTCATTGGCTAAAATATATTTGTTTTTTAAAATTATTATTTTATATTATTTTCTTTATTTTAACCAATGAGTGGCTTTGCTTTCATCACAAATCTGAATATTAATTCTTTGGCTAAAATATGTTTTCTTTTTTTAAATATATATTTTACATTATTTTCTTTTTTTTTTTTGATTCCAATTTTGCATTTTTTTATACAGATTTGGAATATGTTAGCAATATTCTTAAGTTAAAAAGAATTTTTTTGTCAATTACTGTCTTATTAATAACTCAATTAAAAAAAAAAACGTGACTTTTTTTGCTTGACTGAATCATAAAGTGAGTCTGCTCATTATTAGAAATATAAAAATTTAAAGTTCATTGATTTACAAAAAGATTTAAATGAGTGCAAAATTGAAATTGCAAAGGAAAACATCATTTATTGGTGACAATCAATTTTTTTTATCACTAAAAGTAGCACATGGATATATATATATATATGTCAAAATCATATTAAATTTGTGGATGACACTTTTCTATACAGCAATAATGATAAGGATTGCCAATTCTTCAACAAGCTTTGTGATAAATGCTTAGCTAGAGAAAGCATTTAAAATATCTCTGTCAGGAACCTCCCCCAAATCTCTGACCATGGTTTCATGCTTTGGCACTTCTCAGAGAGGTGCTAGGGTAGGTTAAGAGAATTGGGTCAAGCAATAATGATACTTTGAATAGATGAAGTTTTTGATATATATTAATTCTACTGACTCATTTGATGTAGCAACATAATTTTCAACATCTCTATGCACCTACAATAAGATTTAGTCAATAATAATAGATACTAGATAATAGTGCATATTAAATCCCTATCAGTGTTATCCTATCCAATATCCATAGACAGCACAGGATAGGTATTTAATAAACATAATTATTTTGCATCTATTTTTACTTATTAAAGCCTAAAGTAAGTGGCATAGAAATGGAGAAAATATTGCTGCTATAACAGCAATATGTAGGCCAAAGTCAGGTGATGGAGTCAGGTGATATTTTATCATGTGATTTTAGTTTAAAACAATGTAAAAGTATACCATCAATACGGTTACGGTTGCCAGGTATATGCAAGGAAAGTGTTATCAGCTTTTACTGATTTGACTTACATGTTAAAGAATTTATTCTAATAGGGGGAAGTGGTGCCAATGTTTGAAAATGAATGGTTATTAGGTCAAACTTAATTCCATTGTAAAACTGATATATAATTGCATGAAAGAATTATTGTTGGGACTTTGAGACATTTGAGAGGCAAACTAGCATTAAACAGGCTCCAGCATCACCTCATGACTGTGGTCTTTGGAACCTTTTACAGCCAGCTTCATATACCCAGCAATTATAAGGTGAGATTTTTATTTGATTAAAAGCAAAAATAAAAACTTTATTTTTTAAAATAACAGTATGTTGATAATTTATCCAAATCTACAGAGGCTTCTTAGTGATTTGAAAACTTATAATGTCCCACAAATCACGTGTTTATCAGTCAGTGACAGAAAAAATAATTTTAGCCAATTTTAGCTTTCCTGATTATCATTTTGAGAATGAGAATCAATTAACTTATTTTAGTAGCTTTTAAAATCAAACGATAAATTTAGATGTTGACATTTAACATGGACTCCAATGTGTTGTTGTTTTTAATAGTGATAAAATACAGCACATTTCTTAATAACAACATAAGATTTTTCTCATTGAGTTTCATTATAAAACTATTATTCTACCAAATTTGTTATGACTCCTATTATGCAGTGAAATGCATTGAAATAGTAATTTAAAGATGCCTATAATGTTCTATAAAATATGATGCCAAAATAATAAAACTAACCTGTATGCTTTCATCTAGTTAGATGTCATGATATTAATTATAAAATTGTAAGAATAAATAAAATCAAGTCATGTATAATGTGACTTCAATTGATAAGCTTGCATTACAAAATAAAATAATGAGTGAGTTAATAACTCTAAACAAGTTTTATTTTGTAATACAAGCTTATCAAATTAAATCATGTGACGTATGACTTGATTTTATTTACTATTATAGTTTTGCTTTTGATTCTTAAGTGATGTTATATTGTTAAAACTATTAATATACAGTGTAGCTGATAATAATTTAGCCCCATATAGCTATTTGAGTTAGAGAGCTGAATTTGAAAACATATAGGTGTCTGAAATTTCCAGATTTTCTACTTAATAATTAAGTATCAGATAAGCATTATTCTTGAGTTGATATTTTAGATCGTGGTTGAATGTCCTAGTACTTTACTGATGCAAGCCATTGGCTCAAAACTAGTTTGGGATGGAGATAATTCTAGATAGAGATTTGAAATGCTTTCTCTTGTGGCATTTATTGATAAAGCTTGTTTAGAGATATTAGCATGCTCATTATTTGATTTAAAATTGTAAGAAATATCTTTGCTACATTGAGAATGTAAAATATATATAAAAAGGTAAGCCTTTTTTTTAAAAAAAAACTTTTATGATAAACTTAGAGTTTGGTTTTCATAGGAGAAACAGATTCCATATAGTATATTATTTTTTAAAAAATTCTGAAGAAAAATGGTATTGATTACTTTAAGATACAATAATATAATAAGGAAGTAAGATTAAGCAAAATGCTGGTCTTTTAAAAAAATGTTGCAGAGAAATTTAAAAACAATATTTTAACATAACAAATGAACAGCCTAAAGAATACTGTTAGGAATACATGAGCATATGTTTATGGTAGTTAGTTGATGTGTATATTTATCATGTTTTTATTTATACATTTATTTTCTAGAGTAGAAGTAGCCATATTTATTTATAAGTAACACTGACTCTACAAAGATTAATCTTATTGCAGTGAGCAATGGACATTTATGGCCATTGAAAATACATTAGGCTTTAAATTGTAACCCCTAAATAAATAGATATTTCATTACTCTCTCTGGTGGTAATTTTTGGAAGCAAATTATTGTTTTAATATTTAAATCTTTATTCTATTTTAATATCCAATAAATTAGGCTTAATTTGTCAGAAATATAAATTTTCAAATGACAAACATATTAAAAAAGCATAATTGTGTTTTATAAATAAATAAAAAAAAAGTGAAATATGAGAACAATTTTTTTTTTTGATGATGACTGCAAATTCATGAGTGAAAGAACAAAAAGTTGTTACTGACATCATTGGAAGAATTAAAAGACTAAAGTGGAGTTGTGAATATATTGCTGGAGTTGATGACAATAGATGGACAGTTGAAATCTTAAATTGAATTCTAAGAGATTGTAAAAGACTCAGAAAGAGACCACAGGTGAGATGGATGGATGGATGAAATGTGAAAGTGTGCTTGCATGATATGGAGAAGAGAGGCTAGAGATCAGAGAAGTTGGACTGAATTTGGAGAGACCTTCAATCTGCAGTGGATCAATAACAGTTGAAGAGGATGATGATGTATGTCTAAATTAGCAATTATATAAACACATTTTGTGTGTGTATATACATATATAAATGTCTAGCAATTTAGAAAATGCATAACTTAGTGACAAATAATTTTCTCTAGTAATTCCAAATTGCATTTATATATATCCACGGTTTTTTCAGTGCATATAGAGAAACTCTGAATTACTTTTAAAGCTTAAGGAAAGACCAATTCTGTATCTCATGAGATATTCAGCAAAAAGAAACCTTGAACAATATCTATGAACCATAATTGCAAGAAAATCAAGTCATACATGTAACTTAATTTAATAAACTCATACTACAAATGTTATATAATGAGCATTAATAACTCTTAATAAGCTTTTCTGAATATTCCTATCCTCAGACAGGTTTCTAGCTGTGACTGTCATCAGTGAGGTTCTAACACCTCAATGATGACAGCCACAGCTAGTAATTGGCCTGAGGTTATGGATATTCGGGATGTCCTAGTACCTCTGATGACAGCCGCAGCTCTAAACTGGTCTGAAGATAGGGATATTTGGAAAAGCTTGTTAAGGGCTATTAATGTTCATTATATAATATCCATGAATCATATTCATATTTTAAATGATTTTGGTTATTATTATCATTTTTTTGACAGTCATTCTCTCTTTAATATTGTGGAAGGAAATATTTTTCACACATTTTATTACAAAATTAATAACATTTGTGCATGTGTGAAAAATAGTTCTTCCCACAATATTACAGATACATAAGCCGCTATGCTAATAATCACATTCTGTCTTTTGTGTTTATATTGAGATAAACAATGACCAATGATTTCTTTTTAAACTTTTTTATGTAAATCAACGTTTGTTTATTTAATAGGTCAAATAATGTTTATATACGTGATCAAACTCAGTTTCTCTCATGCTTCCTACTTTAAAAAAACATTAAAAAAATAATAACGTTTAAATTAAATTATGATTTAAAGTTTTAAATTAGATGGTTAAATTTTAATGCGTTGCAATTTATATAAAAAAAAACAGTCACTTTTAAATAAGTGATAAAAAAAATTTTCATTGAATAATTTCTTACATGAAGAAACAGTTGATGAACGAGAGAAGAAAAAAGGCTTCTGTTCCGTCCGACACCATAAATAATTCAATTGATTTTTTTTAAAAAAAAAGCTATAATAAGGTTTTTTTCATTAATTTAATTTTTTACATACATTTTCAATCAACACAAAAAATTACATTCAGAAATTTTCATACTTCATATAAAAAGATGGTAAAAGTTGGGGTTCATAAAAAAGAGAATAAAGAATATAATTTTAGGTTCATAATGCTGAAAGTTTTTTATTCCATTATATATATATATATAGTTCTTTTGATATCAATGACAAAAAAAAATTTCCAGTAATCACATTAAATTGATTTATTTTTATCTTTTAAAAAATTAATGAAAATTTAAAATTTAAATATGAGATTCTATTCATCTGTATGAATGTCTAAACTCTTAATTTTAAAATTTAAAAACTTTAAAAAAGAATATTTGTGAAGTTATGAAAGTTTGTAGGCGTAAATATATATTGTCAAATTATATTTATATCTCAGGGTATCTTTCACCTTATCTTGGTCCTATTACAACTATACATGAACCCAAAAGTCAGAGCAACTTTTCCCAATACAGATATATTAGAAACACACACTTTTTTCAAGTAATCTATATAGCACATGTTACAATTTAATTTCATATACTGATGGTGATGATGATTATTATTATTATGGGTCTTACTCTTTGTAATGGACCTTACTTTAATATTTTTGTTAAGATACATTTGTTTAAAATACTTGTACTTTCTATAATGGAATATGGTTCAATAATATAGAACTCAGATAAGTTATCTCATATAGATAAATTATAATCATTATATAAAAAATTCACTAATATAATTAATGTAAGAGATGTTTTTGTAAATTTGTTTCATAGAAGAGAGATTCGTGATATGAAATTTTTTTATTTAATCATTCATGGAAATTTTTTTTACATAATTGTATTTCAAAAATATTAATAACAGATCCTCATGTTTATATATACAATGAATAAGAGTTTATTTAGTATTGATAAATATAAATGTGAAACTTTATATTTGGTAGCATTATACAGACTGCCAAATTTTTATAATATATATTTTAATAACATTGATATATATTTTTTGTAGATCTAAAGACATTTGTGGAGGAAACAATTACTTTATCAAATATTTAAGTTGCAATGTATTTCTTTAAATGGTTTTATTAACCATTGAAATATTAATAAAATGATTAACTGAATTAATTTATTATTATTATTATTATTATTATTATTATTATTAATAATAATAATAATAATAATAATAATAATAATAATAATAATAATAATAATAATAATAATAATAATAATAATAATAATAATAATAATAATTTGGTGTCTTATATAAAGAAAACAACAGCTGGTAATGGTCAATATTGTGTTAATGGAAACAGAATTGCCATAACTTTTAAACAGAAGGATCTGCTATTATTTTCACAAATGGTTATATATTTAATGATCGTATTTAAACAGTGGTTAATAAATCTCTTTTAGGATTCCAACTTATAATTTTAGATACCATGATTTGTTTTATTTACCTATGTTGAGACATTCCATTAATTCACCATTGCCTAGATTACAACTGAAGTATAATAAAAAGTTTTCAGATATTGATATTTTATATTTAAACTATATACAATTCAAGGACAAATAAAATCAATCTTACATTGACATTAATGTAAATAGTATTTCAAACATCAACTACTTTATAAATGCTTGTGACCTTGTTTGAGCTGGTTATTTATGAATAAACTGAATAGAATTTATTATTATTATTATTATTATTATTATTATTATTATTATTATTATTATTATTATTATTATTATTATTATTATTATTATTATTATTATTATTATTATTATTATTATCATCATCATCATCATCATCTTGGTCCAAGATTTTATAATATTTTTATAAAGAACATTGGATTTAATGTTAATGACCTATCAAGGAAAACTTTGAGAAAATTCATTATGGTCTGGATTATAATTGATGATAATGAAAAACTTTTTATTTATATTTAATAATTTTATTATATATTAATGTTTTTTTATTTTGTACTTTTGTTAAGCTCCATGCATGATTTTTTATCACAAGGAGATTATATGTTTAATAAATTAATTAAATTAAATTATTATTATTATTATTATTATTATTAATATTATTACATGATCACTATCTCATACTAGCACATAATTGTTATTAAACAATTCAAAACAAAGCAAAACTCTCCATATAGTAGTGCCATCTTGTGCTAACGAGAGCAATCAATGGATGCCAGAAGGCTTGTGCATAAAATCCCTATCTAGTGCCTACTCATCCAATATCCCCAAACTAGTTTCTGGCTTGTGGCCTTCATCAGTGAGGAGCATTGGATTTGAGAGCACTGCACCTAGATCTTAGGATCTAATGCAACCCTCCAGCACCCACCTTTTAACTCTATTTAACTACAAAACTATGAGAATGAAATTGAAAACCCAATTAATATTTTCAATCTGATGAAGGTCACAAGCCAGAAACTAGTCTGAAAATATTGGATGAGTAGGCACTAGATAGAGATTTTATGCACAAGCCTTCTGGCATCCATTGATTGCTCTTGTTAGCACAAGATGGCACTACTATATGGAGAGTTTTGCTTTGTTTATTATTATTATTATTATTATTATTATTAAAATTTTCACCTTTGCTTCGTTTGCCTAATACCTATAATCATGATTTTATTAATGAAAATATTTTTTCTTTAGACTTTAAAAAATTTGTTACTTATCTTGTAAAAAAGTATGGCATATAATTATATTATTTTCATCATTTTTACTCATTTATGTATATTATTTATGTATATTATTGTATAGTTATTATAGTGCAATTCTGTAATTGGCTTAATGCTGTAGTTTTGTACGGAAAATAAATTGAATTGAATTGAATTGAATTATTATTATTGTTGTTGTTATTATTATTATTATTGTTATTATTATTATTATTATTATTATTATTATTATTATTATTATTATTATTATTATTATTATTATTATTATTATGTTGCAAAAACAACTTTATTTAATAAGCAAAAGTTGCATGGGTAGTTATATAGGTGTAATCTAATTATTAATATGGTTATCTATTGGATATATATAAAAATTATTAAAAGTTCAAAAGTACAATGAACAGGCAACTTGGTTATTGATCACAAAATAAGTAATACTTGGTTGTTGTCAAAGGAATATATGTATAATATAAAGTTCATTAGCTATAAATTAAGAAACATCAATAGCAGCCATCTTTTATGGGTATAGTTTATAAAGAGAATGTTTAAAAAGTTCACTAGCAAAATAGATGGGCAGTTTAGTAGTATATAACTTTGAATGCTGGTTAAATTAAGATACTTTTTACTTATCTGTTGCTAAGAAATATGTGTCATTGTTTGTTTATTAGTTGTGGACAAGGCTGAATATTGGCTAAATTTATTATATTCACTACCCAAAAATAACATTGAGTTGTATTTGAAGTTAGGTATAATAAAATCATAAAAAGCCTCTTAGCTATCATTTTAGGAGATATATGGGTGAATCATGGCTTAAGTATTTAATTGAATATTGAAGGTAGATTTATGGTATCATTGCAGGAGACTAGGGTCTGGATCTGTATTTTAAGAATGACCATGTAATAGCAAAAATTTCCTGATGTGCAATCTTGCTGATTCTAGTTCTCAGATGCTCAAGCTTATTGGGGAAGATATCTGAATGGTATTTAGTGTGGTTACCAAGGCAAAATGTACATTTTGCACACCAAAATGCAAATACACTAATGTAACTGCATACACGTTACAATTTAACATTGTATATTCACTACTACTACTACTGCTACTGCTACTGTTACTACTACTGCTACTACTAGTATTAATAGTAGTAGTTAGTAGTAGCAGCAGCAGCAGTAGCAGCAGCAGCAGTAGTGGTAGCAGTAATAGTATCATCATCATCATCATTATTAATATTATTATTTAGAGATACTTAAATCTAACTTCATATAATATATATTTCAATATTTTTCAAACTTTTATTCTACAATACCTTACTGAAACATATAATCAATGACATGTGAAAAAGGTAAATGATTCCCAAGATGCATATTTCTTACAGAACCAGCACTCATCAGTTGGCCCAGATAAAATACATTTACTAAGCAGTGCAATAATATTCCTATTTACATAATATACAATCCCATACAAATAAATGACAAACTTAAATACAAATTATAAACATAAGCTTGAAAATAAATTATTATAAAGGCAACGTAATGTTTAGCAGATTGGTTTAACAGACAACTATTGTATGATATGAAACTGAAGTTAAAGACAAAAATTCCATTTTAGACAAATATGGAATGTTAAAATGAATATTTTCTGAATAAAAATAGTCATAGAATTTAAGAAATAGCATAATGTTTAATAATAACATGCTTTGTAAGATTTATTGTCACTTAAAGCAAAGCACTTTAAAACTACTAACACCTTGATTAAAATGCAACCATCACATAACCTCCCAAGTAACAGACCATTCAATTATTCCCTGGATAATTGAATACAATAATAAAGTGATGATCTTGATTAACTAAAAGTCCTATATCAAAGTGCAATATTTCTCTTTTGTTGTTAAAATGTCATATGATCTTCCATGTAACTAACTATTTTATTTTTTTCTGTGTGACTAAATGCAATGGTAGAAAGATGGATATAAGATTTAAAAATTTCTGAGTCAAAGCTTAACCCATCACTTCTGTTTCTAGAATGTCACATGACCTCCCAAGTAACTAATTATTCATTGATTTCCTATGTGATTGAATGCAATGGTAAAGAAATCGATATGAGAGTTAAAGGTTTCTGGATCAGTCACTTTTGGTGCTTGAATATTATGAGACCTTCTAGTTTGGTGCTAGTGTAGCATTGTTTGCCTGATCTAAAACTATTTAATAAACTTAATAATTTCTGGTAGCTTTCAAGCCTTTTCATTATTAATTTGTTTAGAAAGCTTCAAAGTAATAAAAAAATCACTAGAATGTGGATTTTTTTTCTCAGTGATGAACGTTTATTCATAAAAAAAAAACAAAAACAGATGCAGTTAGAAAAAGGTAGGGAGTGATTATATGATAAATGGAAATTTCAGGAGCAACATGGTAAGAGGGGAAGGATACATGTGAAAAGGGAATGGGAAGTGGAAAGGGAAAATGGTGTGTAGTCTAGGCCAGTCTGAAATGCATGTCTTCATGATTGAATCCTATGACAGAGGATGGGATGGAGGATTGCCCAAGCGTCTGTGAGGAGTGGAGGTGGGGCTAGTTTGGTATCTCTGGTTTTGAGAGTGCAAACTAAGTCCAAGAGCTTTTGATTGACTGAATGTACTCTCTGGTCAAAGATAATGGCACATAGGAGCAACCAGAGAGCATAGATGAGGAAAACTGATAGTCTAATAGCTGCAAAGACCCCTGTTTCTATGGATATGGAATTTTATTGAAGAAATTATGAATTCGTTAACTGATAATAATTTTGTCACTAAATATTGTATAAAATGTAAACTTTGAGATAAAAAATAAAGAACTCAAATCTCAAAGGAATATAAAAATAATGGAGATTAAAAAAGATAATCCTAATGATTGTGTAAAAGTGGAAATTTTAAATAAACCCTAGGAGATACAAAGAGGAAAAAACTCATAAATAAACTGTGGAAATTATTGACTAATATCTTCTACAAAAATACATTTTTAGTTGGAATTACTGGATTCAAATGATTTCCAGATAATTGTAAGAAAAAGAAACTTGCAATATACATTCATGAAAAGGCATTGGAGATATCATTAACCTGTACTGAAGTATTATGATTTCAAACAAGAATACGTGGACAGATATAGATTTGTAACAAATACACAGAATAATTTATAAAAATGATAAATAGATGTAACATTATAAGACATATAGTTCTAAATAATTTTTTTAATTAATTTTTTTTATAATTATTAACAAACAATTACAGACAAATATTAATATATTTACATTAGAATAAAACTATATTACATAGGAAAAAGTATGATGATACTGTGACCATAATAATACAAGTAACACAATATGTTATTTAATTGCAATGAAGTGCAATCCAAACTTGAAGAGTGACATGTTCTAATAATATATAATCATGATATTATAGTTATTTAACTTTTATACTCTTTTCGTGTCTTAATGAAATACTCCAAAAACTTGAGCTGAGTCAAGCCACTATGAAAAGGTATTTTAAAACCAAATATATACTAACCTAATAGCACTAAGTTAACTTTTGATGACTTCTTGCCTGAATCATAGTGCAAATTAATTAACTAACAATACTAGAAGCAGGCTAACTATATAGTTTATAAAATATGCAAATTATTGCAACTGTAAATTATAAAAGTCACGTGTTCTATTTACAAAGGGATGCAAGACACCTTCTTATTTATTGAATTCAGGTCTCTTGCAATAATCCATATCTCCATGAACTTTCTCTTATGATCATCCCTCTTTGTGCAGATTGTCTTAATAATAGGAGAAAACATGTGCTCTGTACAAAGCTCATTTCAATGAAACATCTGACTTCTATAATTTCATTTGTCATTGCAATAATTTGCATATTTATAAACTATATTATTAGTCTGTTCCTGATGTAGTTAATTAATTTTGCATCATGATTCTGGTGAGAAGTTGCCAAAAGTTACTTTATTAAATTAGAATATATTTATATATATGTTGATACAAAGATTTTCACAAGTTGCATATGTAAAAGACATATTTTGTGGGTTCATCCATGTTAAAAAAATTAATATTTATATACTGACGTTTTGACTTGTCACACAAGTCATCTACTGGATGATAAAAGGTAAAATGACAGTTGTAGAGGTGTTACAATCACTGATTTGAAAAAAAAAACCCATCAAATCTCATGTGAAACTTGTAAAGTTTCTTACATAGGTATGAGTAATCATCGCATCAGTGTTAGGAGAGATGAGCATGCTAATGCAATTAAACAACACTCATCATCATCAGCACTCTCACTCCATACTATAGATTCAGGTCATAAAATTGATTTTTCTAGCACCAGGATCATATCCGGATGTGATAATCTCTACCAGTGCAAAATCAGAGAAGCCATTGAGATACTTAAAAGGACAGATTGTATCAATAAGTGAGATGATACATGCAAACTTCCTCCTATTTGAAAAGATTTTTTAAAAAAAAAAAAACATTTTTAATTTAACATTTTTGCTATTGGTGAAACTTTCATGTTTTTTCAAATAGAACCTCTACAACCATCTTTCTACCTTTTGACACCCAGTAGATGACTTGTGTGATCAAGTTGAAACGTCGGTATATAAATATTAAAATTTTTAACACGGATTATAAAATTTGAATTGTCAGAAAGTTAAACTATTTATTTGTATATTGGACTATTACCTTAAAATTCAATATTTAGAAATCTAAGGAATACAGGTTCAATTCCCATGCTAGTACTATTACTGGTCAGGCCAGCAAAATGTGAAGAGAGGAAAATAATACCTCTCAAAACCAGATGCATATACTACTGTGTACTAATTACTAACAGTTCAATGTAATTAGAAAATTTAAATGAAGTTTAATTTTTCAAAGACATTCAATACTTAATATTAGATGATGGAAATAGTCCAATACATAAATACTACTAAAATACCATCATCACAAACCTTTAGGAAAACATTAAACTATTTATATTGCATGTGTGTCTATCTTTTGTTTAAAATAATCATGTCTGTTAGCGTTTGTTATAAAAATATAAATAATTTATTATTGCTATAATGCATCAGTAAACATAAATGTAGAATGAGCCCACCTACATTTTAGTTTTGGTCGAATATAAGCATACCATTCACTGCCACTTATATGAAGATCATGATTTAAATATAAGATAATTTCAAGACCACAAGCTAATCTGAAATCACTATTATTAAAGTATAGGGGGGCTCATTCTACATTTATTCTTATTGATAGTTTTATTTACATAAAACTTACTGGGGTTTTTCTATGCTTCCACATTATTTCATCCATTTTCAGATGCATATTCTTGAGGTTACAGCCTTAGTAAATACTACTTACATCTATTAACTGAAGATTAATTTAATATTAAAAGAGGTTTTAAATATGAAGGTTGGTCTTTCATTTAAATAGTTATATGAGATGGCTTGGAGAGTTGAAAGTCATGTGAAAGTCTGAGTTTGAATCCCTTATATATTACATTATATGTGCAGGTGTGTATAAACCTGAATGGTGTATTAAATTACATATTGAAACATAGTGCATTAAAGGTTTGCTCATCCCTTGCACATGTATGTAAATGGATTATTCTCCAGTACATGAGGGGTCAGAATGACTAATGATCAACATGGGTAGAATGACAACCTTTGAACATTTCCATCATCAGATTTTTAATGAAATGGATGGCTGAAGAGTTGTGGGTTGGAGTAGTTTGAAGCCTGTTTATTAAAGTATGAAGATTGGCTATCTTAATATAAAGTTGAGCATTGGTTGTATATATGTGTGGAGATAGTAATCTGGACCAACCAATGATTGCTAGTTTAGCATGAAATATGAATATTGATGATTCTTATCTTTTCAACATGTGTGTGATCAGGTGTGTCAGCAATATGAGAAAACTTGGAGAGTTGAGGGTCATGTGAAAGTCTGAGTTCGAATCTCTTATATATTAAATAGTTATAATGAATTCAGGTTAGCTTATAGTTATCTTGAAATTAAATTAGTATTTATAAATCATGCTCTTTATGTAAATTATGTCAGTAAATGGTATATTCATTTATGATAAAGCTAGAGTGTATGTGGGTTTATTCTCCATGCACATTTACTAGCAGTTTAATTTACATATAGCTCACTAGGGTTTTCAGTGCTTCCATATTATTTCATTTATATTTTGGCCTTTAAAAAGTTATATTTCTTACTGCTATGTAATTTATTTTTAAAAATTATAATCATAATCATTATTTTATAATCATATCATTTCACTACAAGATAAAGATCTATTTAAGTTAATTTTCCTGCTCTTGCCCCCCCCCTTCAATTAATTCAGAGATTTTTTTATTTCCTCCGTATATAAGTCTAAAATCTTTTGAGATCCAATTTAACACTTTATATATTTATTTACAATAATCTGTTGTATATAAGGGATTCGAACTCAAACTTTCACATGACCATCAATTCTCCAAGCCATCTCATATTGCTGACACATGTGATCACACACACATGTTGAAAAAATAAATAATCACCAATATATGTATTTCATGCTAGACCAGCAATCATCAGTTGGTCCAGATTACTATCCTCACACATATATACAATCAGTGTTCAGTTTTATATTAATATAGCCAATCTTCATATTTTAATGGACAGACTTCACACTACTCCAGCCCACAATTCTTCACTAACTCTTCATCTGTCCATTTCATTGAAAGAAATGGATGGCTGAAGAGTTGTGGGTTGGAGTAGTTTGAAAGCTGTTCATTAAAGTATGATGATTGGCTATCTTCAGCCATCCATTTCACTGAAAGAAATGGATGGTCAAAGAGTTATGGGTGGGAGTAGTCAAACTGTCCATTAAAGTATGAAGACTGGCTATCTTAATATAAGGCTGAGCACTGATTGTATATATGTGTGGAGATAGTAATCTGAACCAACTGATGATTGCTGGTTTAGCATGAAATATGTATATTGGTGATTATTTATCTTTTAAATATGTGTGCGATTATGTGTGTCAACAATATGAGATGACTTGGAGAGCTGAGGGTCATGTGAAGGTCTGAGTTTGAATCTGTTATGTATTACATTATATATGTGCAGGTGTGTGCAAGCCTGTACAGTGTATTAAATTAAATAATCGGTTTTAGTAAATGTACATTTCAACTTTTTTTTAGCACTTTCATTATATTTATATCATTGACATCTCTTTTCAATTGCTCTTTTATTTGCTATCCACATTTAAAATCTTAAATGAACAGGTAACATTTAGAATATAACTGTCATACTCATAATTTGAATCTTGAATCTAAATATGATCTGAAATTTTTTTAGATAACCGGATTTTTTTTTTAAAAAAAGAAGTAATTTATTCTTGAAAATAAAAATACAAAAACATTGTAGTCAGTTAGTAAACATTAGTTCACGATAAGTTGAATATTGAGTAGTTTGTTAATGTTCGCACAAGGATGTAGTTAGTCTTATGCAATGAGTGTTTTGTATCTAAGGTTAATTCTTGTCCAGGTTTCCTGGAACAAATGGTCTGGAGCCAGAAGTTGGTCTCTATCCTTAATTTTAGAGATCAATTCTGTGAAAACATGACAGATGTCATGATTGGTTTGGGTAAATATTAGCTTGCATCTAATAAGACAAACTACAAAATGGAGAAAAATGGAAAGTCTGATAATGGAGAAGGTACCATTTTCTATGGATTTGCTAATGGAAAAAGCATCTGTTATTCCAGGTGACCCACTATTGACAATGAAGTTGCAAAGTGGAGCTAGAAAGGAGCAGGAGTAAAAAAAATGCTGGATCAAACGATCCAGCATGAAGCATTATCAGTCTAGCATAATTGACACTGTGAATCCTCTTTTCCAAACCAAGAAATGATTAGTGGGAAGTGAGGAGAGATTGAATTTGAGTACAAAGTCAATATATTTGGGTTCAAAGAGCCAGTCTTAGAATTCCTGATGATTTGCTTGTTATTTATTCCCAGCTGAGAAAGCAAATTAGTTTGGTTTGGATTTATAAGCTTATATGTCTTCTTGTTTTGTAGAGTTTGTATTGTGATGTTAACAAGGCTGTTAGTGTATGTGAATAGATCACTGGTTCATTTACTGACAAATGGTGGAGGTGTGTCTGTAGGTTTGAATGGAAAATTGATGTTGGCATTAAATAATTCAAGGTAGATTGAGTGAAGTAATCCGATTGATTTTTGTGTATGGAACACAGCTATAAAATGCAAACCCACACCACTCAATTCCCTGGGCCTCTGCATTTCAGTCATGCTGATGGCAACAACTTTCCCTTCCCAAAATAACTTAGAACAGATTGAATTTATACTCAATTGAAAGACATTACTTGGTTTGATAATGGGTAGAAAACAATTGATTCTGGGAAAGATAATCACATTTAGAAGTGTTACTTTTCCAGGGAGTGATAAGGAGATTGAAGAAAGGGATTTCACTATTTGCTTGGTTTTGTCTAGAATGGACTGCTGTATTTGCTTTCTCATTGCAGTGGCCGATAATGTAATGGGAAAGTCGAGAAATTTTTCTTCTTCTAATTAATGAAAACTTGAGATTAAAGCCATGCAAACATGTATCACATTTATTTTAAATCAATAATGCTGAATAAGCTTTAAAATATTTTTTTATATTTATCTCATAAGATATATAAAAAAAATACATTTTTAAAACAAATACATTAATAGATTAACTCTGAATGCCACACACAAATATGCTTAAAATATTTTTAGCTTAAAAGTATTGTTTGCAAATACAGTGAAGTCACAAACTGAGATGTATTTAACTATGCAACTTTAATTATATGTTATTCAAAACAAAATGTAAACAAAATAACAATCATATAAACCAACAAAAAAAAAACATTAAAAAATTCATATATTTTAATAATCAGCATCACAGAGGCAAAACTCTCCATATAGTACTACCAACAGTATGGTTGCATTAGATTCTAAAATCTAGATTAAATGGTATCAGATTTAAGGCTCTTCACTGATGAAAGCCACAAGCTAGAAACTGGTCTAGGAATATTTGATGTGTAGACCCTAGACAGGATTTTATGCACACACCTTCCTGTATCCATTGATTACTTTAGCTTGCACTGAATGGCACTACTGTATTGAGACTTTTGCCTCTGTAAAACCAGCTAGTGTAAGCATAAAGAATGGTGATCATATGATGTTGGTTTAATAATCAGCATTCATTTTTCATTCTCCAAGAGGAGTGTGTAAAAATTACATATATTAATAAAATATCTTCAATATATATGTTGACAGCTTATATATTTTATTCTTTCTTTATTATCTTTTCTCAATTTGATTTTCTGTATATCACTTAATATAATATTTTCCAAGAGTACAAATTTTATACAATTTCAAAAAAATTGATTTAGAAACATTAATATAATTAAAGAGAAAGTAATTTTTAAAAAAAGATATAAGCCTATTGTTTTTATAAAGGAAAAAGTTATTGGAAAAAAAAAGAATATTAACCCAACAGGTAGGAATTTATTTTTATTTTTATTTTTACATGCATGATAACCCACTCTGAAAAATAAAACAAATAACCCCTCCATAACCCCTCCATTTATTATAAACATCTATATTATTATTATTTTTTTAAAATTTTGTTTATACTACGATTTTGATTTATATATACATATAAAAAGCAATTGTGTTATACGTAAATAAATATTTTAGCATTATATATGTATATTGAAAAGTACTATACATTTGCAGTTCAAACAACATTGTGTATTCTACTCTAATCACTGTTTACCAATGAAAGATGAGATATTACAGGCTTTATTCTTTGAATACAAGGAGACTTTGGAACAAAAAGCATATTTCTTGGCTCCGCTAGAATTAGTCAATGAAAATTTACATTATTAATCATTACATCAAATAATTTTTTACTTTGGGGAAATATATATATATTCTAGAACATATGCATGTATGGTGCAACTGTTCCCAAAAGCTATAAAGTATTATTAAAAAATAGATAAACAATAACTGTAAAGCATATATTATATGAAAAGCAGAGCATCTTTGTCCACATGATTAGCACAACATAAATATTCATACAATAGAGCTCTCAATGATCCTTCCATTTATTCAGTTTTCTTTCAGCACCAGAGCACAAGTCACCATGAGTGTATTCCAGACAATTCCACAATCATGTGTAGAGAGAGACATGATCTTAAAAGAAAAATCAAAGAGGCCTTCTTCATCTCACGAGACAAAGATGCCATAAACAGGAAGGACACGTGCTATGCTTTATCGAAGAAATGGAATTAGCATATTTGCATATCATTAAGTGTATTAGCAAGCTATGATTATGAAGGCAAGATTCTTTGAAAGCAGTCAGCTAATTTGTTTTTATTTATCTATTTTATAATAACTCTTTATAGTTTTTGGGAACAGTTGCGCTGCACACGCATACGTGCTAGAATTATTAATCATTAGAAAACATTTTTTCTAACAATAATTGGAAAAGGAACTCATAAAATAATGAATATTATTCATCAGATTAGCTAATTTTTACATGGGGATAGTTTTGTGTTTGTTTGTTTTTTGTTGGAACTTTCTAGGTAAGAATTTCTGATTCTCATTTATCAAGTAATAATTGGATGGATAACTTAAAATGACTATGGAGTGGATCCTTGAATAAAGAATATTTGTATGCTTGTACTCATACTGTAGATATATTTAAAAATACTAGCCCATGAGATTCTTTAAATAAAAATTAATTAAATATTTTGTAGCTCACAATTTGTGAGTGTTTGACTGTTAGCCATTTGCAAACAATTTCTTTTTCACATGCTCAACTACAGGATAAACTTTCATAGCTTTTCAGCTTATCATTTTCATAACAATGATAAAACCACATTACAAATGGAACTTTAGATAAAATCCTTAGCTTAAATTGACTTCAGACAGACATATATTGTGAACAATATATTAAATACATTAATGAAAAATTATCAAGCAATGTCTGGATCAGTCGTACATTCACAAACTGAATTTTCACAGTTTGAACAAATATTGAACAAAAAGTAAACAAATAAAAGTTTATAAATGTGAATTCAGAAATTTCACTTGTTTCTACATGTGCATCTCTCCACCAACTATTTTCACCTATTTGTGTACTCAACCAATGAGGTAATTGCTCTTTTTTACTAGAAGCTTTCCTGTATTCTCTTTTTTATAACTGCATCGATAATTATTTTTGTTGATAACTAAAAGTGCTCATTTTGAAATTAAATTGTATGATGGATATGTGTATATATTTTAACATAAATGTAATGGATTCACTATTATCTGTAATTTCAGGTACATGTGGAATCAAATGGCCTGCATATGGTGGTAGTAGTGATATATACTATACTTAATAAAATATAAGCTAAGTTTTTTTAAAATAATATTTTTATTAACATCAAAATTTAATTACTCAAATACTTAGAAACCAAAATAATGAGTGTGCTAATAGTTCTAAAAAGCTTTATTGATAAATGCTGCAAAAGAAAGCATTTTAAAATATCTATCTAGAAACATCCCCATCCTCATACCGGTTTCAAGCTATTGGCTATCTTCAGTGAGGCACACACTAGATTCAAAATACTCAAAGTCAGCACCTATCTAATAATTAACTATTAAGTAGAAAATCTGAAAATTTCAGACACCTATAGGTCTTCAAATCCAGCTATCTAACTCAAATAAGTATATGGGCCTGAATAAATTTCAGCTACACGAGATATTAATATCTTTAGAATATAACAGCACATAAGACTTAAAAGCATAGCTATAATAGCAAATAACATTAAGTCATACATCACATGACTTTCTTGCAATTATAAACTAAAACAATGAACTTGCTAATAGCTGTTAAAAATCTCTATTTAGAAACATCCCCATCCCCAAACTGGTTTCAAGCTATTGGTTATCTTCAGTGAAGTGCTATGATATTAGCATGTTAATAGCTCTAATAAGCTTTACCGATAAATCATGTGATTTAGATATGTATAAAATAAAAAAGTATTTAGACTTCAAGACTAAAATAATTGATTTTTAAAATACATAATTCAAATAAATAAATGAATTTTAATAATAAAATTACTTAAACCCTTCCCCTCCCCTCCATTCTATTTTAAATGTTTAAAAAACATTTGAAAATATTTTTAGATAATATTAAGATAATTTTGCTCTATCATTTTGATAATTCAAAGTCCATGTGATTATTGATCTTATGAGCACATGTATATTTTTTGAAAGATTGTGATGAAACAAACAGAACATTTTAAAATTTTTATATTTAAGTCAATTTATACATGATTGATCTTCTAATATGATCTTTGATTAAAATAGAAAAAGAGAAAACTAGGTCCATATAGTGACTTTCATGATATCTAGTTCTTAATATCTCAACACCTCAGACTCTGATAAGATGACCTAACCAACAACAATGATCAGCCATATCAATTCTTTTACTATTAAGTCATTTATTAGGTCTGCGTATTACTATAAGTCGTCTCATTTTTGATAGGACAATTGACTTGATGAGCAATCCTATCTATATATTTAATCTCAATTAACGTAATCAAGGTTTGTTAATGATTATAATTTCTAGTTAAAAAATTATAATGAAATATAAAATCACGAATATTTTAATTTAGCTGTATATATCATATTGTGTTTAAATTTTCCTTTGTAACAATTGTAACTTTTTTGCTAATAAAGTGCCTTTGAAACATAATATAAAAATCACACCAATATTTTTAACATATTTATTTGAATATATTCTTATTCACGTTACATCAAATTCATTTTCCACATTTTAACAAATGATGGCAAGTGATTAAACTGTGTGACAATAATATTATTTACCAGTTTATAATTATAATAATATTTTCACATTTTATTTTTCTGAAAATAATAACATTACTAACCCTTCATATTGAATAAAACTTTAAATAAAATTATTCTAATATTTATAATTTAAAACAAACATCAAAATAAATAACATGTAAATAGCAATAATGATTATGAAGTAGCTTCACGTTAACCATTTTCAGACTAATTAATCTCGGAATAAACATCCTACAGGTATCATTACTGATGATTAGAAAATATTTTAGAAAAAGCTATTAATGCTTGTTTACTTTGTTACATATATTATTAAATAAATTCTAAGCATAATATATAATAGATTTCAACATTGTATAATGCTCTAGAAAATTACTTAACAAATCTATGTTGTTCAATAAAGAACAATAACTTCTATAGTGTAATTTTCATTACACCACTCTCACACAAGTTAGCGACCGCTTTCTATCCAATTTTAACACCTTGTGGAGGGATATAATTATAAACATATGACCCAAGATGTGAAAAATATCAATGATCCCTAAGAAGTATATTTTGTGCTGAACCCACTCATCAGTTAACCCAGACCACAATCTCTTACACATATCTTTATCATCGTAGTGAAAATTACAATACATACATATCATTCATTATTGGATATTCTATAGTGTAATGAATGGTTAATAAAAATTATTAATATACTTTCATTAAGTGATTTGTGTCAAAGTTGTGAGGGGAGCACAGTTGACACATCAAATAAATTATAGTAATTTGATATATATATATAGGAGATTGTGATCTTACTATAATTTATTTGATATATATATATATATATATATAGGAGATTGTGATCTGGACCAACTGATGGGTGCTAGTTCAGCATAAAATGTGCATCTTGGAAGTCATAGATCTGTTTCACATGTCTTTGATCATATGTTTAAGATTATAGCTCTCAACAAGATGTTAAAAGTGGATAAAATCACATCTTTGGTCATATGTTCATGAATATAGCTTTTAACAAGATGTTAAAAATGGATAAAAAGCAGTCTCTACCTTGCATGAGAGCAGTGTAATGAAAATTACACTACAGAAATATCCATTATTGGAGAATCTATAGTCTAATGAATGTCTAATAAAAATTAATTAATCTATGTTTTTTTAATGAATGTCTAATAAAAATTAATAAATCTATGTTTTTTTTAGAAAGTATAACTATTATCAATTCTAATACAGGCAAAACTCTCCATACAGTAGTGCAAGCATAAGAAATGGTGTCTTGCGTTGTTAGCCGAGAGGTATCGCAACCGCCATGCAAGTAGTTGGTTGCAGACGGTTGTGGGTTCGCGTCCCAGCCGATGCTATGACATATGAAAAAAAAAGCATAAGAAATGGTGATCATGTGATGTTTAGTGGTTTATTATCAATTCTCTCATTATTCCATTTTCAACTATCATTTTATTCTTTTTGTCATTAGTTTAATTTCTTTCTTTTTCAGTGTTTTTCTTATTAAAAAAATCCATTAGTTATCCTTGTGCTTAAGCTTACATACACTTATCCATTGTGTTCATAATATAGTTTAAAATAAAGAGTGTGGTCTTAAAAAATTCTACAGAGTTAAACAATTTAATTGCATTTTCTAATTGTGCAATTTCAGAGGTTCGTAGCACATAATATCAGATGCAAAATTGCTCTCAAATAGGAAAAAACTATTGACATAGTCTTTTAAGTTATTTAAATCAAAATCATGTTTCAAAATTTTATGTTTTTTTCATTTGTCCGATTTTATTTTCCTGTGTCGTTTTTCTATGCAACATATATTTTTTATTTAACCTATGACTAAAATATATTCTTAATTGTTTTTTGAAATTATTCACGTATATTTATCAATATATTATTAATTCAGTATTGCAATAAAATCTGTAATTATATTGTAAACTAGTTATTTTAGTTTAAACAATGTTACAGCATTGTATAATTAGAAGGGATTTGAACCCATACTTTCAAGCTCTTTTCAGTTATCCACTCCATCTTATACAAGTGATACATTTGACCCATATACATGTGAAAAAGATAAATGTCGAAACAGCACTCATCAGTTGGTCTGAATTATCATCTCCCACCCATACATATAATCCGTGCTTGATTTATATTAAGATAGCAAATCTTCTAACTTTAATAGACAGGCTTCAATCTTCTCCATTTTCCAACTCTTCATCCAACCACATCATTGAAAATTTGATGATGGCATGTTCAAAGCCCCTGTTTGCCAATTTTGTTGTCATACTCAGATTGACCAGTAATCAGTCTGATCCCTTATATGTAAGACATTATGACCATTTTACATACATAGAAGAGAAATGGGCAGAATACAGGATGGCTGAAGAGTTGGACGGTGGGGAATATTGAAACCTGTTAATTAAATTTTGAAGATTTTCTATTTTAATATAATGTATGTGTGGGGGATGTTGATCCAAACCAACTGATGAGTGCTGCTCCAGCACAAAACACATATTGGAGATCATTTATCTTTTTCACACATATGTAGTATGTGTACCAGTTGTATAAGATAAAATGGATGTCTGAAAAAAGTTTGAAAGTCCGGATTCAAATCCTCTCTAATTACATTTAGCTTAAGTATATATAGTATATTTGTATTTAAAATCAAACATTCATAGTTATTTTTATGATTATAAAATATAATGTATGACATTTATGATCTACTTATTTGCGTGATTCCTGTAGCTAGTTCAGCTGTCCTGCTTTGAACATTTTCTCAATGAAATTATGCTTGTATAATCAACGAATATGATAAAGTTACATTTAATAATGAAATAAAGTTATAATTAAGTCTAAATACGTATTTTTTTCTAATCTCTGCTTGGATATACACATATAGCAGCCAATCATAAACAAGTAGAGTCATTTCAATTCCAAGAAGAAAAAGGAGGAGAGAAGAAAACAACGCTAGAAATGAGTTTTGTGATGACTATGCCTATTGTGGTTAAAACACCTGTAGAGGTCCCTACTATCACATTTTATACGCATATTATCGAGGTTATAGCCTCAGTAAATATTACTTACGTAATCAATGTGCGTTGTAATAAATTTATAATTATAACTTTAAAACCATATATAGAATATTCTAGATCATTTTCCTGTTTGATATTTTACAAAGCTGACTTCTTAATTTTGTGACAAATTTGTTTTTTGTAATACTTCCACTTCATATCTAAATGTCATTTGCTAATGTATTCTCTACCATATCTTCATAATGGAGGCAATCAACATCGTGCCTTTTAGAATGTCTTGAGATAAAGTTTGTAATGTAAATAGAGACTACCTTTTACATAAAAACTATAATTGAAATTCAATATAAAGTAGCTTCTATAAAGTCATTCATTATTAATTCATTTTGCATGTTCATTCTAATGATGTTGGAAGTTTACAATATTGGACTCTATATCCTTGACACCATATTTTTAAAATGTTATAGAGCATACAGAACACCCCTAATTAAAATTTCTAATGCCTTTATAATGTTGCAATAAATAGAAGTCTCACTTCCAGATATTTAACTAGGACAATAACAGATCTAGTATACATTTAACTTAATAGCAGTATTTATTTTCCTGTTCTTAAAGCCCTTATAATTTTAACTTGATAGAAGCACAGCCTTTGACAGAATGGCTCAGATGGTTAGAGAACTACCTTAAAATTCAATATTCAAAAATCTAAGTGTCCAGATTCGATTCCCATGCTTGTACTGTCACTGGTCAGGCCAGCAACACCTGAAAAAAAGGTGAGAATAATACCTTTTGAAACATTGTGTATATACTAACCAGTGTGCTATTACTAACAGTTGAATGTATTTGGAATATTTAAATAACGTTAAATTATTTTAAAGACATTCAATACTCATATTAGATTATGGAAGTAATCCAATATATGAATACAACATTGGAGTCTATGTTTTATCTCAACATCCATTTTTTTAATTTATAAAACTACCAAGGTATTTAAATTGGTTTCTATTTTCATGTTGATAACTATCTAAGTTAAGCTGCTGAGAATTTCTTCCACCACTTGTTAATCAAATCTTGACTATTAATTACCAAACCAAAGACTCTGTATTGCATTCAAAACATTAAATACATTTTGTAAACCATATTTTGAACTGGAAACATAGCACAGTTCACATAAAAAAAAGACATATGGCTTTATAGCTCAAGAGTTCATAAGAAGTTTGCATGTCAAACCTGTGAGCAACAGAATTGATTCCAAGTTTGATACTCTACCAACTGTCCCAAACCAACCAGGATACAATTTGAATGACTTCAGTATACATATTTTTGAAGCAGATTCTATTTCTATCGCCACAGCTCTGCTTCCTAATGTAATCTTTAACAGTTAATAGATGTCAGATAACAAAACTTATTAAATTCTTATGCAGTTTACTTGTATTAAATACCCAGTTTTTCATATATGGAAAGAGATCTTTAGAACCTAATGCTAATTCCCTCTAGCAGAGACCATTTACTTGTTTTACTATCAAGATATCAGTTCAAATTGAAACACACACACACACATATATATATATTATAATACTACCCGTTATATTTTATAATCGCCATTGTACGCTTCTATCCGTAGCTTCGAGTGAGGATATTTATGAGCATGGTCTGATTCCCTCTCACGCGCCAATCTTACACATGGATAAGAATTATCTCATCGAAAACGTAAATAAGGGTTCGGGTATATATATATATACCTCTATTTATGGTAGCGCATCCGTACCAGCTCAATCTCAGGGTTTGGGGACTATAGTCTAACTAGAGAACAAAGCCAAACACTACCCAACTAAGTCTTATGTGTCTATCTATTCTGTCCGATACTTTATCCGTTATAAATCTAATAACCCAACCCGAATGTTATCATACAATTCACTCTATTTATTACCATACTTAATACCGATAAAATCTCATTTATCCACGCATATATATATATCAATATTCAAGCGCACAGCCCATTTACCCTGATACACACATATATAATTCATATACGCATCAAAATAGTGCAATTATACATCAGAGCTGTTTATTTAAAGTTGTTATTTTATTTAATTTAAAAGAGATTTATTATAGCAATCAATATTGAGGTAACACTAGTTTCTCTACCAAGACGCATTCATTGAACATATATTTAGCGTAAACGTCAATTACTTTAAGTACCGTCGACCATTCACACGGTCAAAGACAAGTCCGCATTTATAGTTCTCCACGAATACTGGTCTGGTTGATATAACGGATGGCAAGGATTTCCAATATGGTATATCGAATAGCTTATTCTGGAAGTGGAGTAGATGATTCACTCACTTTATGAAAGGGTCCCATTTCATAGATCTTTCGTCGCCATTACACTTGATGAACAAGAACTCTTTTGCATAGTGAAATTCGTAGGTCCACTTCAGATGGGTTCCACGACAACTGTCCACTGGATCGGTTAACGAAACTAGCGCTATTGAATTACCCCGACATTTTGGGTGAGAAATATTAATAAACTTCTTAAGAAAATTTTTATACGTCCACACACTCCGTAGTCCAAACCGCGTTTTTTCTTTCTTTTTCTTTTTTTTTTTCTCTCGAGCCCACAAAAAAGTTCTTTTGTTTTCACTCTTTAACTTTGTAAAATTTTCTTCCAATATCCCTACGCCACTGTCCCGTTCTTCTATTGTTTTCCAAAGATACCCACCTGACCCGTTTTCGGACTTCTTGATGCCAGTTATTACTAAACTGCCTACAGCAACTGATTTATTTCTATTTCTATCTTCATATGTTCAAAAGATTAATTAGCAAAAGAAAACACGTGTTACCGACAATATTATTAAAACCAGATTTAAAGAAAAAAAATCAACGGATAGAATATATATGAATAATCAATTACCATTTATCCAGCTCTGTATATAATTGATTGTAACCATCACCGTTAATACATACACATATTTTATACTCACATATACAAATATATCTATATAAGCATACCCACATAACATTCACACTCTTTGTAACAGGGTTGAATGACTATTTACATATATATCTTTTCATATATAGTCGCTCAACATTAACACTCGCAATTAGTAATATATTACATACGCTTGTATTCGAACCCCGTTTGTTACAATATATATATATACAAATGTAAATCAACTATCCTGTATAATCATATAGATCTGAAATCAGATCAGTATCTATATGTTATGGCATTCTTAATTTTTAACAATTGCTGGGGCTTCTATCCTGTGACCAGGATACTTTGTTAGTTTTATACCAATCCTGACCACCAATAGAAATGCCATAATTGTGAAAAAACTAATGACATCATAATACTTAGATATCTATGTGACAATATAGGCATGTTTTAGATTGAAAACATTTATATGTTTTTCAATTTAGAATGATAGCTTGATAGTAAACAGAGAAGTAAATGATGGCTGTTAGAGGGAAGATGCATTAGATTATCCCATAATCCAAAGCTTCTTGCTGGTGAAAGTTATAAGCTAGAAACTAGTCTGGTGATATTGAATAGGATAGCATTGGGTAAGCATAAGATTTGACATCAATTAGTTACTAAAGTTAACATTAGATGGTGTGGTCATAGTAAAAGAAATCCATCATCAAACCTGAATTGCATTTTGATCTTCATTTTATTAAGCTGCATAACATGGTTCTAAAAACTACTGCCATTAAAATTGAAAACAATGTTGAAACAAATGCACATCATTTTTTAAACATTATTTTCATTTCAAATAGCTCAGATTCTCCACCTGTATTAATAACATCATCTCACTTTATCATGTAGAAGCTGTACAATATGAATAAATTTTGGTTGACAACCAAGTAATTTCTAAGTGATGTATTATCCTGTTCTATTAACAGAGTCAAATGCCTTGATTAAATCAATAAAAAATATAGAAATCACTTTTTTGTTGCAGATATTTTTTATGCATTTTCCTAGCAACAAAAATCACTTCTATAGTACTTGATATTCTAAAACCATATTGAGTTTTTTGGTAGCCATTCATCTATAACTGAAAGCAATCTATTCAATGAAATCTAATATTTATCAGGACCCTAGTAAATATTAATGATATTATATAATAATTACTGCAATCTTGCATATTATCTTAATTTTTAAAGACTGAAACAGTAAAAAAACCCTTATGATCAGGTGACACAACAGCACAGATTCATATATTCCTAAAAAATTCCATTATGTTACAAGATAACATATTCACATGATCACTATTTCTTATGTTAGCACATTACTGTTTTTAAAACAGGAACTTTATACAGTAGTGCCACTCAGGGACAACCAGAGTAATCAATGAATGCCAAAATGTATGGGTACTGAACTGGGTTCAGACCCATTTGACTATATAAGCTATAGAGCTTATATTGAAACTATTATTGTGTTTTCAATTTTATTCTCATAGTTTTGTAGTTAAGTAGAGATAAAAGATGGCTGCTGGAGGGTTGCATTAGATCCTAAGATTTATGTCCAGTGCTCTCATATCCAAAGCTCCTCACTGATGAAGGCCACAAGCCAGAAAGTAGTCTGGTGATATTGGATGAGTAGGCACTAGATAGGAATTTTGTGCACAAGTCTTCTGGGATCCATTGATTACTTTGGTTGGCACTGAGTGGTAATACTGTATGGAGAGTTTTGCCTGTTTTAAGATATCATATTACCTTGATGTTTGAAAACATCAAGTATTTCTTTGTGACTTGAGTTTTAATACATACATTTATAATAAATTAAATTATTAAATTTTATTTTATTTTTTATTTTTGTTTATTGTATCACATTTATTCTTATGTTTATTATTATATTTTTATCTACGGTATTTTAGTTTCACATGCATTAGTATGTGTTTATATATTTAATCCATAGTATTTTTTGCTAACCAAAATTAATAATTTTCTGGTTTCTAACTTGTTAGAAAACTATTTTCTAGAAATTACATTAAGAATATCATTTCAAATATTTATAAACTATTAATCAAGTTCAACAAAGGCTTTATAAACTATTAGCAAAGTATATTTCTAAAAAATACATCTAAAATAGAAGAATAATACATATAATTAATGTCAATGGGATTAAAAAAGTTATCGGTGTCAAAATATATCTAAGTTGTTTTACAGTTTCACATTGGAATCTTATTATAGGGGATTTGAACACAAACTTTCAAGCTCCTTTCAGCTATCTGCTCTATCTAATACAACTAATAGACATTTAAACTCCAAGTATGTAAATTATGCTTGTATTGCAAGTATTATATTGCAATGTTGAATATGAATACTAATGATATAGACCTTTCGCACCTAAAGCGTATAATAAAATTTACATTTTGGCAGACATATGGTTTACAGACAGAGCAATTAATCATTGGAAATTTTCAAATCTAATGTTCCCAAAAGTAAATCAAAAATTATATGTAAAGATTTAAATATAAGGTTAATCCACCTCACACTACGTTGTGTGTGCATCATCTATTAAAATTGTGTATGCACAGTTTGGCACTGCAGTAGATCATATGACTTAGAACTGGCAGATCCCAGGATCAATTCTGGCATGCACAGGTCTCACTCAAGATTCTTATGAATCCCTGAGAAATAAAGCCACCAGTCTTTTTTAAAAGTAAGATTGTGTGATAAATAAATATCAAATAATAATAGAACGGATGTCAGATTTTTTTCTGGTTATTGAACATCTTGAAGAGGAATGACATTTTGCACTAATAACCATTTAGTGATCGCTTTACACCTAATTTTTCAATGACACTAAGGGTTTGAATCAAAGTCACTCTACTGTTTATCTCTGTGAAATGAAGACTTTGACGGTAAGTATAATTTTTAATGATTTCAATTCCATGGTCATTATGGACCCTTCTGATTTTTTTTTTTAAAAATAGTTCATATTGAAGCAGAAACATTCCTTTTCTCTACTACATTTGATGATGTTGACTAATCCACATGATAATGAATAGCATGATAATGAGCAAAGTAAATGCTACTACTAAAGTAAAAAATGATTTTAGGAAGTCTTTGTGTATGTTGTTTTGGTATGCACTAGTTTTTCAATAAATTATCCAAGGTATCTATACTTAATTTATAAAGGATATAATTTATTAATTATTAAATTAAAATATGGCTTATGAATCTAATTAGGAAAGTGTGCTTAGTTTCAAAATTTAAGAATATTTAAACTTAAAGCAGGCAAAACTCTCTATACATATTGCCACTCAATGCAAGCCAAAGTAATCAACGGATGCCAGAAGGCTTGTGCATAAAATCCCCATCTAGTGCTTACTCATTCAACATCCCCAGACATGTGTCTGGCTTGTGGCCTTTATCAATGAGGAGCCTTGGATCTGAGAGCACTGCACCTAGATCTTAGGATCTAATGCAACCCTCCAGGAGGAACTCTTAAACCTGGAGCCTAAATGTAAATATAGGGATTTGAAGTCAAGTCCCTTCACTATCCACCCTGTCTCAATATACTGATACACATGACCACACACATGCAGAAAAGATAAATAATCAATATACATATTTCATGCTAAACCAGCACTCATCAGTTGATCCAGATTACCATCTCCCATACATATATATAATCAGTGCTCAGTTTATATTAAGATAGTAAATCCTTACACTTTAATGGACAGGCTTCAATCTTTTCCAACCTCCAACTCTTCAGCCACCCATACTATTGAAAATCTGATGATAGGATTCCTAAATCCCATGCTGATGTCAATATTATTGTCATGACCCTCAAGTCACTCTGACCCCTCATGTATAGGACAGTATCCATTTAAATACATAGAAGAGGGCTGGTCAGAATGCAGGCTAAATATGTAAGATTTGAAATAACAGGCACTTTTGAACTTGGGACCTAATTGTAAATTGAATGCGAATATTTAAGCCACTAGCATGAATATGTAATAAAAATAAGAATGGCCACCTGATGCCTGCTATGTAGATTCATACTGCAGATGCCCAATAACCAAAAAATAAATCATTTTTATTCAAGCTTATGATTATTTATATCATGCTTAAAATAATGGTCAAAAGTAATAAGATGCAAAAATATAAATCATTGATCTCAAATGCAGACTATATATAAAATAAAGACTTTGTCATACTTTGTTTTAATACTTCAAACTTATTTTAGAAAAATTGTAAATAGTATGAAGGTGCCAAGTCTATTTTCATGCATCACACATATATTACTGACCAATTATTTGTTTTTCCCTTCCAACCCTTGCACGATTTTGAATGCCATGATTCCATCCAGAGTAGAGAGCTTTTTAAAAAGATTTTCAATTTGAAAATCCACTTAAAATCTTAATTTTATGTCTGATAACATTATGATTAATGTTAATGCCCTATTTTGGAACCATATCTGGACATTACTTTTATGATTAAAAAACACAAATTCTCCTATACCCATGTGAATAAAAAAAAAAGATGTGTAAAAAGGCCATTAAACAGCTCACTGAAGAATAGAGTCCTAAAACTATATAAAGAGAAACAGTAGTAAGAAAGCTGTAATCTCTAGCTTCCGTATCATAAGAGATAGAGCAGTTTTCATTGTAAACTCTTTCAGTCTACTTAAGAGTATCTTGATGTCAGTTTACCAACAAATACGGTTGATGGCTAGATTGGCAAAAGCAAATGAAGCCTACTGAGAGTCCAGACTTAGGTCATAGGTATGATAAAAAATTCATCATTTTTGCATCATGATATCTTCTATGCATGTACACACACATATTTATAATGATTGAAGATTTTCATATATGTTATAGATATAAATATTGAAATTATACAAAGGATTTGTATGTATTTATCTAGAAATATTTTGACCTATGATGCAAACAGGTAAGCAACCAATTAAAAAACACACTGCTAGCTGATACATTACTTAGAGATAAACATTCTTGCCTGACCCATATTTATGCCTAAAATAGTTCTGTGTTTAGCATTGTTCACTGGATTATATAAGAGCTGTAAGGCAGATACAAACAATTTATATATACAAAAAAATTTTTCAAATTCATGGATATTTTTACTAATAAATAAGATTCACCCATAAGCAGAGAAATATGAGAGATAGTGACCTGGACCAACATCTTGGGGGTCATTTGTCTTCCATTATATCTTTATTTATATGAATTTAAAAGAATATGTGAAAATATTGAGGTTATTTAATATATTTATAACGATATTACACTTGGGGGAAAAAATGTGAATAACTCTATGTGTTTGTGTGTTTAATTGTAAAAAATCAGACATATTAATCTAATTGAGTTTTGAAGTTTATATCCATGCTAGAGATAATCTCTAGTTTAGTAAATGATTAATAATAGTCATTACTATACTTACCTAAAGTGGATGGTGTCAAAGATGTGGGTTGACTTAATTTGACACTTGTAATTCAAAATGCACACAGTTACATTTAATAATTAGCAGATTTTTATAGATATGAAAGCCTGCTGTTTTATATATGCAACTCTTTATAGGAGAGACTTATTTCCTTGTAAAAATATCTAAAAAATTGAGATTCATCTAGTTTTTATACATATAAAGCACAAAATATTTCAAAAACAATCATATATGTTACTAGAAAAATTTGCTAGCAGATTTTCAAGAACCATTTTTAAATAAACTTGCAAATACAATTACCCTTTCATACATCAATACTGATCTATTTTGTATAATAAAAAGAGATTTCCTCTTTCATCTGATCTTCAACTATATATATTATAAATAAATCAAGCAATAATTATATTTGAAATGATAAGTGCTAATTTGATTGATTTACAAACTAATATCGTTCTCTACTAATATAAAGTTTTAGTCTTTTCATGTATCAATGCTAAATTTATTAGTAATACATATGGTCAAAGGTCAGATGAAAAAAGATATCTCCTTTTACCAGACAGAATAGTTGGGAGATATGTGTGAAAGGATAAACATGTTTGCAAGTTTATTTTAAAAATGGCTCTTTAGAATCTGCTTGTTAATTGTCCTAATAACACATTCAGACATAATTGTTTTATGAAATAATTATATGCATATATGTCACGTATTTGATCAACTGTAAAAATCATTTACATGCGATTAAAATTATTAGTATATAACGTATTTGTGTATGACTTACAACTTTTATATAATCTGGTGTACTATGCTAAAAGTAGGTCTATTTTAGGCTTAAAAAGGATTAGATAGTGAATACTATATTTGGATCTGATTTCAGCTAGTTATTTTTTAGTCAATTATATGTCTGTTCATATCAGCGCTGAAATAATTTTAAATAAATACATGGAAAATCTGTTTATAATTTCAATATTTATATATGTGTGTGATTTATTATGCTATATGTAAATAATAATAAAGTTGAACAGTATTATTTTTTTGGACTATATTATTACAAAAAGACAGTGTAGAACTGAGAATTTTATCAAGAACCAGCAGGCTAAACCTTTACTTTTATTAAATAAAATTTAATAAAATAGTGTGATTGTAAGAAAATAATGTTTAGCCATAAATAAACAACTAAATAGCAGCTTTAAAAAAAAAAAAAACTATAATTGTTAAAAAGTATTTCCAATTTTAATTTTATGCTGACAGTAACGATTTATATTTTATTAGTTGAGAATTAGATGAGACAAATAATTAAAAAACTGTTAAATTTTCCATGTGCCTTCTGACTCTGTCTTCTGACTCTCAAAATACATTAATAATTTAATAAATCAGTTTCAAATTATGTGTTTTTTTTCTGGCTAGTTTTAGATAGATTGGAAAAAAAAATCAATATTAACAACACTGATATTTAGTAAATAAAAGATTATATATATATAATGAGAAGCACTAAAAGAAGATAGTGAACTGGAGTTAAGCTGGACATATTGTTAGAAGAGATAGATGGACACTTGCAATATTAAAACGGATTCCAAGAGATTGTAAAAGACCTAGAAAGAGACCACAGGTGAGATGAATTGATGAAATAAGGAAGTGTGCTGGAATGATGTGGAGAGGAGAGGCTAGAGAGCAGAAAAATGATTTGAACTTGGAGAGACCTTTATCCTGCAGTGTATTAATAATGGTTGAAAGTGACGACATATTGTGAGAATGGAGAAGTTTGTACTGATATAAAAAATGAAAAAATACTTTATAATGTAATATTAGATCACAAACTTTGATACTATTTATTTATCTCTCTTGTTATTGTATTAATTTATTAATAAACAATTAAACTGGAACTAAATATCTAAATTATATAAAAAGAGGATAAATTTCATCACGTATATTAATTATGTCTGCACAACCACATTAAATCCGACATACATTATTTTCAGTATATTTATTTAATATGTTCATACAAACGTACACATATACATCAATGTGAACTAACAGTGGGGTGGACAAAATATGTATTACTTTTAAAACAAAATGAACTTGCAATGTAGTAAATATTCTGAAGTTATTCTATGTTTTAAAATGAGTCGCAGATCACATGACCCTATTCTCTTAAGCTTGTAAGTTATAAACAATGAGGATTGCCAATTCCTCAACAAGCTTTGTGACAAATGCTTAGCCAGAGCCAGCATTTAAAATATCTCTGTCAGGAACCCCCCCTCCCCAACCCCCTGACTATGGTTTTGTGCATTGGGGGCGGGGCTTTCTAACAGATATTTTAAATGCTGGCTCTGGCTAAGCATTTATCACAAAGCTTGTTGAGAATTGACAATCCTCATTGTTTATGACTTACAAGCTTAAGAGAATAGGGTCATGTGATCTATGATTCTTATTTTGACTATTTATAGTCTCTGCCTTAAGTCTTATGTGATGTTATATTGCTAAGACTACTAATATATGGTATGGCTGAAGATCTATCAGCCCCATATAGCTATTTGAGTTAGATAGCTGGGTTTGAAGACATGTAGGTGTCTGAAAATTTCAGATTTTCCACTCAATAGATAACTTTTAGATAAGTGCTTGGCTTTGGGTTGGTATTTTTAGATCTAGTGTCTGAACCTATCCTAGCACCTCTCTGAGGAGTGCCAAAGCATGAAACCATGGGCAGGGGTTGGGGGGGGGGTTTCCTGACAGAAATATTTTAAATGCTGGCTCTGGCTAAGCATTTATCACAAAGCTTGTTGAGGATGCAATCCTCATTGTTTATTCTGTTTTATTTTATTTTTTTATAGAATTTGTAAGCTTCTACTGACAATTCCGTTATTCTGTTAGACTTCTATTTCACATGCTCTTCCCAATCATATGATCTGACTGAAATCTAAATAAATGCTGCAAGCTAATTATGAATGATTTCTATTTTTACATATCATACCATTTACAAATTTTTTTAAACACTTCAACAATACTATTTTTATATCAAAACTCTATTCTTATTCTTACAGTTTCGACTGTCTTGCAGTCATCATCAGAGATCATTACAATCCTATTTCTAAAACCCACTGTCTTGCAGTTATCATCAGAGCTTATTCTGCAATCATCATCAGAGATCATTACAATCCTATTGGTTTTAGAAATAGGATTGTAATGATCTCTGATGATGATTGCAGGATAAGCTCTGATGATGACTGCAAGACAGTCGAAACTGTAAGAATAAGAATAAATTTTTGATATAAAAAATAGTATTGTTGAAGTGTTTAAGAAAGTTGTAAATGGTATGATTTGTATTATTACAATTACTATCATTATTATACTACGATTACAAAGCCAAATTATTATGAAATTTATACTTGTTTTTGTTAAAAATAAAAGTTATCCATTAGTAAAATAATATTCTAAAATGCTTAAAATGGCTTATTAGCATTTCAATAGATGTCTTCTTCATGAGTAACTCAGTATATATTTATATTCTTAGAAATATAAAAGAAGAAAAGGAACAATCTTTTAGAATTCTATGCTGATAAAAATTTTACTTAATGAATATTTTCTATATTCTATTAAAATTCACAAAATATTAAACTTTAGTTTCATATTAAGTTCATAATTTTGCCCATTCATTTTCTTTGTCTTACAAGTTATTCTACCCAAGTTCACCTTTATTTCTTAATTATATATGTATGTTAATAATGAACTACTTAATTATAGACTATTGCTACATTTTGATTTATAAGTGCCAAACTTACTACACCCACAACATTGACTGGATTCACTCTAGATAAATACGTTAATGATTATCACTAACTATTTATTAAACTAGAGATTATCCCTAATCCATATAAAAACTTTAAACCTCAGTGAAAGATTAAAAAACATATTTTTAATTAAGCACACACTTATGGAATAATTATTATAGATTATTATTTCATTTTACTTTCTCTGTTATATTTAAAGGTCATATGAATGCCCATTACTTGAATTTCTTTACTAAATTATTATGTCCATTTTATTCATTTCAGTGCAAATTTTTATACATTATAAATCACTGACTCATTTTTTTAAATTTTATGTATTACATTATAAAAATGGCTTATAATGGAATTTTAAGACTATAAATCATTAAATTTATTATATTTATTGTGTTCCCAGAATTATATTTGATAAAACTGTCATTAGCAGAACTTTTAGAAGCTAAAGCTAAATATCTGCATCTTGAATTTTCTTGCAAATGTGTGTATCCAGCATATTTTATCTTTATGTCATACTAATAAGTTAAATAATTATATAAACTACAAATGATTCAGTCCATCATGATTTTTCATATTTAACAGTTCAGTAATTTTTGGGAATTTAAATACTTATTAAGCATCACATGATCATCATTTCCTATGCTAGAACATCTGTTATTAACAAAGGCAAAACTCTCCATACAGTATTGCAACCCAGAAAAATCAATGAATGCCAGAGGCTTGTGCATAAAATCTCCATCTAGTGCCTACTCATCCAATATCCCCAGACTAGTTTCTGGCTTGTGGTCTTCGTCAGTAAGATTTAGGTGCAGTGCTCTCAGATCCAAAGCTCTTCACTAACGAAAGCCACAAGCCAGAAACTAATCTGGGGATATTGGATGAGTAGGCACTAGATGGGGATTTTATGCCCAAGCATCTGGCATCCATTGATTACTGTGGTTGGCAGTGGGTGGCACTACTGTATGGAGAGTTTTGCCTTTGTTAATTTAAATACCTGTGTATGATATATCAAGTCATTTGATTATTAAATTTATATGCATAACTAATTATTAAAGCTATGATATTTGTTTCAATTTCTATCCTTTATTTATCAGTTATCAAACAGTGGATAAGAAAACAAAATCTGTATTCATCATGTTTTCTTGCAGCATCCTTTTTCATTGTTATGTGCACATTTCTTATAAATCAGTAAAATCGTTATTTTTATTTTATCCTCTACATTATAATAGTAGTCTTACTTGGAAATCAAAAAGAAATAGATGCACTTAATATGAACTGTTGAATTATAAATTATTAATTTTTGCCACCATTGCTCTAATCTTTAATCTTCATTTTATAGCTGCCTACTTTCAAAAATCAAGGTCTATGCATTTCTTAATAATTTATACTTTATTATATATTATTTATATCATTCTACCAATATGTGTCTTCATTTAAAATTTTATAATCTTTAATAAATACTAGAGTTAATTTGAAAGGAATGAACAAAAACTAAACATTCCTCATTTTTGATCTAACTCATTTTAGCATCAGTGTTCTACGATTATGTCTACCTGTCAATTCATCTTTATTATTTTTTATGATTTTTCTGAAAATATTATTATGCAATCAATTTTCTTTAATACCAATATTTTAAAATGTGCTCATTTCTTTAATTATTTGTCACCATATCTAGTAAAGAAAAGTATCTAAATAATCAAAAAAATTAACTGAATGACTTTCAGTTATTAATAAATTGCTGTCATATATGTTAAATTGACTAACTGCCTGCACAATCTTTAATTATTTACCTTAGTGTATTAATATCCATGAATTAATTAAATGAAGTATTAGCAAAGAAATACTTGAGAATTGGTATTTTCTCTCCTATTAATATATATAGATACATAATGTCTGATAATATGATGGGTTAGATTGATATAATGTCTACATGGGTATGACTAAAATATCAAATCCAATAAGGACCTTGAGCATTCCATCATCAGTTTTTCAATAAAATGGACAGTTAAATAGTTGGAAGGGTGAGAAGATTAAAGCCTGTCCAGTAAAGTTTGAGGAAATGCTATCTTAATATAAAACCGAGCAGTGATTGTATATATGTGTGGGAGATTATGATCTGACCATCTGATGTGCTGGTTCTGCACAAAATACATATACTGGAGATTATGTATCTTTTTTTCATGCATGTTGTCATGTGTGTCAGGTGCTTGAGATAGTGGAGATGAATAGAATGAAAACTTCTGAATTCAAATCCTCCTACAAACACATGTAGTATAAGAAAATTACATACTGCCTTAGCATTACAAATTATTTATTATTCTGAAGATGTTTATTTGCAATTTTGGATATACAATGGAAATGTAATAAAGGATTTAATAAAATTCAAATATTATTTAACATACTCTGCCACATATATTTTATTATCTTCATTATTTTTTAAAGTCCAATTGTGAAAGAAAAAAATTGTTATTGATATTTTACATGTCTGAAATAAATAAAATGCTACAGAATATTTTTTTGATTATCATTATTATCTATTAAGATGTTGATGGTTTCTTTGGAAAGTATCCATAAAATCTTAGATATTGTTTTATGCACTATTATATATATTTTATTATTATTATTTGAGTATTATTTCAAGTCCTAGAAGAAAGAAATTATTATTCATAATTTTTGGGAATGATAGAAATAAACTGCTTTGTATTTTTGTTTACTGTTATTTGATTAAAATCCTGTTTTCTTAAGCATTACCCTTCAGAACTCCATTAATATTCTGACAGATTTCTTTGTTGTCAGTAGATTTAAGCTTTCAACTTTCATGTTGATATTAAATCATTATTATTTATCAGAATATAATAAATGTGACTTCATTTGATAGATATTTTTGTGTAGAAATTAAACAAGTTTTAAAAAATCTCACATTTGATTTTGGAATTATTTTAAAAATTAGATTTTAATCAAAACAAAATGCTGTCACATCATGAATTTTCAAGTGGAGCCAATTCAGTTTGCAAAATGAATGAAATCTTCTTTGTTTGATGCTTGTTTTAAAAATCTGAGCAAATTATTT